>JAOTBA010000205.1:18412833-18426879 GCA_025629845.1 Erythroxylum squamatum
TCTTGATAACTGCTTCTTGGTTCTTTAAAGAAACGGTTATTCAGTTGAGTCTTGTAACTAACTCAAGCTGATGCTTCTGTCTTCTTTTCAGCGTCTACTTTTCTATGTCTGCTTTCCTGTTTGTTATCTTCCGTCTGCTTTCTAGCATCTGTTTTCTCGGATAGCTTCTGTCTACTTTTCTGTTTGTTATCTTCTGTCTACTTTTCTGTTTGTTATCTTTCGTCTGCTTTCTAGCGTCTGTTTTTCTCGGATAGCTTCTGTCTACTTTTCTGTTTTTCTTCCGTCTGTATTTTACTTCCGTATCTTCAATCTGCTTTTCATTTGTCTCCTTTTTGTTTGTCATCAAAATTATTAATCGTAAAGTCATTTTGACTTAACATACCATTGTCTGGAAGCTTGTTTCAGACCGTATATTGATTTAGTCAACTTACAGACTTTGTCAGTTGCATTTTGATCCTGAAATCCTTTAGGTTGCTTCATATAGACCTCCTCACAAAGGTCACCATTCAAGAAAGCAGTCGTAACGTCCATTTGATATAACTCCATATCATAATGAGCTACTATTGCCATCATCACTCTAAATGTATCCTTCAAGGATACAGGAGAGAAGGTAACATTAAAGTCAACTCCTTCTTTTTGAGTGAATCCCCTGACAACCAAATGCGCCTTAAACCACTCAACTTGACCCTATGTGTCCTTCTTGGTCTTAAATAGCCACTTGCAACTGACATGCCTACAATGTTGAGGCAAATCAATAAGCTCCCATACCTTATTATACCTCATAGACTGCATCTCATTTTCATTGCTTCCCACCACATATCTGCATGGGGTCCAGAAACTGCTTCTGAAAAAGTGACTGGATCCATAACATGTCCTATGTCATAGTCTTGTTTACCTAAATAGACTATGTAATCTGGTAAGATGGCAGGTTGCCTCTCTCTAGTGGATCTGCGTAACTGCATAGGTTCTTGTTCCTTATAAACCTCTTCCTGAATAGGTATAGGTTCCTGTGCCTACATAGGCACGGTACTTAGACCGTCATCCACCGGACTTGACTGTATGAGAAGTGGATATGAAATAATCGCAGTATCCATCCTGCTAACTCCTGAAGGATGTAAAGATCCTCCCTCATCATGGACATCGTATTCCACAAATTTAGCCGTCTGCGATTCTACTATTCTGGCCTCTCCTTCTCTACAGTAAAATCTGTAATCCTTTGAGTGGTCGGGATAACCTACCAAATAGCAACGAGTGGAACGAGATTGCAATTTGCTCTAATAAGGATTATATAACCTTACCTCAGCAGGGCAGCCCTACACACGAATGTGTGCAAGACTTGGCTTCCTTCCAACCCAGAGTTCAAAAGGCGTCTTTGGTACTGACTTGCTTGGGACTCTATTCAAGATATACAATGCCATCTTGATAGCTTCGCCCCAAAGGTATTCGGGTAGGTTAGTCCTACTCTGCATTGACCTCATCATATCCTTTAGGGTGCAATTATGCCTTTCGGCCGCACTATTTTGCTTAGGACTACTTGACATAGTAAACCAAACCACTATTCCAACTGATTTCAAATACCTGGAAAATGGACCCTTTTCTTGTCCTGCAGCCCCATGTTTGCCATAGTATTTCCCTCTCCTGTCAGATCTAACTATCTTTATTGATTTTCCCAATTAGTTCTCAACCTTAGTCTTAAAGATTTTAAACTTATCAAGAACACATATCCATAGTGGGAATAATCATCTATAAACGTCAAAAAATATCTAGCATTGCATAAACATGACTATATAGGGACTACTAATGTCTATATGTATGAGGTTTAATAGACCATAAATACAAGTTGACCCCTTTTTCTTTATCTTAGTCAACTTACCCCTACAACAATCGATACAAGTTTCCAGATCACTAAAGTCCAAAGTTAGGATAATGTTATCCTTTATCAATCTCTCAACCCTTTCCCTGGAAATATGGCTAGCAACATTAGAAGAGGCATATATTTCATTAGGAGTAAGACATACTCTATATAATCGGTAGGATAAGAAGGCAGTTCTGATATGTCTTATATTGATAGAAATATTTACAACTAAAGTATCAAATATAAAATGAAAACCTTCTTTATCCAAAATTGATACAGAGATCAAGTTCCATCTAAATGACGGTATATAAAACATATCTCATTAAACTAATACAAACCCCGTATCGAGGCTTAAACCTACATCTTCTATATACAAAAGATCCACCTCTTCATTGTTGCCAACCATCAGCTTCTCCTCTCCTTTAATCGGCCTTCTCCTGGATTTGAAACCCTGCATTGTGGAAGCAACATGGTTAGAAGCTCCACTATCTAACCATCAAGAACTTGATGTGGTTATAGCTACATTGGATTCATGAATCATAAAGGCCGAAAAGTTACCTAACAGATCCTGCTTAACCTTCCATAATTTGTACTTCTCACAATCAGACTTCCTATACCCCTTCTTCTTGCAGAAGAAGCACCTCATACGCTTTAGATCATATGGCCCCTTAGCGATGCTAGACTGTCCAATCTGAATCCTTGGAGAGGGCTTGGGTATCTTACCCTTACCCTTAGACTGTTGGGGCTTAGCCTTCCTTTTACCTTTGGCAGTTGCATACATAGCCCTATGAGGAGAGCTCTTAATCTTCTCCTCTACTGCAGCACACTAGGAAATCAAGGCATTGATGTCCCAAGTGTCACCCTGAGAGATGTAAGAGGTAGCCAACATCTCAAACTCTCGAGGGAGAGTATTTAGTGCCTGATGCACTATAAGATTATCATGAATTGGTATATCAAGTGCCTTCAGCCTAGTCTGAAGGTGTACCATTCTGATAATGTACTCTCGGACGCCTCCTTCTCTCGTATACTTCATGGAGAACAACTCATTAATCAAGGTTCTCTGCTCCGTATGGGAAGACACCTTGTATCTCTGGGAAATGTCATCCATAAACTCCTTCGTTATAGTCGTATCTGGTAATCCACTCAGTAGATGATCTGGGATCGACCTCTTAATGGTCAAATAGCACATCCTATTAGACCTCTCCCAAACTGTTATAGCTGCTTTATCAGCTTTTGTGTTGATATCCATAAGTGGAGAAGGTCTCTCGATGTGCATCGCCATGCTGTCGTTAGCCATCTCCAATACAAACTCCACGTCCTTCTTCCACTTTTTGAAATTGAAACCGTTTAAATTCTCAATCGTGACAACATTGTTGTTTACCGAAAAGGTGACTACAAGATAGAAAAGATAATGCAAAAAATCAATTTAAATGTAGGCCAACAGTGATACTTAAAGCATTAAAGCAGTATCTCTATTGAGAATCCGATCACACATATTATGAAACACCTTTCGACTAAATACATAATATATGTATTTAGATCCCCACATAAAAGTGATCAGAGTACAAACCATCAACTCTCATAATATTACCACTTTTAGGTGAATAGATCATTTAAGCAACGGCTTTCCTCTATCTAATGGCTTTATGGACATGTCAAAACTCTATGTAAGGTTAGAACCTTTGGGTAGAATAATCGAACATAAGGTCAAAGACATCCCTAACGTGTGAACAAAACAATCTAAAATACAGACTCGAAAGGCCACTTTGGTGACTGTATTCTCATCAGTACCCTAAAAAGTCCACAAACATAAGGGATACAACCATATGTCATCCTTAGATTTTATATGGGCATAATGTATGTGAAAATCGGTTATAAATGAAAAAACTAGATTCATAATTAAATAATCACATACTAATACTGAAAACATTGTCTTTAAACTTTATTTGAGAACTTTATAAATAAAAAATCTCAATGAGAGTGTTTATTATGCTTTCCCAAATACCGAACCTATCGCACAAGACATAAAACTTTAAGAGTCTCCCTCATGTGCAGTTTGGAGTACAAAAATGCACTCAAAATTAGCTTTGAAAAGGCTTTAAAAACTTTTTAGGAATCCAATTACTAATGTAATAAATCTAGAAAAATTGAAAAAACCACTTTAAAAATTTTTCGAACCCAGAAACTGAACCAAAAGGACCCAGGGTACCTTTACGGGAATTCTGAAATTGTTCTTTTTTAGTGTTTGTTGACGTCAACAGTACTGTAGTGCTGACATCAGCGCAACACTGTGCATTGACATCAGCAGGCGCGTGAAACAGGGGCGCGCGTGCAACACACACGACCCCACTATACGGCACTTACTATTTGTCCCGATCCTTGTGGTCCACGTGTCAAGCCGAATGCGACGCGTGTCACGTACGTGCCCGTGGTTCCATGCTCATGGGAGAGCACGTCTTCCAGCGTGCGGTGCCACTTGGCGACAAGCGATTGGCGCGTACAACGCACATGCCATCCATACCATCGCTCCTCATGCTACTGTAGCGCCTTTGGGCGGGTGCGGTGCACACGTCGAATGGTGCATCTCCCTCCGACGGGGAGGGCGATTTTCTACGTCCTGGGATGCCTGTTTCGCTATTTTTGTCCTGTTTTTAACCCATTTTTTATAACTAGCCTTATGTATACTACTTTTACGTAATTATATGCGTAAAAAAATGAAAAACGAATCAAAAATTGATTTTTTGGCAACAATCGATTGGCGCGTGCAACGCATGTGCCATCCGTATTGCCGCTCCTCATGCTACTGTAGTAGCTTTGGTTGCGTGCAGTGCACGTGTCGAACTATGCATCGCTCTTCGATGGGAAGGGCGATTTTTGACGACCCGGGATGCCTTTTTCGCTATTTTTGTCCCATTTTCGACCCTTTTTTCATAGCTAGCCTTATGTATACCACTTTTATGTAATTATATACACAAAAAATTGAAAAACGAATCAAAAACTAAAGAAAACCATAATGAATGGAAGCCGAAAAACCTTCGTTTCTGTCAACCCGATCACGTAACCGCTCGAATACCACATGTAACACGTAGGATAGACCTTATTATATGATCCAGATCGTTCATGAAAAGGTAAAAATGAAGGAAATGCATAATACCTGATTTTGGTTCCATCCTAAGTTCCGAAGCAGTTTTCGATGCCAAAACGAGCTCCAATCTTCCCGGGACAGTTGAGGAAGTTGATCATCGACACTTTGTTAACGCCTTTCTTCAGATTCCTTAAGTTGTAAGCACTCCTAACGGGTCAGAGGATCCGTATGTTTACGAATTATATAAGTAACTGAAAGAAGCCTTAACCTTTATATATAGCTTCCATATCAGGCTTCCCCATAACAAGCCCGATATGGGTCCGATTCACATTAATTAAGATCTATTTTTCTCCTGAACTTTGACTCATTAATCCAGATCATTTATTAGGCCACTTTTGTTAGGATTGAATTACGTAACTTAACCGATAAGTTATCAAAAACCCAAAAATACAATTAATAGTTGTCCAATTTATAAAAAAGGACAAAAATGTCCTATAAAGACGTGTCTAAACAGCTGCCAATTGTAGTAGATGCTGCGTGAAACTGCAAGTGGTCAGTGTGCAGCCTAAGTTGCACGATGAACAGGAATGATGTGGCAGCATGCAAATTTTTTCAAAAAATCTAATCACACAAACCTACTTTAAAACAAAGCCTGAGGGAGAGATTCTGCTAGCATGTGTGCTACACGCACGATACAGTTTCCTTTTTGTTTTAGACCCTTTTAATTTAATTATTTAATTGAGATTAAATAGGTTTAAATCTCTAATAAATTTAGAAAAGTACTTTCTAATTGTTTGAAAATTGTTTTCAAAGGGTTAATTCTATTAGGATTATTTTGAATTTTAGTTTAATTTTTCAAAGAGTTGAATCATTAAATTAAATTAATTCCAAAATTTTCAATAATTATTTTTCTTAATATGATTAAGATTAATAATTAATTTTAGAAAATTTGTTTCTAAAATTAGAATTAATTAATTTCAATTAGATTGAAATCAATTAACTAGAGCCCTTAAAATTAAGAAAAAAATGTTTTTTAAGTAATTAAAAAATGTTTCTTAACTAAATTTATTTATTTCAATATGATTGAAATCAATTAAATTTATGATTTTACTTGTTTAGAGAATTATTTTTCAATTTATTTAGAAATTGTTTCTTTATTTATGAATAATAAGTTTCTTGATTTTGAGAAAAGTATTTTTCTTGATTAAAATTTGAAAAGTGTTTTCATTTATTAATTAAGAAAATCGGGCTTTCTTAATATTTTTGAAAAATAGTTTTCTAACTTATTAAAGAAAGATAATCTTATTAATTAAGAAATCACTCTCTAACAAAAGTGTTTTATTTAATTTTGAAAGTAATTTCCTTTAATATTAGAAAATATTTTTCTAGTTAAGGGAAAGTAATTTCTAATGAAATTAGAAATAGTTTTCTAATTGGATTAGAATGTTTTAATTATATATTTTTTTAAAAGGAGTTTTCTAAATTATAATGAGTAAGCATAATAATTTATTGAAATTTGTTTTCAATTAATTTTTGTTAAAGGAGTTAAGATAATTGGAAATAGTTTCCAATTGGATTTGAAAATTGTTTTCAAATCAAATTTAAATTTCTATTTGGAATAGGAATTTAGCTTTTTTAGGAATCAATGGTTTTAATCTAATTTAATTTTTCCAAAAGATCAATAACTAGAATCAAACAAAACTTGATGTTTTATGCATATAATTTGATTATTAGTGCATCAGTTGCATATTTTATTTTTATGGTTGATATATATATTGGATGTATGTTAAATTGTATGTTTTGTATATGTTATATTTTACATACAATTTTGTGTTTGATGAGACAAATTAAATTAAAATCTCTTGTTAAAATATTAAGTACATATTGAGAACGTGATTGTTGCCTTCCATTATTATATGAATAAACTAGAGTTTTGCTTATTGTAGACTTGTTGAGCAAACTCAATGTGGCTTTAATCCGAACATGTTTAGTCTTATGACAATGAGTGCTACTTAACTAAATTTGTTTGATTTGGATGAGTAAACTATGATCACATAAATTTCAAGGCAGGGCTAGAAATAACATATAAGATATGTTTTGGCAAGAGTTGGTACCTAACCGATCTAAGAGATATATGAGATGTGATTGATAAAGTTGTTATCTACCTAATTTAAGTTTTGTTTGTTTGTTGAGCAAACTCAAAATCAATTATATTTGAATGGGATCCTAGCCCACTAGAAAGAGTAAAGTAATATTTTTAAATAGAAGTGAGGGGTATTATTTCGAATAAAATATTGGGAGTAACCAAATACATCTTAATCTCATTTGGTAGTCATGGCATATAATTAATTGCCTGCTTTTCTTACATTTATGTTTTGTTCTGAGTGGAATTTACCTTGTTTAGTATGGTTGATACTGAGAATTGGTGAAACACATTTCTTGGACATAGGATATGTTTGAGAAGAGTTCTTAAAGTTAGATCGAAAATTGTATGCCAATTATGCAATTTCGCTATAATCTATATTGAGGATTTGGTAACAAAGTTTTAGAGATATTTCAAAATCATATAGATGAAAAATGTATTAACATTTTGAGTTGACTAATATCTTATAAACTTTGACGACAACTTGTAAGGTGTATATCAACACCATGATAGCAAGATGCAAGAGGTTGCATAGAGAAAAGTTGAAAGGATTAGTACCTTGATGGAATTGTTTCACTTAATTTAGCCTAATAAAGCCATAAACATGGACATCAATTAAAGGCATTTGCTAAAGTATGATAATAGTTGTCATAAGAAGAAAAACGATTACATGACTTTTCTTGCCCATACAAGATATGATAGAGATTATATGTAGTTCTAGTTCATGCTTATGAGTAGTTGATACTAAATTCATATTCAACATTATTATAATGTTCAATGCATAATAAGAAATAGATTGTTCAGTAAAAGTAGTTGATCCAAGTTTATACAAATATTTTGTATGTGTTGGATCAAAGGAGACTTATGCTTAACATATATGGCAAGAATAAAAAGTTGGATAACCTAGACCATCTTTATGCCATATTAGTTTAATCAACATAAAGAGAATCATAAAGTTACATGCAAGGATATATGTATCCTTTTGATTACGAATCGTATGGAACTTGTGAAACTTGTAAAGTTGAAGAATAACCAAATCAACCTTTGGTGAAAGGATGATGATGGTATTTAACTGTTAAATCTTATACATGTGATGTATTAGATGGAATAACTATTCATAAAAGGATAATACTTATATATCATTATATTACTAATGACTTTATGTGATATAGTCATATGTATTATATGAAATGTTGATTTAAAATTTTGAAAAGTTCAAATTGTTTAAATCTAAAGAAACTAAGCATTAAGAATGTTGAAGCACTTCGATGAGATCGTTGTGGTAAGTTTTAAATTTTTTGTTATCTATAGGGAATAAGATTCTTTGGTGAATATCTTCATAATAAAATTCTGTAAGAGTTTGGATTTCTATAAGGAAGAAAGATACAATATGAGATATTGTATGATGCAATATTATATCTTCTATAGCTATGCCTAATATAATGAATTATCTTTTATAGTTCCAATTGAATCAATTAGCAATATCCCATATTAGATATGAAATGTTAAGTCTTTGAAAGAGTCAGAGTTAATGATTCAAGGATGTGATATTTGGTTGAAGCATACATTATCCACTAAGTTTATAATTAAATTGGATAATAAAAGTTTATGAGATATCTAAAAGGTTGGATATATTCTTCCAGACCTGTTGAACAAATTATTTGTTTCAATGAATACTTATAGGAGAATTGTTCTCAAGATAAGTAGTGGGAGTATGATGAAATTTTAAAAGTTCAAATCTCATGATGAAACATCTAATTGGACTTATTGCCTTTATTGATACATTTGATGTATAATTGAAAGGCTATGAGACGTTGAAAGAGTCATTTTCATATGAATTCAAATAGTTTATTTTTGAGATGATTGTGAATTTATCATGTCTACAAAAAGGTTAGTGAGAGTATAGTTTTCCTCTTCAGTGAGAGTATGTAGAGACATATTCTCACAGAGAACAATAATTATAATTTGCAATTGTTGAAAACAAAATTGTCTTACAACAACTCTTATAGATTATAAAAGGTAACATCTTAATTGTAGGAATTAGATCTATATAAATAGATTGGAAGTTCTTCGCCTATTCTAAGTCTAAGTATATAGATAGTGTACTAAAAATGTTTAGTATTTGAGATATCTAATACTTGTGAAGTATTAAAGATATCAATGATTCTATGTACGAGTTGATATTTGATTTTAAGGAGATAAGGATATTTACTTTAGAAGTAAATCCCTATTAAGGTTTATTTACTTAGAACAATATCATTCAAAATTGAAAAGGTTTCAATATAGCGATGATTGCTAATTAAGCCATAATATGTTTTTCAATTAGGGAAAAATGATTAATTAGATCAATAAGTTATTTAATGAACTTGATGTAGTTCCTTGTATTGTTTAAGACAGTAATGTACTGTAGAATATTAGAGCCATTAGGCATGCATAAGGAGCTAATATCTCATCAAAGATTCAGGGATGTATTTAGGCAATTTTTCTTAACTATGATGATAATTAAGATGAAAGTTGTAAAATTTAAGCAAGCACTCATTATAGAAAATCTTGGAGAATTCTCTCATTAAGCCATTGTCTCAGTAGTAACGTGATCGTCATATGGTGATATATTATATGATACTTAAAAATTGGCTTAGTGAAAGTGCGAGATTGTTAGTTTATACCCTACAACCAATCGATTTGGTTATAGTTTAGTGATAATTATTTAAAGACATTCTTTATCTTATACATATTTAGATGTATATGATAAATTATACGGGATAATTGTACATTGTAAATAAAATTATAATGAGATTATAATTATGATATTCATATTGCATTTATGCATTATCCCTAAATTATTCCAAGTCATTGTTCTATTAATATTTGACATTAATAAAACGCAAAAAGACTAACACATGTTTTTCCTTATGAAGGAAGTAGTCGATCTCATAGACTATGGAGATACTTAAACAAACGTGTGAGTGCTTGTTAAAGGACAAGTTCATTGAACAGACCCGATATGAAAAATCTATTGAGAATATTACTTGTATGTATATGGATTTCTCATTGTGATAATTGTATAAGTAATCCTTTGACTTGAGGTTCCTAAAGTTATCTTGTATAGGGATTACTATGTTTTGATATTATTTATGAATTATTTAATTATGTGCAATTAATCGGTAGTTATTGGATGTGGCATGAATTATATGAAAGTAGTTGTGTGATTAACATATGATTCATCACCCTAAAGCAATTAGAGAGAATATTCCGTTGTTTTCAATTAGTATTGATTCAGAAAATCCTTGACCAAGGTGGAATGACACTTTATAAATAGTTTACAAATGTCATTAATTGAATTGATAGCTAATGGCGGAGAATTAATATGATTTGACTCAATAAAAGTATACATTAATTTCATGCTTTTTCTAATTGAAACACTATATGATAAAAGAATTGAATTACAAGAAAAATCATGTACAGTCATTGATTGTCTTAATTATTTTAAAAAAAGAAAACTATACGGGGTTTGGGTTGAAGCCTTGGAAGGGTTGGCCAATTAGGTTGTTAGTTGAGACTTTAGGCTTCATAAGTTGTTAAGCATTTCCTTTAGCAGCCATACTCCACAGCAGGAAAAACCTTTAAATGATCTTAACTTGTGTGTCGTATCTTACTTAGTACGCACGCAAATAGCAATAAAGAACACGTTGAGTTAAATAATACACAAATTGCAGCTAAAAGTACGGTATTGGGACCTAACAGATAAAACTTATTACATAACTTGAAAAAGTATATAAGGATAACTGGTGGATAGAATAAGAAATTCCATTGAGGATATGTTGTACAACTAAAATTATACGTGAATTTAGAAACTATTTGTACAAATAGTAAGTCAAAATTTTAAATTAACAAGTGACCAAATTGATTGCCCACTTTGTTGATTAGGATTGCGAAAAGGCGCCGGCAAGGGTAGCTTGGGTGGCAAACTAACAGGGTCAATTGGTCCAAGGTTCTAGGTTCGACTCCCATTAACAAGAGAAAGTGACCACTCTATTAGGGGGCTGCCCAAGATCAAACCGTGGTTCACTCCTCCAGCGGTGGTCGGGGCTGCGACTAGGGGCCCTTGAAGTTGGGGATCAACCTTTTGGTCCAAGGATTACGAAAAGGCTTACAAATAAAGATACAAAACGCAATTGCGCACCCATCGGATAGGATAACAAAACAAAGTTCTCCAATCAAGTACAAATGTAAACAAAAAAAAGAAGCAAAATAAGGCAATAAGGTACCTTCCAGAGGTTGGTGGCCAACAATACCTTTGTATTTATTGCGTTATGAAATCCACATAAGCCTATGTTCAGGTTGAATTACACCAAGTGGTGATAATATACTAGCAATTTACTGGTCAGACCGTACGCACAAATATCCACTACCTTGTTATTAGGTCATTTCGACTATGTGCATTTCCATACTCGGATGGGCAACAATTCGCATCGTTAGTTTGGAATAGTCTCGTATGTCATTGTCACATCACTATATATAAAGGTCCATATTTATGCTGGCATTTTCTCCATGTACAACCATCGAATGAGATCATCCTTATAACGTTCTCTTAATTTCATATCTTTATTTAGTAAGTTTTTTTAGGTATTTGTATTATTTTTCATCTTCTCTCTAAGTATTTCTTTTAATTTGTACTTTTATTCAAACAGAAGACCCCCCATTTTTATTATCTTTTAGGCTTGCTCTGCCAATATGGTAAGTAGGTATGGCAACTTCATTAAATAACATGGAAGTACGCCATGATCACAACGTACATTTAGTTGAGTTAAATACATTAAGCTATTGGGGTTAGATTTATAAATGTCTATATATTATCTACAAGTTAAACACAAGTAATACGTAAGAGATGGAGATAAAGTAGGAGTCGACTTTAGGAAGAATATAACTTCTATATTACTCCCCCACTAGTTAAGAGTGGAAAAACTATCAACTTGTCCGCATATGTTGAAAGCATCCCTTAAAAGTGGTGAGTACTTGATCAAGAGTGGAGATGTGTAGATATCATTTGTTAACTAAATCTTGAACAAAATGCATTTCTATCCGGAGATGCTTATACCAGGAGAGAAAAATAGGATGAGCAGTAAGATATATTATTCCCAAATTGTCACACCAAAGTGTAAGAAGTGTGATGATAAAAAAACAATTTTCATGCATAAAATAAAGAATAAAGCCACTAAAAGTCACTAGTAGCAATGGCGAGTGCTCGATATTAGGCCTCGGTAGAGGAGTGGGAAACTGATCATTGCATTTTTAATGCTCAGGAAATTAAATTAGATCCAGCAAAAATGACAAATCTTGTGGTGGACTTGGGATCCTCAGGAGAGCCACCCTATTCAACATTAGAAGACCAACAAAGAAGAAAGCCATAGTGAGAGGTGTCAATCAAATAACGAAGTTTCCTCTTCATTTGCTTCCAATTTTCAACTGATGGTTGACGACTATATATTGAGACATTCAGTCGACTACAAAGGCCATGTCAGGCTGTGTAACAACAAGATACTATAAACTTCCAACCCTTGCCGATAGAGAGTGGCATCACTAAATGGTTTGGTGGAGGAAGTTTTATACGTGGAAGGATCTATCATTGTAGAGACCATATTCGCATTATGCACGTTGGCCTTAGCTAATAGGACCTATGTTATATAAGTAGCAAGCCATTTTTAGTTATTGTAGCTTCATTGCTTAGAAAATAATATAGTATACTAATTAAGGTATTTAACTGCAATATGAGATTGGAGTGCACGAACAACTCTCATCATTAATTTGTCATAACTACTTGTCAAAAAATATGTCACCTATATACATAAGATAAAGAAAAAAGAAAAAAAATTTCCATTAGTAAAAATCTTCATATAACATCTACATAATTTTGAAGGAAGAGGGCCACAATTCTATTGTCTAACTTCATAAACAAAAATAAGGACAAAGTCCAACTAAACAATTTTAAAGAAGCATATATTGGAAGACAAATCAATTGTTTAGTTTAATTTTATATGTTTATTTTATTTATTTCTTATAGTTTTTGTTTTATGTGTTTTCCATTTTATTGTTTGGACTTATAAAACCTTTTATATTGCTTTATTTTCCTTTCTTTTTCTCCACTATTTTGCTTGTTATTTAATTTTTATGTGCTTTATATATGTGTATTAAGGAAAATGTACGATTTAAGTGTGAGGGAAGAGTTTACTTTCTGCCATAGTTGAATGAGAAACATTCTCTAATTCTAGAACATTAAATATGAAAGTTAAGATAATTAAGGTGATTCATTAGATGTTTAAATTAGTTTATAATTTAACTATATTAAGTTAATAAATGTGCTTACCAATGAGTAGTTCATTTATTTCAAATTTGACTTAACATTATTAAGAATGATGTCACCATGTTAGCACCTGAATTTTTTTTATGTTGATTAAGCATGATTAGAGTAGTTTGAAGCCTTGATAGATTAAATTAAATTGACATTAATTAAGTATGGTAGCATTAATTAAATTAGGTAGCATGAGGTAGTGAAATTAAATGTGTTGGTTGGGCCTTAAAGGTCAAATGGACTATTGGGCTTTGGGCCATATTGAGGTATGAAAAGAAGAGGAAATGAATTGGGCTTAAGTTGAATGGAAGAGGATTTAGCATTTAAAAGACAAATGGGCATGGGCTTTGGGCTTATGGGCTTAAGTTATATGAGAGGGAGTATAAAAGAGGAAGAGAATTTAGTTGGTTAGTAGGAAAAGAAGGGAAGAAACGAAATTGAGAGAGGGAGAGAGTGAGAAGGTCGTGGAAGGAGAAGGAAGAAGAAGAAAAAGAAGGTTTGTGCTAGGGTTTGGATTTTCAAGTGATCAAGGAAGGATTTGAAGAAAGTTCAAGAAGTAAAAAGGTGGAGGAAGAGCTAAGCTTCATCTTGACACAAGAAACTTCTTGTTTGAG
>JAOTBA010000205.1:18436193-18450234 GCA_025629845.1 Erythroxylum squamatum
GTTTTGCAGGAACTTCGTACCGGAACTCTTACGTGAAGCAACCGACTCATGGATCCAAACGGCAACGTACAGTTCAGTCAGAATTCGGCAGAACCATTATATAATACCAATACGACAATAAATATTTGTATTCTATTACCAAAAGAAATTGCCATGACCTATTCTTTTACGACCCTGGGTGAATTTTTAAGCCATTCTTTTAGTTTCCTAATTCCAAGTCCTTCCTCCTACATAAGACTTCAAACGAGAGAAATTAAAAGATAATAATGTAAAAGTGAGGTATGTTAAACCACGTACCTTAACCGTAATATATATTTTATTTAAATATATCCAAAGAGTACTGTAGAAAGATAAATTGTATTAAATTCAACTCAGAAAGAACAATGACAATTGGCACGAGTTAGCGTGCTGATTGACAAAATTTGCCTCCGTACTGAGAGAATCCTGGATGGGTATAAGACAACCAATGCATGGGAAAGAAAAAGAGACGGATATGGTGGGGCAGTTAAAAAAGGCTGGCGTGGCGCTGAGGACAACCATTTGGTAACTGAACGGATGATAGCGATGTGAATTTATGATCCTAATCCGATTCTAGGTTCGTCTCAACTCATCTGCCTTAAAACATAATATAAAAAGCTCAGTCAATACTCTTTATAATCATTTTCTATCTATATAATATTAAACAGTGGTTTATAAATTACGAAATATTTCCAATCCAATCCAAGAAAGAACATTCAGTAAGCACGCAAGTCGCCCAAAAGTAAAAGGGTGGTCGTCGTTATCTATTAACGGTTAAGGGCATAAAAGTAAAAACACCCAATATTCAATCGACGTCAAGACTACCATTTTATGTTTTTAATCTCGTCCCTCTCTTTAATAGATACAAATCATCTGATCTGCGTTTGAACTAACGTCCGTGGGAATGAGGATAGAGGAGGAGAGTGCAGCAGTATCGGCGTCAAGGAGGCACCTGGTGTTTGCTTACTATGTCACTGGTCATGGTTTCGGTCACGCCACTCGCGTCGTCGAGGTCTTCTCCTTTTGATCGCTTCTTTTCCTTTTCTTTTCTACTTGTATGCTTAACTATTCAAGTCAACATGTTGCTAATTTTAATATTTGATATTGATTTGAGCTTAATTGATGCCATCTATAGGTTGCTAGGCACCTAATTCTTGCTGGCCATGACGTTCACGTTGTTACTGGTGCACCTGACTTTGTTTTTACTTCGGCGATAGACTCTCCTCGGCTCTTCATTCGCAAGGTAGAGACGTAGAGTCTCCTTTTCTTAGTTTGCTTCCACCTGAAATTGATTGTTTCTCGTTCTTGCATTCACTGCGAACTTGCTGATATTTGGTATCAGAATGCGGTAGAATTAAAGATTTCAATATTTGGTATCAGAATGTGGTTTATAGGCGTGTAATGTACAAATGGATGATATATATCTATATGTATGAACAACGCACACACACATATATAGATAAGAGATATAATTTAATTCTTGAAGTTCTAAATATTATGAACTAAATTATGTTTCAATGTTTAGGTATTATTGGATTGTGGAGCCGTTCAGGCAGATGCTTTAACTGTGGATCGTCTTGCATCATTGGAGAAGGTATTGAAGTATTTATCATTTCTTTTGGTTAAAATGGTTTGGAGTTTTAAATATATTTCGTCTCTCAATTTTAATTTCTAGCTGATTCTGAGTGATTTAACTACCTGTTTTTCAGCCTTTGGATTAGTTGTTTTTACTGTTTTTCATGTTTGGAAATTAGTATTTGGAGACAGCTGTAAAACCTCGGGAGTCTATTTTGGCAACAGAAATTGAATGGCTTACCTCCATTAAAGCTGACTTAGTGGTACTTGTATTCTTTTTCAATAATTTGATTTTATTCTGCAATGTTGAATGACAGCAAAATAAGTTGGCAATATTCTTTTCGGTTTATGTATCACAGGTTTCAGATGTTGTTCCAGTAGCATGCCGAGCAGCAGCTGATGCCGGCATTCGATCTGTGTGTGTTACCAACTTCAGGTGCACTTTATGACTAGAATTTATTACACTTCATCTGCAGCTTCTGCTATTAATTCTACTGTCTCTCTGCCCTCCCTGGTTTTTCCATTAACATTTTTCAATATCCTTCCATTTTAGAGTATATTTATGTTTGAACCAAATGAATATCAATCACCATATCATGTATTTCATGCAGACATTGTGCATTTTGACATGTCCAAGTGAATTTCTTAGGCTACTAGTTGAACTGGACTATTGACTAACTCTATGCAAGAGCATTCTTTATTTTTTTCTCTTTTTATTGTTTCTATGCTTTTTTTATTTTCAATGAAGGACTATATCAGACAATTGGCCCATCCCTGAGCTTTAAAATTTGCTTACAATGTTCGTGCTTATTTGTTCTTCCTTCTTGATTTCGTTTCAATGGTTAATTTAAGAGATATTAATGAAATTTTCTTTGTTGTCCAGTTGGGACTTTATTTATGCAGAATACGTGATGGCTGCTGGTAACCATTACCGTTCAACTGTGTGGCAGGTGTCCTATAACTTCAATATCTGTAATCATATCGTTGTATTCATCATCTTCTTATTGGTGACCCTAGATCATGATGTTTTTAGTTTCTATTCAAACTTTGCTACATTATCTTATTATGCTTAGGTTAATGCTAAAACTAAAGCTCCTACTAAATGATAAGTTTTATATATCTAGAATCTTTGATTGATCTGTTGTTTTTGATCCTGCATTATTTTGGAGTTTAAAATCTCTATTACTTGATGTAGTGAGTCTGCTGGTATCATACCAAAATTCTAAATACTGTTGAATACATGCAGATAGCAGAGGATTATTCTCATTGTGAATTCCTTATCCGCCTTCCAGGTTATTGTCCAAGTATGTTGGCTCTTACACAACCTAAAACATTCGATTGCTTTTTCTTTTCTATATTATTTGTCAAATCATTTGTTTATTGGTCTTGAGAATTTATTTTAATTCTCTTTCCTCAGTGCCTGCTTTCCGGGATGTTATTGATGTGCCATTAGTGGTGAGAAGGCTGCATAAAGGCCGCAAGGAGGTTAGAAATCTAAAACACCGTTAAGTGCTTTGTAGATCATGTTGATCTTGATTAAGTTGTTTTGAAATGTCTCATTGAAGGTAAGGAAAGAATTGGGCATCAGTGAAGATGTGAAGCTAGTTATCCTTAACTTTGGTGGGCAGGTAGGGATGCAAAATCTCATACTGGATCTAATCTGTTGGTACAAATTACATTGATTTTGCTTCTCTTAAACAGTGAAGTCTAGTAAAGTATATGATTTTTATACTCCAGTATGCTTTAGAATACAGGTTAGGTGTACCCTACTCACCTTTATTTTCTTGTGTTGTAATTTTGAGCTTCTTTGTATGTCATGCAGCCATCAGGCTGGAAGTTGAGGGAAGAGTACTTGCCCCCTGGTTGGCTTTGCTTGGTAACCTTCATAAATAGTCCGACATCTTGTTCCATTTGAATGTCCTTTGCTAGTTAAAACTCAATAATCTTTCGCTTTACTTTCCAGGTTTGTGGCGCTTCCAACACAGTGGAACTTCCCCCAAATTTCATCAAACTTCCAAAGGATGCTTATACACCTGATGTTATGGCAGCATCTGATTGTATGCTTGGTCTGTATTTAGATAATGTATCTGCAAAAGTTTATTGTTGTGATCTATAATGGTTAACGGGCTTGTATGGATCCAGGAAAAATTGGATATGGCACTGTCAGTGAAGCACTGGCATTCAAGCTGCCATTTGTCTTTGTGAGAAGAGATTATTTCAATGAAGAACCCTTTCTGAGGAACATGCTTGAGGTATGATTAGTTATTCTTTAATTACCACAACCATCATTATATTCTTCCTTTTTTCTATGCTTCTTCCTTCATAGTCCTTGCCCCTTCCTTTATCTTCTGCCAAAAAATTGGCTTGTAATTGTTCTAATATAGTGCACTAAGCTTTGAAGCAGTTCTATCAATGTGGTGTTGAGATGATTAGGCGAGATTTACTGACTGGTCATTGGAAACCTTACCTGGAGCGTGCAATTAGCTTGAAACCGTGCTATGAGGGAGGAATAAATGGTGGAGAGGTATTGTCCTCCTTCATACATAAAAGATGTTAAAATTTGTTTGCTTCTTAAACTTAAGATAGGTATTGTCCTCCATATATAAAAGATGTTAAAATTTGTTTGCTTCTTAAACTTAAAGATAAGTGTTTATCCTAAGCATTTCTTAGGCATGAAACTGTTTAATTACCGCTATTATGTTGTTAAAGAATGTGCTTTCTCCATCTGAAATAAAATGTTTTATTCAAATTCCTGATTGTTGTTATTTGCAGAATCTTCTTTAAAGACATTTTGTTTCTGTATATCATGCAGTCTCCCATTATTAGTTATGTCAAGTTCCTACCACTTCTACTGTTGACTTAGATACAATGGTGGAATTATAGGTGGCAGCTCACATCTTGCAGGAGACAGCAATGGGAAAGAACTATGCATCAGATAAGGTAAATAATGAAATCAACAGTTCATGCACTATTAAGCTTAGGCTTTGAGTGCTGTTGAGGTCAAAGATCAGCTTAATGTTTTTGGAATCTATTAATTAAAAGAAAGGGAATACATTATAAAAAGATTAGGTAAAACTTAATGATAATTATCTAGGAAAGAACAATGCTTGAACAAAATTTTGTAAATAGAGTTAATATTTTGTTCTCCTATTTTGATGCCTTGTTCTCTAATAAAACTCTGCTGGGTTGGGGGAATTTGTCGTTCTGTTTCACAGTTATGTTTAAACAAGACCTGCCCCTTTGTTACTTGATGTTTTGTTTCCACTTTCATCTCTCCTTTTGAGTTCCACATTCAGTTTTCACCTTTCTGTCCTAGGTGCTGAGATTCGAGGAATTTTTACTCATGGTCAAGATTTTTATACCATATGGTTCTTAAGTTGTATATGTTGATATTCTTGTGTGCAGCCAATCTTTATAAAAACGTGTACCAAAGACTACATTTAAGGACTATTGGGAAATATGAATAAGTAGTTAAAGAATGACTTGTTTCCTGTTAAGCTTGTAGATGTTTGCTCCAGCTTATTTTGAAATTTTAATTGTATTTTGCATAATCACTAATGTAGTTTAGTGGAGCAAGAAGATTAAGAGATGCTATAATTCTTGGGTATCAAATGCAAAGGGTACCTGGGCGAGATATCAGCATTCCTGAATGGTATGCAAATGCAGAAAATGAGCTTAGCAAATCCACAGGGTCACCTTCTTTCCATAGAAGTGAGAATGTATCTGTTCTTAGCTCGTAAGTTTCATCCTTCTTTGTAACCCATAAGGAGCTCTTGATTTTCATGTATACTGAAAAACTATTGCAAATTTTTCCTTAGATGGACTGAAGATTTTGAGATTGTTCATGGAGATTTTCAAGGTCTTTCAGATACAATGAGTTTCTTAAAGAGCCTGGCAGATCTTGATACCATTTATGATTCTGAGAAGAGCACTGAGAAGCGCCAGATGCGGGAGCGCAAAGCAGCTGCAGCACTCTTCAATTGGGAGGTTATTTCACTATAAATGTATTTCATCAGATCCATGATGTGATATGGTTTTGGGAAGGTTACAATTTTGAGGATGCTGTACTTGTAGTGGTGGCTTGTTGGGAACCGAGAGTCTTTACTGTATCCAAATACTTCCCAATAAAAGTGGAATTGATCTATGGTCGAGTCTGTAATAAATAAATAGGAATTTCTAGTTATATTGGAGATAGTCGCATATAATGACAAATCACGGCCAAGTTTTTTTTTGTTATTTGGGTTTCTAACTCAAATGGAAGGACACTAAGATGAAACAGGCCTGCTAATTTGCCCAATGTTCCTCTTTCTGATTTGGTAGATCTTTTCTTGTCCGCTTCAAAATGTTATGTTTCTTATCAGTAGATACTATTCTTTATAAGATGCTCTAAGATAGTTGAGATCGGTTCAACCTAGTAGTATTTGCTAAATATTGACCTCTTGGCTCTCACATTTTATTCAATTGGTATCTTTATTTGGTAGGTTTCTGTGCTTTCAACTTATGGAACAGTCTCATATGTGCTAGATCATTTTCACAGGAAGATGTCTTTGTGACAAGAGCTCCTGGAAGGCTGGATGTGATGGGAGGGATTGCCGATTATTCTGGGAGTCTCGTCCTGCAGGTTAGGTTTTTACTGATAATAGTTTTGTCATGGCTGAAATTTTTGTGATTTTTTAAATCTATTTGCTGTTAGTTTTTCTTATTAATGCATGCCATTGTAACTGTATACCCTTGCTCGAACTTGTGCGTGAGCAAGTCATGTGTCAGCATTCAAGAACTCTGCTGGTCTCTACCATGGACTGCTTATTTGTCTTCTTCTCCTGCATGTGTGTTGATGTGTTTGCCATGGGTGGCAGTGCGTTAGAGATTTAAGATGTAATCTCAAATAGTTGATTTTTCATGATTTCCAAAATCTTGGCTGCTGATGGTTCTTATGTTATGTTGATATTTGCTGGTCCATTCGATTTGTTGATTTTGCCATGATTTAGAACTCATTCTTATTGATCAAAATTTTCTTGCCATTGTACTGGTTAATGAGGTTTTTCCTTTTTTTTTTCCTTTTTCCTTCAAAGATGCCCATAAGAGAAGCTTGCCATGTTGCTGTGCAAAGGAATCATCCAAGCAAACATAGACTTTGGAAGCATGCCCAGGCCCGTCAAAATGCAAAAGGTCAAGGCCCTACTCCGGTTCTGCAAATTGTAAGTATATTTCACTATACCATTTACTGATGCAGATCCTGTTTACAGATTAGTGTGGATGTACTTTGATGATTAGACACCAGTTCACCATGTTGGGTTAAATGAATCATAGCAGTTCAATATTCAGCTTTTTCTTAGTGCTTATCTCAAATATAAGGTTGGGGAGTGGTTCTTGTTCTTTTTGTTCTAATCTTATCTAGTGCTGGCACTTCCAAATGTATGTATTGATCCTGGTTTCACCAGGTATCATATGGCTCAGAACTTAGCAACCGGGGGCCAACCTTTGACATGGATTTGTCTGATTTTATGGATGGGGATCAACCTATGTCATATGACAAGGCCAAGAAATATTTTTCTCAAGATCCATCACAGAAGTACGAAACTTTCTTCTTTCTGGCTATCACTGTAAAGATTTATCTTTTTAGTAATATGATACCTTTCCAGGTGGGCAGCTTATGTTGCAGGAACAATTCTTGTTTTGATGAGAGAACTAGGTGTCCGCTTTGAGGATAGTATCAGCATGCTGGTATAATTCACGGCGTCTCAACTCCAAAATATTTTGGGGATGCCACTGTATTTACTTATTTGACTCATGACTATTGCTTTGCAATGCTGATCTGACCTTTCTTTATTCCTTGCTATTGGGTTAATTTGCATAATAAATGATAATAATTGCAATTGAACAAGATTTGTGGAAAATATGTACGATTGTTTTGCAATTGAAGAAGACGAAAACAATCTTTGCATTGATTTCTGTATTCTAATGGCACTTGTTGAGGCTATTGCTAACATCCAGACATAACAACTTCAATTCAAAATTTGTAGGTTTCTTCTGCAGTTCCTGAAGGCAAAGGTGTATCATCTTCTGCCTCCGTGGAGGTTGCTAGCATGTCTGCAATAGCTGCTGCCCATGGTAATTGTTAGTTCGGTTTCTAGCTTAACAAAATTGTACATCAATTTCATTTCCTGTGCGCGCAGCTTATATGTCTCCCATGTTTTACCATCCAGAAAGGCAAGGTGTGTTGTTCCATTTTGTTTGGAGATAGAATGGGTTACTATGGGTGATTTATGAAGAATGCTGCATAGAAAATCAACCATCCAGAATGCTACATAGAGTAAAATGATCATCGTTCTGGACGGTTGATTTTCTTTGATTGTACTATTAGATATATCTCCTGATGATCTTGGTTCTCTTTGTCTAGTTAAGCAAGTTGGACATATGAACAATTATAACTTTAACATTCAGTCTCCACTCATAATTTGCAGGATTTAGCATCAGTCCAAAAGATATTGCCTTGCTCTCCCAAAAGGTTTTATTGTGACTCAGCCCCTGCTTGTTTGTTTTTCTTTGTTATTACTGCTAGTGATATATATGTTGTGCAAAGTGAATACATTGCTTATTAAAATGCTTCTTAGGTGGAGAATCATGTTGTTGGAGCCCCATGTGGTGTCATGGATCAGATGACATCAGCTTGTGGTGAGGCCAACCAACTTCTTGCAATGGTGTGCCAGGTATGTTTAGCTAGTTATATAACAAAATCTTTGCTTACGTTGTTATGGAGATGAAGGATTAACGCTCCTAGCCTGATTGTTCACCATGTAGCCTGCTGAGGTTATTGGACTTGTTGAAATTCCTACCCACATTCGATTTTGGGGAATTGATTCTGGAATACGTCACAGGTGCTTTTCAACTGCCTTGCTCTCATGTTCCTTTTGAATCTGAAATCTACTATGATGAGGTCCGTGGTTGTTCTTTCTCTGCCTGTTTCTCCTCAGCTCTTCTTATGGAAACCAAAGTCAAGTTGTCTAAGTTTGACTTCATTATTCAGTCCCTTACTTTTTAACTGAAAACATGTAATGTCAACCAATTCTTTGTTGACCATTCACCCTGATAAGATGTGTAGAATATGGAAGAGAACAGAATGGCCTTTACAGTTACTAGGTTTCTGGCAGTATAATCTATTATTAATATTCCAACTAGGGGACGCACTATTTCAATGTAAGGATGCCTAAGTAGCAATTCTGTATAGGGTACAAAACATAATACTAATTTCCAACAATATATATAGAAATCCCTTTCATCCAAATTTTGGATGGTTGGATTCTCTTTGAAATTAATTCTTCTTGTTGCTTGTGGCTTTGCTCATTAACTTGATTATCTAATGCTTGAATTATGTAAACATTCATTTTTTATGTCTGTTTTAAATTCTAAGGTCTTAGTCTTTTGGGGCTTTGGTTGGATTGTTATAATATGCAACAAACTGCCTTTATGCAGATTTCACGTTTTCCAGGCAACTAATTAGTTGGCATTTTGGTTTCGAAGTGTTGGTGGTGCAGACTATGGATCTGTCAGAATAGGTGCCTTCATGGGCCGAGAGATAGTAAAGTCCATAGCATTCACTACATCGCATAGTTTGGTCACCGCTGCTAATGGATCACTGCCGGATGACTTAGATGATGATGGTGTTGAACTAATCAAGGCTGAAGCTTCATTAGATTACTTATGCAACTTGTCACCACACAGGTAATGTACCTGTATAGTTTCACTTGTATTTGCATTCTTCATTCATTTCTCTACTGATGAGATTATCTAGATTTTCAAGTTGTTACTCCAATTTTTAAGTTATGTGGAATGTTAACATTTGTGTTTATTATTTACAGATTTGAAGCACTTTATGCTAATATTCTTCCTGATTCCATTCTTGGTGAGACATTTATCAACAAGTATGCTGGTCATAATGATCCTGTCACGGTGATTGATCAGAATCGCACATATGGGGTGAAAGCAGCTGCCAAACACCCTATATATGAAAATTTTCGGGTCAAGGTTGGTAAATTTAAGTTACGCAGTCTGTACCATAAAATTCTGAATTTTTTGTTACTTGATTAGAGGAACTGGCTGCAGTTATGGTCTTATTTATCATTCATACGTTTAAACAGAAATCACTCATTTCTGGCATTTGATTTTAGGCTTTCAAGGCATTGTTAACATCAACAACTTCAGATGAGCAGCTTACAGCTCTTGGAGAACTATTGTATCAGGTATATGCTAAGTTTCGTAATTTGTTTAATTATATCCCAACATCACAGATAGCCTTCCATAATTCTGACATAAGTTTTGTGATAAAATCAAGTTCCTGTTACTATAATTTCTATATTCAGGATAACAGGCAATTTTTGTGTTGCATTTTTCTGCATGTTCGATGTTTCAATCATAGATTGGACCAACCTCATTTACACATAATCGGTGATCTTCATCTAATGCTATTACGTTTCTCAATCACTGGAGTGATGAGTCGATGGTTAGGTAGAAGCATAGAAAAAGGAGCGTAAAGTGGTCGTTGATGTATGTTCAATCTTTGTCCAGTGTCACTACAGCTATAGTGCTTGTGGACTTGGCTCCGATGGGACAGATAGGCTCGTACGATTGGTACAAGAAATGCAACATGGCAAACTGTCTAAATCTGAGGATGGAACTCTGTATGGAGCAAAAATTACTGGCGGAGGTTCCGGGGGAACAGTTTGTGTGGTTGGTCGGAATTGTTTACGGAGCAGCCAACAAGTCCTTGAGGTAATTTCCTATTCTTCCTTCTAATATTTTTTTTCTCCATTTGCACATCATCTTTTAAAAATAGGTGCATCGCATGATTTGCATTTGAAACTACCACTTTTACGCTTTTTGTTGACTTGTCCATCTTATGCTTTGCTGGGAAAATGGGTTGCACTCCACTTTCCTCTTGCCATTTTAAAGAGAGAGTTTGGCCTGATAATTTTTCTATGAATTCAGAGCTTATGCATGCGTTTCACAGGGATACACTTCTTTCTTATATTCTTGACCGACAATCTGTCTATCGAACATGCAGATTCAGCACAGATACAAGAGTGCAACTGGCTATTTGCCATTTATTTTTGAGGGGTCATCTCCTGGGGCAGGGAAGTTTGGTTATTTGAGAATCCGTAGGCGCATATCCCCAAATAAGCTTTAAATTACATTTCGTTCTTTAAATAAGATACAACACAGATATAATCGCCGGACCGTATTTATGTTGTAGTGGCGGGTTATGACGTCACTTTGAATTGAAGACTTGCAATTTATAAACCACGCGATGGTGCCCTATTGTACCAACTCACTAGTTGGTGTGGGTTTATCATACAAAATAAACATATTAGCTTTCAATAGTTTCATTGAGGCGCAAATTATTGGAGATTTCATACCTGCTTGGCCAAACTTAATGAAAATGGCGGGACAAAGACAGCCAACTAGAAGGACCTTGTTCACCTGGCATAAGACTGCTCTGCCTACTGATTTTGAGGTATGAAGAATTGACTGAAGAAACAGCCAATGACTTCACGGTGAAACGCGTTCCTTGGGTGGAATCTTCTTATTCCATTGGTTGAATAATCAACTTATGATCTAGGGAGAAATTGCCGAGTATCCCATGTATCAATATAATCTTGTTCCTGAACTTTCCCGTGGATATATTTTCAAAAGTTTAGCTCTAATCCCGTGCAAAGTACGACATTGAAACAGCTTAGATGAACAAATAAATAACATTTAATCTTTATTCATAAATAGTTACGTAAATAATAATAATATGTTAATTCATATATATTCACAAATTCGCTTATAAGTTTCAAGATACTATGAATTGTATAACTACATAATAGAATAATTCACAATAAATCGAAATTTGCAAACAAATTATTTTCGTATGCATCGTAAGTATTAGATAGTAAAAAAAAATTAAAAAAAAGTTACATCCTCGTACATATTTTATAACAATAATTGTAAACAAATATATATAATATTCGGATCATCATATAAGAACTTCAAATATCTTGTACAAAAGCATAATTATAGTTATTGGTATAAATTTCTAATAACTACTTAAAATTAATAATATTAAAATTAAGTTGAATTAATTTTATGAATAGTATATATTCTATCAAAAATTATTTAACTAATACTGCTAAAATTATTGTACTAAAAAAATGTAGCACAAGATATAATCCATTCTAAAACTCTAATATCTTATCATATTGTCTACTTTTTATAAACTCAAGAGTTAGTAGAAAAATCATAATGTACTTTTAGTTCTCCATGTTCTTATCTTCGAACTAATTTAGCCATACAATGGATTTCGTATTTCACATCTTTAATGAATTGATTATAAATTCTACAAAAAAAAATATTTAACTAAGACTACTTAAATTAAATTGTACTAAAAATGCAGCTTTAATAAGATGATCATTAACAATATGTCATATGATATAATCACAAATTAAAACTCATATCTTATCATGTAATCTAAATTTTATAAACTCACGACTTAATAGAAAAATCATATTATACTTTTAGTTCTCCATGCTCTTATCTTCGAACTAATTTAGCCATACAATGAATTTCATATTTAACATCTTTAAAGAATTGATTCTGTTTATAATAAAAATAAAGGCAATTACGATTAATATATAAAAATTAATTTCATTAAATGGAGGATAATTCGTATAAAATTGTTATGCTAATCAAGCTAGTATAGTTAAATCTTCCTTTCAAAACTAAACTAAATTACCATTCTAAACCAATTGCATTCCGAATATATAAATTCAACTTAAATATCAAATGATAAAATGAATTCAATCAACAAAAATGTATTAACTAAAAAAATTGGAATACCAAAATTCACTTTATTGATGAATTATTCACATTGTTCATAGGTATAAATTTGTATAAACAAATTGATCCCTTTTATTTTTCAATAAGAACTTTCATTATATTTTGTTCTATAAGTTTATACATACACATACAATTGCTTTTGATCCAATGAACACTGTGAGTTTTAAAAGCAGGCAGCTACTTTAGTGACTCTTGATACAAATATTCGATAATTTTTTAACACCAAATATGGTAAATCAAGGAATGAAAAGCAGATTTGAACCGCTTGCCATCACCTTTGGAACTAAAATGGACAGAGAGGATCCATTCAAAGATGCGTGATAAGGAGAGTAAAGACAATTTAGATTGAATAGGTTAAGTAGTATGTAGGGTACTGCAACTGAAGAATAGATGATATAAAGTTTCAGGGGCCTCTCCACATGATTGAAAGTCAAGATTGGGAATAGACTAGTTAAAGTTATCCTTTGTACCAAGTTTTTAGTGAGCTATTAGCCATAATATAAAGGAATGGGAAGGAGACGTTACTGAATCCCAAATCAGTTTATGATACTGCATCTATGGAGAGTTGTCATAGAATAATGTTTTTTCAAGAACTAGTGGTGAATTTGGAGGTCTTATCAAGGGTCCATATCACTGTGTTATGTGTAGAGGAATCAGCAATAATGGAGGCCATGGTATTGATGAAATTAACTTTTCATTTAGGAGAATGAAAGGGCTTACCAAGAGCTGTTTTTGATGAATGGTTGGATTTTAGCATTAAGTTGTATTATAGTTTTTTGAGATTGCAATTCAGTTAAACCATGGAGGTGTCCTATAGTGTTCCAAGAATCGAACTAGATGAAAGTCCTACTTTTATAACGAATTTTGTGTTTAATGTAAGGATGAACTAACTCCCTCATTTTTAAAATTTGATTGAAAGTCCACGAAACACCAGGATTCAGATACTTGTCCCTTTGAGTAGATGCAGATACGACCATTTCACCCATAAGTTTTCATCCTCAGAGCATAATTTCTAAAGTCTCTTTATAAGCATAACTTTGTTCATAGATCAAATTGAGGTGATTCAAAAGCCATCATACTTCTTTAATTGATAAACAATTCACTTTGAAAATTTTAGTTTTGTTTATTGGAGCCACTATAGAGGAAGTCTCTCATTGTTTTATCATTATCCTTTAAAGTAGTTTTAGGGAGTGCAAGAAATGATATCCAATATATGGAGAAGTTACTAAAAATAAAGATTATTAACTGAAGTCTCCCATCATAAGATAGGAACCAATTATGTAGTCTTCTATTAATTAAGTTTTGGAGAGGACTGCTGTAACATCCCGTTTCCATAGAAAGGGTTTGAACCCTAGAAATTTGGTGCACGTGAGATCAATCAGAGAAATTGGGAAAAACACATTTCATGCTCATGCATTACTGATGCAACTCACCAAGGCAATGGAGACTTGAGGATGCCAATGGGTCCAATTACAAGGTCATGCTCCAAAACACTGAAGGCACAATTTCAGATTTATGCACAAGCTTTTGTTTCACAAGAACTTCAAGAAGTTTTGTTGATCAAGCTTGGGGA
>JAOTBA010000205.1:18462601-18476257 GCA_025629845.1 Erythroxylum squamatum
AATTTTCATAGATATATAAGTAATGTTCAAATTTAAATTCTTATATAGGTTCGATTTAGTGAACTTATTCTTGAATAAGCACTTATATATTTATTTATGGATTGTCATACTTTTTAGTCTATAAAATCGACTATTTCTATCATAAGAAAGAAACATAACATATGTTAGTATTCATATGCTCTATTAATATCTAATCTTAATAAAACAATGACTAAGGATAATTTAAAAATAATTCATAAATATGACAAGAATCTCATAATTACGATATCATCATAATTTCATTTATAATGTACATTTATCTCATAGAATTTATTATATACATTTAAATATGTCTAAGAAAAAGAATATTTTTAAATAATTATATCGTTAAAACTACAACCAAATAATTAGCTGTAGGACCTACTTCATCCATATTTTAAGAAGAAAAAGGAAAAGAAAAAAATTAATGCTCAAGAATAATCATAACTTTTGTTTCAATGAAAAACTAGGGATGACAATAGGCTGACACATGGGCCTAGATTCAGACGTTTTCAATGGATTGGCTGATAGGTCAGGCCTAAGCCTAGACCGACCCGAGGCTTAAATATTTTAAGCAAAATAATATTATTTTATTTAAAAGAATTAGGCCTTGAGACTAAGTTATTTTATATTTTTAATTAAAAAAAATTGTCACAGAGCCGCCTAGTGTAATCCGCAGGAAAACAAATATCTATTATTTTGCCACTTGTGAGTTGAAATCATCGAAAACGGATTGTCGTCATGCAGGTTACGGCGGCCCTAAACATATCTAATTAAAAACGTTGTTTTATGTTTTTAATTTAAAAAATTTGACACAGCCGCCTATCGTCATCCGTAGGAAAGCAAATATCTCTTATTTTGCCCTTTGTGAGTTGAAATCAACGAAAACGGATTGTCGTCATTCAGGTTATTGCGGCTACCAGTTCTTCGTATTTTACTCAAAATCAATCTCCAAAAGATTGTCATGATATTATTTTGCTTAGAAGGTCCCACACACGTTATGTAACCTTATCTCCTCCACAATTATTACGTGAGCAATACTCACACGGCAGTGCAGCAGTTGGTGCAAAACATGTCACATGTAGGGATTTCACACGAATGACGCATGTCATTACTTAACTTATGGTCGAATTGGATTGGTATAACTGCGTTCACGTCACACAAATCCGTGTTGGTTTTCACCAACTACGAAGATACGTAATTGCAAGGTATGTCATATTAATGCCTTAATCAATGGCAGACACTTTATTCCTCTTTTCCAGTTCTTTCTAACAATTGCGTTCTTCGCTATCTCTCTTTTATGTGAATATATCATCATTCTTCGAGTGGCTTGTGGTCATTGAAGTGGCTGCACAATGTCCATATTCAACTCATACCGGATATTCAAATGATTAGAGTGGGATTGATTCGATCAAGGAGCTTTATCCCGGGGATTAGAGGATCATCAATTAGGAAAATATTTCATTTCTCCTCCTTTGGCGTGACTCGAACTCAAGACCTCCTATAAGAGAGAGTCTTAAGTGAGGACTGTATACTAGTTAGGCCACTCCTCATTGTCATCCATTTTCCTTTTGTATTCACTAAAACTCGTTTTAGTTAAGTTTCTATATACTTCCATACATCGACGATATAATTTAGTAGATGTAATGTAATCATTTATACATTATATCATTTATTTCTTTGCTTGGCTATGTATAAGACTCGTAAATATAGTAAAACCTCATTTTATTATCTTTATGTTTCATAATAAGAGAAAATTTATCATTTTGTTATAGCTTCTATTATTCTTCATCCTCAATTATACTAACTTATCTCATACCAAACATCACATAAAGTTCAAGTTCGAACCAAATGGCTTCTGAACAAAAAAAAGCCTTAAGGAACTATTGCTAAACAAAGTTGCTAATACTTGTAGCGAATATTTATTATGAGTTGTGACTGGGCTAACCAACAAATAATGAGCCATTCAAGATAGAAGTGATAATTGGCTTCATTAACATTTTTTTTATGATATTGGATATTGGAATGTAGAAAATAAATTGAACTATGTAATTGTAATTACTTATGCTAAAAACATTACTTTTTTCTAGATGGCCTAAATGCGAAGCAACATATAAATAAGGAGACTGCTCTAACAGAAGAGGAACCTGTAAGGACTGAAGAACTTGTAGGGAATGAGGTAATTCACCCTATTTCATCAAAATGTAGCAACGAGGTACTAATAGTGATGCTACACTTGAAACTGAAAAAAAGATGATTATTATCCTAAAGCAAAGGACTAGGTTGAGGAATGGATGGAACTAGGGACTAACAATCATAAATCAAGGAGGAGGAAAAGCAAATCTAAAAACTCGTCATGGTGTGCATTATATGGCTCTAAAGGACTTCTTAGCAACTAGAAAACCTTACTAAGACCATAATAAAGGAAGATAATTTCCTAATGGGTCTTGCATACAAATCGAACCACTTTAAAGAACCATTCCAGGCATCCTAATGGTAGATTCATTGTCTCTTTTGATCCTACTCACTTGCACTTATCTAATGGGTTTTGCTTTGATTAACTTATTCACTGTGAATACATGCTCAAAACTAGTAATAGTCTTTAGCCATCTCTGTGATTTATGCTACTAATTGGGAATACTAGAGAGCTAGCTTATGGAGAGATTTAGAGAAGATAGAGGTTAGCATGACTATACCTTGGATGATTACTGAAGACTTCAATTATGTACTTTCACACTCTAAATCAAATAGGGTAAAGGTACTTCACACTTTGACGTAAAAGAACAGATTAATCTCATTTCCTCTTTGGGTTTGGTGGATCTCATATACCATGGAGCTTTGTTTACTTGGTTTAACCATTAGAATGGAGAGAGATTCTTGTAGAAAAAACTAGATATGTACTTAATAAATAGATTATAGCTAGCAAAGTTAAAGGAGAGCTTTGCCACTTTTAAGTCACCACTCTTCTCAGATGACATTCTTATTACTATTGACATTCATAGTATGCTAGTAAAGAAGAAATCCCCTTTAGATTCTTCTACTCACTTCTAAAACATCTCCAAGTTAACTTAATCATTTCTAGGGCTATGGAGAAGAAAGGTTATGGTTATAAAGCTTTTCAAAGTATGCAAATGCTAAAAGACCTTAAAAAAGAATGTTTCTCCTTACTGAGACATAATGTTGATCCAATACAGTAAGATAAAAAGATGGCTTTGTAGAATCTTATGGAAGCTTAGTGGGCTTTATCTAACTCTCCAAAGAATACAACTTTGAAGGAAAGAGAAAAGGTTGAATTGAAGAAGTACTTTTGAATCTTTAAGAGCTTATAATTATCAATTATAACAGAAATCTATAAACCATATGCCTTCATGAAGAGGATAGAAGCAGAAGATATTTCTACAATGATATTCAGGGAGGAGATACAGGAACAAAATTGTATCTCTTATTGATCCTCATGGAAATCTAGTACAAAGATAAACTAAACTTAAAGCGCTTGCTAGAAGTCACTTCTTGGAAATCAATGGAACCAGCTGTAGAACCTCACATTTTCCTAATGATCTGCTGAGAATTATGCAAGGATCTATAGTGTAAACTCACCATTTGATACTGGTCAAAGAAGTTACCAATGAGGAAATCAAGACAGTACAATTCTCCTTTCATCCAGCCAAGGCCCCAGGACTAGATGACTTTAATGCAAGGTTCTTTCGAATCAAATGGGATCTAATTGGTCCTAGAATTGTGCAAGTAGTGTAGGAATTCTTCTGAAGTGATAGATTATTGACTAAACTCAATAAAGCCTATTTTTCTTGATACCAAAATTTTCTAATCTAATGAGCCTCAATGATTATAGACCTATTACTTGTTGTAACGTTATACACAAAATTGTCTTGAAAATGCTATCAAATAGGTTAAAGCAATCCTTTCCTTAGGTGATAAATGCAAGATAAGGAGCATATGTACTTGGAAAAAGCATAGGAGATAATATAATATTGGCCCAGGAACTCTTCAGAGATTATAATTCTAAGTTGAACATCAGCAATTGTATTTTCCAAATTGATTTCACTCAGGGTTTTGATATATTAATATGGACATTCGTCATCTCTTTCCTCCAAGCCTTTGGTTATCCTAACAGATTCATTAAATGGATTCATGCACACATAACATTGTATCCTATGTAGTGTTAGTTAATAAGGAGCCCTCATAACTTTTTAAAGCTTCAAGAGGTTTGAGGCAAGGAGATCCATTGTCCCCTTACCTCTTTACAATCATTATGTAGGTATTACACATAATCACTAGTATGAATGTTACAAAAATTCCAAAATTTAAGTATCATTGCAGATATGGAAATGTCATAAGTCTTTTTTGCTGATGATATGATAATATTGTTGGCTAATGATCCTTTATCCATGAGAGTTTTTCTGCATTCTCTATTAGTGTTTAGGGAAATCTCAGGACTAACTTTCAAACCAAATAAGAGTTATGCTTATCTCTCTAAACACAATTGAGTGAACTCTATAGGTTTGATCTCCAATATAGGCTTAAAGATTCTATAAGCACCCTTAACTTATCTTGGTAATCCAATTTCAATAAAAAAGGCTATAGGAAATAGAATACAAGCCCCTAATATCCTTTATTGAGAAGAGAATCCCAACATGGAGTAACAAATTCCTTCCATGTGGAGGTAGAATATAGCTGAATATCTTGATCCTTAGTAACTTGCACATCTACTAGTTATCTCACCTTGCATTGCCAAAGAGCATCTTTAAGAAAATTGACTGAATTATAAGAGATTTCATATGTAATGGACAGAATAACACCTATGGAAAAACTCCTAAGGTCAAATGGATCCATATGGTGCGTATCAAATAAAAAAACATATGTACCATTCAGTGTAAAAAACACAATCCTATACATTTCATCAGATCTTAAACACTATACAGCTTATGCAACCTCACGTCAAGCGCTTTATTGGAAATATAAGTAATACAAAATTTTAGTATGATAATTGGCATCCACTGGGGCCATTATATCTCATTCTACACTTCCACAGCCTAAGAGTATCTATGCCTATAAATATTAAGGTTCAAATGCTCACCCAAAATGGCAACTAGAGCTGACCTTTTCATTCATCAAGGGGTTTTTGTATCATCATGGAAAATCTCCCAAGTTATTAGCCCCTGATTATATACAATGGGAGCTACAAAAGTCTAAACTATTCTCAACTGATTCGTGTAAAAGGCTACTATTAGGATCCCTAGACAAATTCCAATATCATAAATTCATATGATACTTAAAGATTGCACCAACTTATTTATTTACGTTGTAGTTAGCAACATTGTAGAGGTTAGTAATAGGCGAGAAGTTAAAATTTTAGGTGTCTAATATGAAATGTGGACTGTGTGGAGCACTAGACCACCTATTCTTCAAATGTGCTCTAATTAATCAATTGTGGAGACAATTTCTGCTAGCATTCAACCTAAAGAATAACAACCAGATATGGACAGACACACTTAGATGAGCAACTAGGGTGAACTACAACTTGAAAGGAGATTACAAGTTATTTAAAGTTGGTTTTGCTATGCCAGTTCACTACATGTGGAAAATGAGGAATGCCAAACTGTTTAGGAATGCTAAGGATATCTTCTATTACAACTAGCTATGGTATATGAAAGGTTGATTGCTCTAACAAATTCCTACAAAAACTTCACCACAACAAGGCTAAAAATGAGACTGAACCTATAAAACAAATTTGTTATCCCCTAAATGTTTTTCAATTTTTGTAAGTGTTGCTGGTGTACTCTATATAGTTTGGAGTGGTTTAAATTGTAATGTTATATGTAATGACTCTATTATTGTACAATAAAATTCATTAATTACTTTCATGAAAAAACATAACTTTTTCTTAGGAAAAACGATCCATGTATCATCCAATGTGATAATTTAATGGAGAACAACCTTATTTTTCTTAGTCTCGTACATAACATAAAATACACAACTATACCCTCATCCCTAAGTTTTTTTTTGTTTTTTCCTTCTGTAGTAGTAAAAATATGGTTAAGTCAATTTTGATGTGGCATTTAGAAAGATGAAAAGTAAGAGAAGGAGATAAAAGAATTTAAGCTAGTTGACTTTTTAGGATTAAAAAATTGCTTTAACTAAAAAATCTCAATTTGTACGAAGGAACATTGGTATCGTTTGCGAGCATAGCCTATGACTATTTTAAATGTCCTTGTTACATTTGAAGTTTCAGAATCAATGGTGTGTCCGTGCGCTAGCCACTAGCAAAGCTAAAGGGAAATTGTGTGCTAAATTTAAAACTTTCCTTAGCTTTCATGGCATTACATTTACTGTTAGATGCTATATGGGTTGATGGCTGGGCAATGGTATTTCGAAATTAGAAAGAGAAAATAAACAATGACCGCAGGAATAGTATAGTAAGCTGTTGATGTAAGGCATTGGAAATTGGAAATTGGATATTGGGCACTATACGTTATGATGCTTGTTGGGTGAACTTGGTAACTTCTCAGTTCCTTTGAATATTTTTATATACTACTTGGAATTCGAACGTGCTAAATGCGTAGTAATCTATTGTTGACTGTAAGTTACATGTCTGCCAATTAGAAAGAAAGATGCCATTTTGCTTCAAGTATCATTGAAGAATCTTCCTTCTCCATACTATTCAAAACACTCGGATGAATATGAGTGGAGTTGAGTTCAATGTTGTAGACCACAACGCTACATTTCCAATTTCAACGGTGCCTGCAAACCCTCCAAACCAAGGATTTGATGTCCATGTCTAATAGTTTGTCTGGCTGCGACAGGAAAGTCATTAATTATGTGAAAATGTAAGAAGCACAAAGGCGGCAGCCTATCAGAAATTAAAATATCAGCATAGTTCAATTGACATTGATTACTCAGATAGCTATGTAACTTCCAATTAATGAAGTCTGTACTCATACATGAATGTTTAACAATTTTGTCATATCGATGTTGTTTGTATAAAATAATTATTGTTTAAATTTCCAAAATACTGAAATTTTGTTCCTAGGATTTGAATTCAAGTTATCATAACTCTTAAATTAGACTCGGGAATTTAGGCTTCTCAGGTTTACTAAAATGCAAGCCAAAACTATCTTCAGTAAGTCAATTTGGTAGCTAGATACAATTACTAATATCTTATTATCAATTTAATTCTATAAAGGATAAATGAAAGGAAATAAGAGAAAATGACTATGCATCTAGAAAATAGGAAGAATAACAATAAATATTTCCAAAATCACTTGCATACAAATGTTAGAATACTCTAGGTCTTAACTTTAATTTTTAATATTATTTGTAGCTTTTAAATTTGTAATCTTTAATTATTCCTTTTTTCTTTTGGAAATTAAGTAAAATTCATTAAACAACTACAACTCCAATGTGAAACTTCAAAAGTTTAACCAAGGCTAAGTAGGATACATGCATAACAAGTAAAGAAAATCAACGATCAAGGTCTTATAATAATCTAAACTTAGCACACATTCCAGGAGATATTAGTGTTGTGAGTTCCATTGTAATAACATCAATACCAATCTTGAATAAGACTCTGTATAAGCTGGTTTCAACATTGATAGCTTGGTTTCCAAAGAGTCTTTTGTTTCTTTCATGCCATATTAGGTATATCAATACCCCAAAAGTTAACTTGAACAATATCTTATCTCTTTTGTTATACAACTTGATTCCAAAAGTCTAGCTAATTTTTTCTTACTAATTTGAATAGTAGCAATGCAAGTTGAAAAGAATTAGCATTTGATTCCATAAGTAAGAGGAGTTTGTACAGTTGAAAAATAAATGATCTAGGTCCTCATTAACATCTAAGCAAAGAACACAACTACTCTTTATTAAAGAAAACTTGGGATTGTCCTTTGTTCTTAGTTTCCTACTAGTTGTAAGCTAAAGAATGAAGGAGTGGGAAGGGACTAAAGTAGAATCCAAACTAGGCTAAACCAGTCTTTTAGCAATGGTGATCCTAGTAGGAGTTTTTTTTATAGGATTTAGTAGTGAATTTCAAAGAGCTATCCTCGATACATTAGAAGGTGTCCTCTTTAGAGATATTGGGGAAGTAGTGTGGCATGTTGTCTAATATCTACTTGAATCTCTTAAAAGAGTGGAAACACCAAACCTAACTATCATCTTTGATCAGATCATACACCTTTGGTATGAGCAGGCATAATGGTTCTAAGGGAATAGAACTCCCCTAATTTGTATAGGGGACCTAGGTTATGGTAATGATCAAACTAGAAGCAAGTATTGTTACCATCCCCTATTTTATGTTTCAAGAAAGGTTGCATTATATCCCTTGTTTGCATGAGGTATTAAAATTAACCGTAATGATCCATTTGTTGTCCCTTTTTAATAGATAAATGAACAAATTATTCTTGATTCCCTCAGAGGTTACCTCTTTAGTCAACTCAGTAGAGTATTGAGTAGGGAAAGATCCTTCTGGAGAAGTTCTAAGCTCTTCAGGAATAAGCATAACATTAGTGTTTGTCCCTAGTACCTTTTTGAAGTTTTCATAAGCCATCTCAATAGGGCCCTCTTGATCATATATCTCTTAACCTCAGTGCCAGTAGAGATACTATCTTGTTCCTGTTTCTCTTTGATTAAATGATATTGCAAAAAAAAATTTAAGTCCCTATCACCATCTTTCAACTATAGGATGCAATATTTTTGCAATAATTATAAGTTAAAAGTCTTTAGAGCATTTACATACCTTTTTAGCTCTATTGTCTCCTGCTCCTTGATTAGAGGGCTTATAGGATTTAGAGCAAGGCTATTTTGGAATCTATTGAGCAATTAAAAGCCTCTTTTTTTTTTCTCTAGAAGCATTGGGTCAATTGTTATTTTGAATGAGAGTGAGTTCAACCTTGATGACTTTCAACTTTTGGAGGCATCGGATGAATTGTAAACCTTTTACCTTAAAGCTTAGGCCTTTCGTAACATCTTCCTTGAAGCTTGGGTGCTTTATTAAAAAGTTGAAGAACCAAATGTGGTTTTCCTTTTGACAATAGTGGGTTTTTTTAAACTATAATAAGAGTAAGATTAAAGGAAAGGAAGTTATAGAAGTTGGCAAAGCTAAGAGGGAAAGAGCTAAGCCAAATAGAGTTCATTAAGTATTATCAATATTCTTTTGAAGGAACTAGCTTCTAGATATTTTTCGTTCCATATTGAAAATTTTACCTATATACCTAAGATTAATAAGCTCCAGGTCTTCATAATATGTGATTCCTAAATTTCATTTGCTTCCAACAACTTTGGGCTTTTAGAGACGATATAATATAGTTAAAATCACCTATTAGAATTGAAGGGATAATAGAGTTAAACTCAGGTTTTGTATATCATTCCAAAGTTTCTTCCTCTAAAACTTCTAATTTGATACATAAATCATAATGATGGCCAAGAGGGATTAAGATTGTCTTATGAGAACTTCACAATGAATATATTAATCTAAGAAGAGTCAACTCAGTAATTCAAAAAATAAAGGTCAAAGGAGATGATTATTCTCCCATTGAAGTGTGCAATTGCTAAAGTAATCCAATCCTTCTACTAAAACAAAAGCCCTTTTTAGAACTACTCTCTTTTTATTTTGGTCTTAATTAAAATAAGAAAAAGAGGCTTCTTAAAGTTTAAGAGATCTTTAAGAGCCATTTGTTTGTTAGGGTTATTTAGGCCCCAAATACTCCAAACTTAGATATTCATCTAGCTGAGGTTGTACTAGCCTTTTTCTTTTTGGATTTCCTAATTTTTTTTACTTCTCTTAGTATTATGGACTAAAGTGTAGGGGTAACTTACCAAATTTACTTCTACGTTGTGAAGATGAGGAGAGGGGTTGTCCTAAGTATAATGCTACATGTTTGGCTCATTATGATCTGTTTTGTTTTTTGTCATCATCTTCATCTATTATTGTTATGTCATATTCCACTATTGTTGTTACTCGATCATTACTATTAACATTATGTACATTTGTCAATACCTTTACTATTTGTGCATCTTTGGTCGTGGTTCTTTTATAGAAGTAGCAGTTCAAACTTCTTTATTTGATAACATATGAGAATCTGTAGAAAAGGAGTTCTCCTCTAATTATTAGAGATTACCTCACTTTTGTCAACATGTTAAGTATCTTTATTCTTAATCCTCCAGACGATCATATAGCTATTTCATATTAGTTTCCACAAATTGGTGACTTTGATAAAGTCATCCACCAATTTACTATACTCATCTAGTTTCGTTATTTTGATTGCATCAAGTAGCTTCTTTTCTATCTCCATTTCAATATAAACTCGGCAGAGCTAATGCTTTTAAGAGGAGTTGTGTTCTCATGTAAGTTAATTGGTCTTCCCAATAAATTAACTATATGCCTTAGATACTTTGAAGACCAATACACCAACAAAACCTTATAGAAATTAGCTTATATTAGTAAGGTTCGCAACCCGGTTCTATCCAAGGATTGCCAGGTCTCCATCTTTTGATTAACAAAGGTCTGTCTTGGATATGAAAAGTGGTCGGGTTGTCAAAGCCCCCAAAATAATACCGATTCTCCAAACTTTTGTAGTAGTCGTGGAACCAGGTCGAATCCTTAAAGAACTGAACACTAGTTTCTTAATTTCAAGCAATAAAATTAAATAGGGGGGGGGGTTGATTAAATAACTGATTAACTAAAATTAATAAGAAAACAAATTAAATCAACTGAATTTAAATATAAGAAAGTCAAGATTACCAAACTCTGATTCAAGGAAAAGATCTCATCTAATTGTAACATTGATCATTGGTCTAAAAAGAATATTTTCACGATTCAAGCAATTAGTCCAAAACATATTAGGATAGCTGTAATAAGTCTCAAATTTTACTAAATTAGTTGGTTCAAACCTAGTATCCAAACCAAAACTTATCATCTGTTGACCAGGTGTGTTAGCATTCCATATCAGATAAATAATAGCAATAATCTCCATTGAAAGATTAAACCCTAAATTAAATAATCGAGATAGCTACAACTATTCAATTTAGTTTTCTTATTTATCATAAGTTAAATATGGAAATTCATAAATAACTTATTTGCTACTTGTACCATTCCTTCATGACAATTACGGATCACTGAATTCCTAGATAGAGATAGAATAATCAATATTAAATTAAATTGTCAGATTAATTGAATATCAATCATTCATGAAATATGAGAACTCAAAATAAGAAATTCTTGAATTAAAACGTGAATAAAAGTTGAAACACAAAACCTCACAAAGTTACAATCAGAGTATTGAATCCCTTTAAATCAAAACGATTAAGTTTAGCCACACATGACTTTCGCTCCAATAACAAAAATAAAATAAAGACTAAGAATTGCTAAAAACGTAAAAAGAGAGAACCTTTTTATGTTGAGAGGAACGTCCCTTTTATAAAGTTTTCTAATCTAATCCTAATCTAACTCTAACGTGTAAAGATGTCTATCTAAAACAAATTTAAATTCAAACTCCTACATGATAAGGATAATAAGGCGAAGTCTTCTCGTCGAATTCCAACTCTTCAAGTAATAAGCCTTATCCACTGTATCAATCTCTTCACTTTATCCAAAATTTGTCATTATCATCAATAGAGTCTCAATTTGATGCAATCTCTACTTTTCATCTCCTAAAGCAAAACAAACATTAATTTTAACATTTAAGCACAAAAATAAATTCAAAACAAAGGAGATAATATTGAATAATTATTCAAGATGAGATCTTATCAAATTTCCCCATACCAAACTCATGCTTGTCCTCAAGCATACATCAATTCAATACATTATTCATCCTCACAACAACCTCTCATCTCCCTTCATGTCATCAAAAAAATATCCAAAAGCTAGTTCACATTTAAGGTTTAAGATAAAATAACAATCGAGAGAATAAGCACTCATAGGACTCATTGTTAAAACATATCATCTCATTAATTCCATCAAAATCAAAATGAACAAGACTTGACACCCTCACAAGGATTTCCCTCTATACACTCAAAGTGTTTAGAGTTCATTAAGCTCTCAAATCAAAACATAGCGAGTTATTTCCATAAGCTTGCTCAAGAATTATATCTCCACCACTAAACAAAATGAAACTAATGTCTAAATCAAAGGGACTTAATAAGGGTTGTAATGTGGCTGGGGTATGGTATGACAAAAGGAACTTTGTGGCTAAATAAATTGAAGGGAAACATACAAACTTATCCACACAAGTATCAACTTAAATCAAAACTCACTTCATTCAAATAACATCTCTTTCAATCACCTTTTCTTTTCTTTTCTTTTCTTTTGTCTTTTTTTTTTAATTTTTCTATTTTTTTAAAAACAAAAATATCAAAGAGGAGATTTTTTTAAACTTCTCCTCCATTATATAAAAAATCAAAACAATGTAACTTTAATCATCTAATTAACTTTTCATGGAAATAGTCAAAATTCTATGCAAATAAGCTCGATACAATTCTTTCAATTTAAGGGTTTAAAATTATTAAGGGTATCAACAACAAAAAAGGTAAATTCGGCTTGTAACAAGGCTATTATGCAAGAAAGAAAGGTTAAGGCTCAAATTGTTTTTCTAGGGATAAAAATTAAGGTAGACTTGTTTAGGTCAAAAAATGGTTATCCTAAATTCCCTCATCATCTTTATACATAAATTCATCAAAAATATGATCTTAACACGTATTCAAAAGCAAGTTCTAGCATATACAAGCTATGTTTGATAACACACAATAAAAGATATATATGAGCACATGTGTGATGAATGCTCTTAGGCTCAAAGCTCATGTAGGTGTGAAAAATTGCATCAAGTCTTACACACTTTCATTCAACAAAACCAATGAGATACTTGAAAAATTTTAATAAAAACAGTAATCATGCTTGTATCTATCTTGCGTTAGATCTTAAACAAAAAATGCATCATAACTTAAGAATTATTCATGAACAACAATTAGAAAATTATGAAGCTATCATAAGGAATAATTAATATATGAATCAACATATCATGAGTCCAAGCACAAATTACAAAGTTTATTGTAATAAACACTCGGTCCCCCCACACCTAAATAATACATTGTCCCTAATGTATGCATAAGATACTCACAACTCGATAAAGATAATTAAAACAATAAAGCACAAAATAGAGGACTCCCCTGAATTGTGAGTATTTGAAAACTATCCACGCATGCTTCTTTTTAGTACCACCACCTATTTCAGAACTTTCAATAGATTTAACATTCATCGGTGAATTGCCTTTTGCTGCGGTCTTAGTAGTAGCCTTAGAACGCCCCATTACACTAAACAAGATAAACAAAAATTACTTAAAAAAAGAAAAAAGAAAAATTAGCAACAACTTAATAATAATTGAAATTAAACTAAAAAAAGATTAATTAAAAGTAAGTATAACTTAAAAAAGGTAATGAAAAACAATAAAATGTAAAATAAATAATTGGGGCGTGGGTGGAAGAAAATTAATGCTGAGTTGTGTTATGTGTTGTGTGTGGGAGTATGTCTGAGTTTTGGCGTGAGTAGAGGTGTAGTGGCGTGTGTTGTGGCGTGAGGGTTGCGTTGATGGTGCGTCGAAGGTTGTTGCTTAGGGCTGCGTCCTTGTGTGG
>JAOTBA010000205.1:18499413-18516390 GCA_025629845.1 Erythroxylum squamatum
AATGATGATGAGAAGAGTATGTATGGGTTTCTGAAAGATGAAGGAACCAAACCATACCCTACACAGATGACAAGACAGAGGTACAATATTCTTCCAATCACAAAGCAAACTGTGATCAAGGTTGTGCCTGACTTCCAACCACGACCTTACATTGTACGCAATGTTGATAAAGGGAAGGAGAAACTATACCCAGAGGGGTTAACAAATGATCTTACACTGGATCAGATTAAAGAGGAAGTGCGAAGCATTGATGAAGCATGCTTTGCAGCACAGACGAAGGGAACCTTTATTTCCCACCACATTTCAGTTGATCCAGGAAGTAGTTGTAGTCGATCTACCACACATGAACCTTTTCTGGTAAACAGAAAACTTACAAAAGGGAAGCTCACATGTATTAAGATTGGAGATATCAGCTACGTAACCGAGACCCTTGTGCTGTTGATTATGCAAATTAGGCCACTATGTCCTGTATCTTCAATTGGAAGTATACTACATCTGCTTGGAAGACAAGTCTCGCGACTACCTACCCCTGACGAGCTAAATCTCCCAGAATCAAACCTAGAAGTTCAACCTCCTAGATTTGTTATAAGTGAAGCACTTGTTCTATCTTCAGATGCATACACGACCACTATTGCCTGTGAAGAAGAATAGTAGAAGGATGATAGTCGACCTACTTCATTGAGCGACATAAGAGAGGAAATTGGTCATATACAACGAGATCTCACGTCACTCAACACAGAAATGAAGGAAATGAAGGACATGATGTCAGAAGTCCTGAAGCATCTACAGTCGTAAGTCATTTTTTATAGGGGGAGAAGAGACAAGAAAAAGAAGAAGGAATTCTTTGATAGGGGGAGAAAGAAGGAAGAAGAGAAAAGATAAAGATAAAGAAATTCAAGACGAAGAAGAGTAGTAAGAGGAATTCTATTTCTAGAGTATATTTTGTTTTCAGTGTATGTAATCTGTACATAATTCTGTAATAATTTCTTAATAATATTTATTATCATCAAAAAGGGGGAGATTGTTAAGTCAAATGACTTTACGTAAATGATTTTTATGAAGAACAAATAATAATGAAAGAAGAAAGAAAGACGGAAGCAGAAATATATGAGACGGAAGGAACAAATACAGACGGAAGCACAAACAGAAATCAGACGATGAAAAGTGAGACGCGAGGCACAAATAAAAAGACAGACGAAAGCGCAAAACTAAAAGACAGACGGAAGAAAAGACAGACGGAAGTGCAAAACTAAAAGACAGACGAAAGCGCAAAATAAAAAGACAGACAAAAGCGCAAAACTAAAAAGACAGACGAAAGAAAAGACAGACGGAATCGCAAAACTAAAAAGACAGACTGAAGAAAAGATAGGCGAAAGTGCAAAACTAAAAAACAGACGAAAGTACGAATATAAAAGTCAGACGATGGAAAATCAGATGGAAGACAAACAATATAAAAGTCAGACGAAAGAAATCAGACGAAAGCGCAAACGAAAACATCAGACGGAAAGAAGTGAGACGGAAGAACCGATACCACGATGGTTTTCAATTCAGCTTGAGTTAGTTACAGAACTCAAATGAATAACTGATTCTTTAAAGATCAAGAAGAAGTTATCAAGAAGCGGTTGAAGACGAAGGCTATAAATATGAGTCGGAGTCGAAGACTGCAGAAGTTAGTGATTTTAAGAAATCTCATTGTGCGAAAAACTAGAGCAATTATCTTCTGTAACATTAGCTCAAAAATTCTTTCAGTAGAGAGAAAAGCAGATAGCCTGAAGAGGCTAAGAGTAAAAGAATACTTGTTGTAAGAGACCTGAAGAGGCTCAGTATTAAAGAATACTTGTAACGTGTTGTGAGATAGTGAAATCTCAGAAAAATCTCTGAGGACTGGACGTAGCCCACGGTTTGGGGTGAACCAGGATAAATCTGCTGTGTCTACATTCTCTCAATTCTCATCTCTCAACTCTCTCTTACGTTGAAATTGTTATATTACTGTTTTCATACGAGAAGTTTCGAAAGGGGATTAGCAAAAAGAATACACAATTCAACCCCCCCTTCTTATGCATTTGTATATTGTTTATTAAGTCTTGTATTAACGTGTGATTCACTTCATGATAATCTTGAGAGGATCATGCGTGATTTCATTTGGGGATCCAAGGAGGGGCAATGGAAGGTTAATCTTGTGAGTTGGGAGGTGGTGTGCAAACCAAAACATTCCGAGGGCCTTGGTATTCGGCGAATTCGCTCTACTAATGATGCTTTGCTCACTAAACTTGGCTGGGGACTAATCTCTAATCCCTCTGCTCGGTGGGTTCAGATCCTTCGAGCCAAATATCACCTTGACCCTTCGAATCTTCTTGAGCTACTAGACACTAGAGGGGCTCCGTCGGTTTGGAGAGGCATTTCTACCACCTGGAAATTTGTCCTTGCAGGTACTAGGTGGCAAGTAGGCAATGAGGCATTGTGTCAGATTTTGGATAGATAATTGGGTTGGTAATGAGAGCCCCTTAGCTCTCTTAGCTATTAATCGTATCCCTGACAGCATGCTATTTGCTAAGGTGAAAGAGTTTGTGAACACAGATGGGGGTTGGTGCTGGGCAAAATTTCAGAACCTCCTTCCATCCTCAGTGTGCATGTCAATTGCAAGCATTATGGCTCCAAGACCTGACTTTGATGAAGATAGCGTGGTGTGGGCTCCAAACCAAAATGGTTCCTTTCAACAACATCCGCGTATGAGCTAACTGAAAATATTGGAGATGAAGGCAATAGTAGAATGTGGATTTTGATTTGGAAATGGCACGGTTCGTAACGTATCAGATCCTTTTTATGGCTGCTCGCCAAAGGCAAACTATTGACTAATCAATAACGTACTTATCGACATCTTTCCGCTGATGTAAGGTGTCAATATTGTGGTAATCCTGAATCTTGTTTACATGCCATTATAGATTGTCCTAGAGTGCGACAATTTTGGATACAGTTTTTGTCTGACATAGACATCGAGCAGTTCTTTAGTCGGAACACTTCGATGTGGCTGATTGCGAATCTCATCACTCAAGTACAGGTTAGAGGTGTAAGGTGGTCACTTATATTTGGGATATCCTGTTGGTTCCTGTGGCTGTGGAAAAACGAATGTTTATTCGAGAACGATTTCACCTAGCCAATCACTAGCAAGGCTATTGTTCTAGATTATGCGGCTCAGGTTGTAAAGGCGGGTTCGGTTACTTCTAAAGTCGCGATAGGAGAAGCTACTAATCCCACTAGGTATATTAGTTAGACCAATCTAAGTGCGGGCTGGATCAGACTGAACACGGATGGGGTGAAACGATCGTCAAGTAGCTATGCTTCTGCCGGTGGTCTCCTCCGCGACAGCTCTTAGGTTTGGGTCGGAGGGTTTGTCCATCTTATTGGTCATTGTTCACCCCTGGACGCTGAGTTATGGGGGGTCTATACGGGGTTGACTCTGGCTTGGGATATAGGTTATCGGAGGATTGAACTAGATGTAGATTCCTTAGAAGTCATAAACATTCTTTCCTCCTCAAGTTCGAGGATATCCTATAATACTTCACTGATCCAAGCTATACAGGTTTTATTAGCTAACTCCTAGACAGTTCGTATCTGCCATGTGTTTCGTGAAGGAAATCGTTGCGCGGACTAGTTAGCTACTAATGCGGAGTCGTTTGGTTTCGGAATTACGTCTTTGCAATCTCCTCTTTCGAGATGTCTTGCTATCCTCTTTGAAGATATGCGTGGGGTTTTAAGCCCAAGGGTTGCTGTTTAGGCTTTGTTTTTCCCTATTAAAAAAAAACCATTTGCACCAGGCCTTCGGGCAATCTACATGGACCTTTCGTTTGTAGTCGCCTTACTCTCTGGCATCAGTAATAACGTATGTTAGACTTCAGAAACCATTCCCAACTATGAGGTCATGATCAAGAAACAAATTACAGCAGATTGTTTATAGTATCCATAGGGTATATTCCGATGTATCAAAAATAAAAAAAGTGTTAGTATATCTTTTGTCTACAATGTTTTTTCGATGCACAAAATGAGCTCGTTAAGGAATATTGGAAAGGAAAGGATAAATCTGTGTTTAAAATCCCACGATAATCATAACAATAACAGAAAAAAAAAAACTCTAGAAAGCAGGTTTGCTTTCAGTTAATCAGAGGTCTACTAATATCCAACTCTACATCACCTCTCATATCATCAAATGCCGAGAACTCCTCCGGTAATGGGACGTTCAACTCTGAACAGACAAGCTGCATGATTTTTCTGGTGACAGTTCCAAATGACATTTTGTTCAAGGTCACCGCAATGGCGAACCTGTTTCTGATATCGCAAAAGCCAGTGGATCCCCCCATGCCTGAGTGTCCAAAGCCAGTAAATGATCCATCCTTTGATCTATACCTCGTAAACCCTAATCCGAATTTGCCATTAGCCATTGCCAAATTCCCGTATTCACCCACACCTAAGAATTCGTCATGAATGTTGAGGTTACTGAAGATCCTGTTAGCATTATTACTGCATGAATCATCTCCAGAGCTGTATGGCATACTAGCATAACTGCTGCCACCACTGCTATCATTGACAAGCCTTGTGTGACCGTCACAGATACGCTTAGTATCATTATCATTGACTTTAATCTGCTCATAACCATTTGCATCATCGCCCTTAATCTGCTCATAACCATTTGCATCATCGCCCTTAATCTGCTCATAACCATTTGCTTTCTTCTTGGGAGTAGTCACAATCTCATTAAGCCGTCTTCCTTTCCCCTTTTTTATCCTCTCAGCTGAAGGGAATTCTGGGATATGGGGGTGGCTACCAAGAGGTGGCTTGAATGAGGAGGAATGCGGTGGTGGAACAACACCTCCATCAACAAGAGCTGCATAGTACCGAGCAAGAGCACGGGCTGAACAATGTCCGTTCGCAGCAGGTATTATGGCACGGCGGATGTTCAGCATGTTAAATAAAACTGGTAGGGCAGTCACCATTTCAGAAATATTCTCCGGCTGGAATGTGGAGGGCAGATCAGAACGTTTGCTTATCTCAGAGAGCTTGCTGAGATCATTTGTATCCAGTGTCAAAGCCGCAAGTCTAGATTCCACACCTGGAAAAAGAGACCATGAAGACAAATTACATTGGCAATAAGGAGATTAAATGAAAATTATATTATTTCAAATATTGGTCATAATCCAAAACATAAAAGTTGGAAATATGCCCACTGGAAAAGAGGCCAAAACTTGTATTATGTCATTTAAAACAGTAATGCAAGAAAAATAACTATTTGATACATACCTGGTGGGATTCCGACATATAGCTCGCCTTGAATTTTGAGAGGGTGAACAATTGCTTCTTGAAGGACCTCCTGAAATTTCTTCCCTGATGCTTTCTGTCTCGTTGAATTTTATTGTGTTAGAACATTATGGGTTTCTAGATAAAACTTAGAATTATGAAAGAAAATAGTTTGGGATTTTTGTAACCTGGTTGGATACTACTTGGAGTAATTGAGCTCCATGTGTTAATCTTATTTTTTCGGAGTAATGTTTGTACTAGGTTAGTTAAGACTTTGCAATGTTTGTACTAGGTTAGTTAAGACTTTGCAATGTTTGTACTAGGTTAGTTAAGACTTCGTATGGTTTAGTGCTTCATCGTATTGTACAAAAAGGATACATATCTCTGTTTTTAGGTACGAATAGCAGTACAACAGAGAAGTATTCTATACAACTGCCCTTGTCTTTTTTTCTGCAGAATTTGGTGCTTTGTGAGTCATACAGGCTTTCTCTTTTAGGTTACCCGAATTTACTTAATAAAAAAAGACGAGGAAGAATTGTGAAGATTGTCATCAACCCTTCTAACCTTTTAGACAGCTCTCATTCAGAATCAGAACAGATTCAAAAGTCAACAATCACTAGGAGAATTAATGAGGCCACTGCCAGTTACTTCAAAAATGATTACTATTATGTTTGCTTATTGTCTACTCCATTTCTGTTTCTTTCATTGTTTTTCTCTGTTTTTCTGGGTTCCCAAAGAACATCTTGATTCTTTAGGTGTTTGATCCAGTGAAAAAGCTTTTAAATTGAAGCACCATTGGCATAATATTTGTCTTGATAAGTGACTACGATTAAATTTAACTGATTTCTCTAATTCAAAAACCTGAAGTTTTTGGAGGATGGTCTATTCTACCATCCAACTAAATTTGGAAAGATCCTCAAGAAAAGGCTAGTTTCCTGACAACCAAGCCAACCCCATAAATGATTAATTTGGAGCCCTGAAGTCTTAAGTATTGTAATACAAAAAGGATAGAAGGATACCTCAATTATCCCACCGCAAAGCCACCCAAAAGACAGGTAATGGTACAGCTGCTCCCTTCCAGGTTCATTTTCGGGAATTGACATTGCAATTTGATTTAGACATTCATCCCAATCAGCCAGTAACAAAGGATTTTCTCCTCTTAGGTTGGCCAATGCATTGTGCAAACCAGATGTATGGTTTAGCACATGGTGAACCTAAAATGTGAACAACCAATATGCAAATTACAGATAATTACTTCCAGATCTAATCAGAACTGTTTGTGTGGTCTTAGGGCATTAAAGTCCATACCTTAATAGGATATTTCCCATTCTTTCCGAATTCTGGCCAAATATTAGCAACATTCTCACTCAGCTGGAGTTTGCTGCAAGCAACATGTTGCATGATTATTATCTTGGAACAATAAGACTTAAAGGAGTCAGCCACAGTGAACATCCTAAGTGATTTGCAGACCAGATTATTTATTCAGGAGTCCAACCCAGCTACATTTCGATGCATCCACAGTTTCCCATATTAAGGTTAACAACATATACAATAAATTGATTTCAAGCTTATGATAAGGATTTCAGACATGTTAATCTTCAAGAAGGGTATCTGAAAAGCATTACATCCCAACTCCATTAGCATTTCCTCCAGAATGCACACAAATTATACATTGCCTGGAAGGTGATGTAGGATGAATAGACTAAATTCTAAAAAGAAATACATATAATTTACAAAATGGAGGATTACTTTAAATTTTAATTATGCTGGAATTTATGATTTTAGGGCTAGTATTTATGAAATCAGGAAATGACAACAGCGGTAGATATAGGAATCACTCCTAAAGATTGTATCAAGAACTACGAATGACACCTATTGGAATCACACCAACAGATTTTCAAAAGTCACTCCCAAGTATCTAAGAATCAATTTAAGAGAGAAGTTTCACATTTAAAGTTTGGTCTATTCTTCCTATTCCTTGAACTTTGAAAACATAAGAAGGTATTCCTTAATAGACTTAAACGCTAAACTAATAAGAACAAAATGAAAGAGAAATAATTTCCTTTTCTATAAGGAAATTACACTCTTTTTTTTTATAGTTCTGCAACACAGAGGCTCAAAGACATCAATCATAAAGAAGAGTTTGTTTAGTGTCTGCGTGATGTAGGGAGAGGAGTTAGGGCAGCCAGTTTTCAACATATTAGGGCTAGAAAGTGATAGATCAGGCTGGAAAAATTCAAGTTTATATCAAGAACCATCTTTAATAAAAATTTGGTTCAAAAGATGCTGTATTTTCCTGGCAAAACCCCTATTTGTACTATTCTTTTAAGAAATCCAATCCGTAATAGAAAAAAAAAGTCCTAGAAATTCCTATTGATAATAGGAAAATAAGTATATCTTATTGAGAAGGAAATCTAACCAAAATAGGAGAACCTTATGAAGAATAGTTAAATCATAAAGCATAAATCAATAAATTGGAATATGCTCCTGCATTGGTACAGAAAATAGTCTCCACGGTAACCAAATTCTATTCTTAAGAACTCATTTCCCAAATGTTTAAAAGTGAAAGCTTTCTGATTTGGAAATCAAGGATGCATACCCCCTATTAACAAGCCAATGCAGCATTCCTGCTGTTATGCCTTTTGTCACAGAGAACACAGGAAAAAGGCTATCTGGCTGAACTGGGCGAGGATCATATCTGCCAAGTATTCCAGCACTTGTATCAATTATAACCTCTCCATCTTTGTATGCACATACCTTAAGAGATCAAAGTAGAATATGCATCATTTCAAGACAGATGTAAGTTACTTAATCAAAGGGTCAATTCAAACATAAATTTATCACCTTAAAAGTATTATACTTAAAAATTTCCAGTTTCTTTTACGAGTTTCAAATAACAATTTCCCAAGTGTGTCAATTCTGATACATAGTTCTGATCATTAGAAAAATAACAAATTTCCATCTTCTTAAGAGTTTCAAGAAGGGCATCAACCTACATAAGAATTTAACCATACCATATAACACAACAATAGTACTTCATTCACTTGACAGACCCTGTGTACATCAAGAAATGTTAGCATTACTATTTTTCATATAATAAGCTTTTAAGAATGTTTCACAACTCATAAAACATTCCTAGTACCCATTCAGTTGGTAATAATCTCATTAGCTGAACTCTGTCAATGAATTATTCAACCCAAAAACACTTTTAATACTCTTTTACAATCAAACCTCAGAAAAAAATCTAAATCTTAAAATCTTGAAAATCAACTCCACCCAAGTCATTCCTCGAAGATCATCCATCAAGCAGCTAAAGATATGGGAAGGTTTGAAAATCCTTCAAGGAGACTACATCTCATATTAGTAATAGATCAGTGATTGTCATTTTTTTCACTTTTATACCTTCTTTGACAGGAAGCCTCATAACAACCAAAGAATTGACAGTATTCTTTGGGTATTTTTTGTTGAAAAATTTTCTTTCCAATTTAATACAGAAAAAGAGACATTTGCACTAATCATATCATATATCTATTTTCACAAATACATGATGATACAACATATGCGTGAGTATATGTTCATTCATGTTTATTTCCTGTCAAAACTATTAACGAAAACTTGCTTTCACCCATCCCCAAAAAAGAAATCCTTTAACTCACTAAAGTCAAATCATGGCATCAACCTGAATTCCAAGTATTCTATCATCATTCCCCAGCTCAACTAAAAGCTGCCTGAGCTTCGCTTCCACATCACAATGAACTGGTGTGTCGTATATCCATTTTGCATTTACTGAAGGTTCCTTGTAGATGTTTCTGATATGAAGATGACAGTTTAGACAGAGATAAACAAGAACCGAGCCACAATTACGTTATGTTTGTTTTACCCTTGTAAAGCAAATTCAGCAAATGGTCTCATGATCTCTTGATACACAATCCGAACATTCATAGTGGAAGATAGACCTATATCAAATCAGATATCCATTAAATAGAGGCGTGAACCCTTGAATAAGAAGTTAAATAATGGAAAATTTTTCTCTTGCAAACCTCGTAGAAGATTGAGGACCCTTGAAAATATTACAATATCACCAGGAAATGCATCCACCTTAAAGGATTGTGAACAAATTTAGAAAAAAAAAAAGGAAAGGCAAAGTGGACTCACACACATAAAAAAAGTATCTTCCAATAGAAAGAGTTGACAAAAGAGCTTACTGGATTGAAACGTTTAACTTCTTTTTGGTTAAGTCTCATCTTCTCTTGTATCAACTTCATGTTTTTTGTTCTTTGCTCGGACAAGGTTTTCACATTTTCCTTCACAAGCAATGTTTTATAGTATTACTTTAATGTTTGAAAGGATATTTCGATACATAGGTGCATGATACTTACAAGAGCTTCACTGGCTGGCGATGATGACCGGAAGAAAATACTTGTAACCTCCATAGCCTGCTCTGGAATGTCTAGCCGCAGCTTAAGTCCCATTTCAGCAAAGGCAGACAGAAGAGCCACATGATCTCCCTGCAACATAGTATATAGCTTCATATATCAAACTTAGGAAAGTTTTGACTAATGAACACAGTTATTAAAGCTGAAACTGTGTATGTTGGACATTATTATCAAGGAAAATAGGAAGTTGAAAAATCCCAACTATACTTGACCAATTCTTTTGGGAATATCACCAACTTGTTAGTTTCAAGGCATATGATGACAACTGACAAACATGGGGCATCATTAGCAAACCAACAAAATTGAGTGCCAAAAGAAGAAGAGAGAGTGGATAGAATGAATAACAAAAAGAAGGAAAGAGGGAAGAGGGGAAGGGATGAAGCCAAGGAAGCTCACATCGAATACCTTATCATACCATAGCAATGACCTATTTGACACATGTAAAATTTGTGTTTTCTTACACCATAGCTCTAGCTTCATCACAAATAGGTTGAATAGGTTTACACAAACCTCAACAGATGCAAGAAACATTTTCGCCAATGCTTGTTTCATGGAGATTGAAAGTTTCTTTGTGAGCCCAAAGTCAAGTAGAACCGGAAAATGTGGACGTTGTTTGCTCACTAGGAAATTTCCTGTGATAAATGAAAGGCAATAGATGTTATTAGAAGTGTAATAATTATAGTTCAGCCACGTATGTAGCTGTATCTCACCCTTGACATTTATAACAGCCAACAAGTGAAAAGAAATAAGGTTGATGGTGGTGGGTTATAGCCAGAGTAGGGTACCAGGATGAGGGTCACCATTGAAGAACCCATCAACATATATTTGATGGGCATAAGCCCGTGTAATTTCTTCAACAATCTTTTGTTTGTCAACACCACATGCTTCCAAGGACGTAAGGTCATTCAAACGTATTCCATCCATATACTCTAAAACTAGGACCTTTTCAGTTGACTGCCATAGATAGCAATACAAATTGAGGTAAGACAAGTGTATAGACAGGAGAAAAGTTACCCTGTAGCAAGAACAAAATCAAGCAGGCAGTTAAAAGGTTAACACAGATATCCTTCTCTCTTAAGGATCCTTCATGTCATCTAGCATGATATAGCACCTTCACTCCAATACTATATTTATGTTTAAACTTCTAATAATTTAGAATTATATGCAATCATTTTAAGTCAACTGATATCCAATGTGCTTTAACAGGGACAGATAAGAGATCGAGGTCATTCATATTGTTTCACATAGAGTGGGTAGCTCCTTCTTGACTTCTATCACCAAGCTTCTCAAGTAACAACAGGAACAATCCTTTTTAAGACATCTCCACTACAACAGACAAAAGACAGTCATGGCATCCGAAAATTTTAGAAAGAAAGTACCTGAATAACTTCTGGAATCAAAACATCTACTTTATTAGGATTATCATGGGTGTCTTTGATCTTGCAGCCAAGATTTCTTGACACAGTTCTTGTATTCTCTACAACCACAAAGAAATGCTTCAGTAAGAATGAGGATGATAAACAACTCTCATAAACAGCACATGGGATGAGATTATGAAAAAAAAAGGGATAGCTAGGGTAGGAAGAACTTAGGAAGTAATGCTAAAAGTTCAAACCACATACTTTACATGGAAAATGCAACAAATACTAGGATTGAAGGCCAATTCATGCACTAAGTTTTCAATGAAACGACCAAGAGAATTGAAGTTTTTATTAATATAACTCTGAAATGTGACAAACCAACCATTTCTAAAACTATTACCATCTCCACAACCTCCAACTACGATCAAAGCTCAAAAGAAGTCTCATAGAACAGCCATATTGTCTAAACCACAAAATTCCGATCACCACTTCTTCTGATATACCTTTTCAACTATGTTAGTGTCATTGCAAAACCTTCCTGCCAGCATTGGTTTTCCAGTCAGTTGATTCACGGGGAAGCTAATAGGCTCATGCATTGTGTAATTCCAAAATCTGATACATTTTTACTATTATCCACTTAGTTTTAGAAAACAGATTCCTAATCTAATTTCAAATTACTCATCCAGAAGCCCCATAATATTATATCCTTAACAATCCACTCAAACAGCGTGAACTTAAGAAACCATACCAGCTTCATTATTGAAATCAAGTTCTTTTGGGGCTTCTTTGCACCATTCATCTATCATGGGGTTGAAGTTGTACTGAGGTTCTGCCCACGCTATCCAGTCAACTATTGACTTGGCATTCTTTAGATCCTGGTAAAAAAGGAAATGGTAAAAATAACAACATATAAATTTACAACTACTTGCTTCTCATTCAGTATCTTCAAAACCCAAAGAGTTTAAACCTCAAGTATAATTGTCTTTATGCCATCATGTTGAACTTTAACTACCACTTCCTGCCCATTAGTCAATGTTGCACGATGCACTTGTGCAATCTGCACTTAATTTAGCTCTGAATCAGTAAAAAATTTCTAGAAAGTACCTACTGTTGCATTTGGAGCCAAACAGGAAAATCAAGTATTTTTTTAATCATATGTTTAAAAATTAGCTTCCAACTGTATACATCAATATAGTCTAGGAACCTTACTGACGCTGTTGCCAAAGGAACCTCGTCAAACTCCAAGAATAGACCATCCATTGATTTCCCCAGCTCTCTCTCTATTGTATGACAAACCTGGTCCAACATAAACGTCAATTCAGCATATAGAGGTTCTATGGATGCAAGAAGGACTCAAAAGACAGACAAACAACACTCTGAAAGAGATATGTGAAGGGAAAACATAGATACTTTTCTTTCAGTGTCCTTTTCATAATCCAGTAGACTGAATTTAATAAATAGAAACTTCTAGTCTGATAGAGACGTGGGACAGAATATAATAACCATGTTCCTTCTTCAAATTCATCTCCATAAACAATCTGATTAACTATTTGAAAGTGCTTGCAGATGTTTCAATTTCCTGTTGTACTTTCTATTTTGATGGCCATTCACTCTAACAATCATTCCTTCATTTCAATATTTCAGCCATCTCCCATGCTCTCTTTAGCTCAATGAGTCGACTTCATTAAGATATTAATTTTGGCTACACTGATCTTTTGTTCTAGTCTCCTTTCTCTATCACTAACTGAACTTGCATGAAACATGGAGAGGCACAATATTAATAATCTATTTATAGATTCATCTCCATCTAACTGTGCAAGAAGACTAAGGCTTCACATATTACCCACTTCAATTTTGCTAAATACAAACAATAAACTCATCTCCGATCATTGACCTTGCAAGCCCACGTATTGGTCTCCACCTTGGAAGTCAAAGATTAATCCAGAAAAAAGGGAAATGGATGGGAGGGATTCGATCTTCACAGCTCAGGATCACCAAAATTAAAGAAACAAGTTAACATGCCTCTTTTAATATAAGGTCTTTCTTAGTGTTTCCTCCAGCCACAAATATCATTTCTGTTGTTTCATATGTGCCAACAAACTTGCTTTGTGCTCTAGCATTGGCCAAGCCAATGGAACCCAAATAATTTCCAAAAATCTGAAAATTCTTTTATGTGTAACTTAACCATCGTCAAGCCCAGTACTAACCATCAGGGTCACAGTTACAATCAGTGAAGCCATGAACCCAGTTCCTCTCCTTTTCTTCCTTCTGTAGATGGAAGGTAAAGAAATCTTCCAAATGAAAAGAAAAAGCAAGGGTAGCAGCGGATCATCATAATATATGTTTCTAAACTCAATTCCGGTTCCAGGAGCAACTTGTGGCAATTCCCAACCTAAACACAGAAGCTACAGCAGTACAGCTACTGATGTTTGATATACTTAGTGATAGCATGATAACATAAAATTAGAATGAATGACATTAAGACTAAGAAAACATTGTAACCTCTTGCAAAGTACGGGGAGGAAGAGAGTCCTGTAACTGCTTGAGAAGTGTTATGTATGCATTAGGAAGCACATCAGCACGTGTGGATAAGTATTGTCCAAGTTTCACCCACAAACCTTCCAACTCTATCATCGCTTGAAGAACACGCCTTGCATTGCGCTCATGAGCCTTCTGCCATAGAGCATCTCTTTTAGATTTGCTAATCCATTTCTCTCTGTGCTGTAAAGCCTTTGTTACAAGAAGCAAGTGCCACAATCAGTTAGTCCACAAATACTGAGATCACAATAGCCTGAATTAAGATAACTAGTAATAAAGGAACATACCTTATAATCCAGGTATATCACAATGGCCAGCGTGAATACTCTCGCACGCCTTCGGTAAATGGTTCCCCACCCCATCCTAGTCATTATTAAAAAGCAATCTAACAGCAGTCAAATTTACAGAATATTGCTGGAAACACAACTACAACACTAGGATGATAAACAAAATGAAAGTCGTTGGAAACGTGATCAGTAACTAACACATGGTCGTCATTAATATCTGACCAATTAAGATCTAGAAGCTAGTGTAAACATGATGGACAAAACAATTCCATAAATTTCACGTTGTTTTTCTAATTGGGAAACTCCATTTTCATTGAAGACCTTCTCATATAAAAGCACGAAACCATAGTGGCAAACAATACAGTCAAACTCCTTGCCGTACCTCCGCTTATTATTTCTCGCCGCGGTTTTTACTTGCAACAATTTTTAGGTTAAACTGGAGGACGCGTAAATGCGATTGGGTGCAAGATTGAAAAAGACTTGGCAAGCAATCAAAATTAGAATCCAACGAAGAGTGAAAATACGATTGATTGTGAATAGAAATAGGAAATTTTGAAGATACGAATACGATCAAATAGAACAAAGATTGCAAATAAAAAGAAAAATCACATACTCGAAGAGGAATATTACAGATCGTTTTGGGAGAAGCTACGTTGGAAGATGGACGTCTCTGGACGGAGAAAATGATAAAGGAGAGAAGTAAAATATGATGATACTTAGTATTTACTCGTCGTTTGGTTCGTATCTACAATAACTATGAATATGGAACGAGGCTCCGTGTTGGTGAGCCGCCCTAAAAGGAAAAATGAAAATCGGAGTTTAAGGAAGGAACAGCCATCCTGAGGCCACGCAACCACCCGTCGCGCCAAAATTACACGTGTCGAAAAGCGATACGAGCACCGACAAGTGACGTTATGGCTTGAAAAGAATTTTATAATCAAATGAAAAGTACTGAGAAGAAATTCAAAGCGGTAGCGTGGAATCATTGCAAGGAATGTTACACGGTACTTGCAAAGTTGCCTTTGATGTCTTGTCTGTCGAGCTTGGCAATTGGCTTTCAAAACCATAGCAGCGTAGATGTATGTACGTCTGTCTCTTTCTCGTCTCATACTTTTGTCTTCCAATACCATCAACAAAGCATCAGTATTCTCGTCAAGATATCAGTTTATCAAAATATGAATATGAATTATTTCATAGTATTTTTGGTTAATGCATGAGAATCTTCTTGTTATTTTCATCTTAATAGCTTCAAGCTTAAATTGCCTTGTCTAAACCTAAAAACTTTTAATTATTGGTTTTAATCTTTAGGTTTATTAAGATTAAATGAAAAATAAAAGAAGAGATGATTGCAAAGGAGTTACAGGATATGACTACAGCTGCATGAATCCAATTTGCATTTATCCTAAGGTTGCAAATAGGACGGATCTAGAAATTTTTTTGAGTGGATGTAAAATATTTAAAGTATTCTTATATTGTTGAATTTTTTTAAATGAGGGCAAAATATTTAAAGTACTCTTATATTATTGAATTAAATTAATGGGGGCAAAAAAAATTTTATGAGATCAAAACTTAAAATAATAATATTTTATATAAAATTTTTTTAGAGGCAGTGGGGGCAGGTGCCCCCACTTGCCCCCAATGTGCATCCGTCCCTAGTTGCAACAATATTAGTATGGCCTCGACTCAGCCGTTTGTTAAGATATATGAACGAGTACAACTCTTATTTCAAATAATATAATTTTTCTCTGGTCATTCATCAAATTTTATTTTGCAAATTTGGAATATGGTAATCAAGCCAATCCTATAAATTCGCAATAGAAACTAACTTTGAAATATTGTTGAATCTCAATTTACGTATATAAAATATAAAATAAGTTCATCTATAATTTGAACACGTTATTTATTGATTAAAGTGAATCCAAAACTAGGTTTAGTGATTCAAGGGGAGAGTTGGAGCTACATTGGAAATTTACAAGTGGAGTAATCACATATCAAAAAGAGACATAAGGATTAGTAAGTTATATCCAAAGATATGACCATAACCTGTTGCCTAAGGTTTCGGATTGAGATATAATATAGGGGTTGTATATAGGCTTACTAGCCCCCTCAAAACCCTTTATTGATATTAGACCTAGGTTGATGAATTTCGATGAATAGAGATTCACAGATGATGACTTATATGCACCCAGGATGGGTATAATAGTCATCATACTTGAATAACTACTAAAGGTAGTTATATACAGAAATAAACAAGGCAACGTTTGAAACAAAAATATGCATCTGTGAATGTATTGGTTTTATACGGGAAAAAGATTTCTGTAGTAAAAAAAACTGGAGAGTTTTTTCTGCAGTGGAAAATCTGGAGATACACAGTGCTCTAATTGGTGAAATAACAACGAAAAACCAAGTATGTGTTTTTTGTTTTCTATGCATATAACATCGATCCTGTGTTTAACAAAATCTTTGTGGCTATGTTTTTTATCTGTTTTATTCTAACATTGGTATCAGAGCCATGATTAAATTTTTGTTTATGTTATATGCATGCGATTGGGAAGATGACAGTATAGTGTTCTGCAACTGTGAAAACTGATACATAAATTACGAAAACATAAAGAACAAAAGGATTGTTTTCTGTGTTTTTTTTATGCATGGGCTTCAACACGAAAATGTTGTGTTGGTAGTTGTTTCTTCTCTCTTTCAAAAGCTACAGTTTTTTTTAAGCGTTTACACGTTTACACTGTGATTAGCCAACCAATAACGAGAGAAGAAATGAAAAAAACTGCACTGGAGGAAGAAGAGGAAGAAGACTCTTCTTCAGAGGCACGTGGCCTTTTTACAACAGTTTCAATAAGTGTTCTTTTTCTTTTCCATAAAAAGTTGCGCTGAGAACAAATGGCTACTGGTTTTTTGTCTTATTATAATTGTATGTATCTGCTGAGACTTAGAAAAAAAACAGAGACTTGAAAGCCATAGATATTCGTGCGGTGTTTAGTGATATATGCATATCTTAGGCCATCTCCAACCATTATATATATATATATATATATATATATATATATATACAAG
>JAOTBA010000205.1:18537104-18550736 GCA_025629845.1 Erythroxylum squamatum
AAATTTATTAAATAATTAATAATAATATTTTTATATAATTAATAATAAATTGTATATAATTAATAATAAAATAATAAACTTCCTACAACAACCATTTTAATATAAAGGGTATAATAGTCATTTATTATAAATTACACTCCATTCCATCCATCTTCAAAACAACATTTTACTACATTACATTATGAACCTTTCCATCCTCCCTAACAACTTTGCACTATATTATATTTCATTCCATTATAAACCGTTCCGTTCCGTTCCATCACGTTACATTCCATTCCATTAATTAACATCCAATCAAATAGGCGCTAAGACTACTTGTAATAATAAACTACTGCAAGGCTCTGGTTGTCAAATTTCAATCCTTACAAAGCTGGTCAGGATTTTGATGACTCAACAAGATCAAGGCAAGAAGATACACACGTTGATGATCACAACTCTTATGTCCATTTATAAATCTGTAAGTGGGATAGTAGAACTTCAATTAAATTGCTCAAAACAATCAATACCAACCTCGAACACACTTGGCTCATACCCAATCAATACTCTCAAAGAAGAGGATGGTGAGAGGAACTTTCAGAACAAGGAGTTCAAAGAGGAAGAAAAAATACTTCTACTTCTTCCTTTTAATGAATATTCTTTCCCAAAATACTACAAGGTTAAATAGCATAAATAAGTAATAAATGATCTGTGATTATTTAAATGATACTAACCCCTTTTTTTGTCTTTTAGAAACCAAAATTAAGAGGCATAATGGAAGGAATATGAAATTCTTGAGGAGACATTGGAATTAGATTACTAGGGTTGTTGATATACACAGTCTTATTCTTGTATCTTTTTTTACAAAAAGGTTATTTTCGTAATTTGAACATGTGACCTTCTGGTTACAAAGAAACAACTTTTATCAATTACTCCAAGCTCTCCCTTTTATCACTATCATCATAATGGAAGTATTATAATGGCCTATGATTCAAGCATTTATAGTAGAAAACCCACTCATTCATCTGAAAGTCTTATAATGGCCTATGATCCAACCATTTATAGTAGAAAACCAACTCATTCATCTGTAAGTCTGAACGAAACAAGAAAGGGCTAGTTTCTTTATTATATTTATTGTGCTTTCAACTGAGCATTTCAACATATTCGCCTCTAGAATAAGCTGAAGGATATTATGGATACAATGTTTAAGCGTTAGATAGTAATTGGTGATTTCAGTAGCCTTATCAATCCCTCTAAAGCCAAAGGATACTGAAGATATAATGCTTTAACAATCCTCTTTTCCTAATCACTCATCCATTTTGGTACAAAATATGTTCAGTTTTCAAAAGAGAAAATCTCCATTTAGGTTTAATAATTTCTTAGTTGAAGTCGAGGGTTTTGTAGAAGCTATACTCAAGGCTTAAGATTTAGTGTAAAGGGCTATAGATTATTCAATTGCATGAGAAAAATGGAGCAAGTCAAGAATGAATTTAAATGTTTGAGCAACAACAGATACCCTGACACTTATTTAGTAGTTCAGAAAACTAAAAGGAAGTTGAATGAAGTGTAGAGATCCCTATACTATTCCCCAAATGATCAGGCCCTTCAAGAAGAAGAGAAATATGCAATGCACCTATATAACTAGGCAGTATAGATGAATCTTTCTTTTATCAAATATAGGTCCAGAATTTTATAGTTATAATAACAGGATGATAACTTTTTTTTTCTTTTCATAAATCCATTCATTTTAGGAAGAATACTAATAAAATTATTTCATTATAAGATCAATGCGGCAATTGGCTATATTTCAAAACTTAACTACATCAGGAAGCTTTCTCATATTTTTCCAATAGGCTCTCTCGTAAATGCAACATCTTATGTGACTTGGTTAAAATCTCTCATTATAAAGTAAATATCTCTTCAAGAAGCTAATTATCTCGTAAGCCATTCACTACTATTGATGTTAAGGAAGTAATATTTTCCTTGGATCCTAATAAGGCATTAGGACAAGATGGTCTTAATACCTTTTTCTTTCAACCAATTTCACGTTGTAATATTATTTACATGTTCATCTTCAAAATGTTAGCTAATAGATTACAATTCATCATTTCTAAAATAGTATATTCTTCTTAAGGAGCTTTTATTAAGGCAGATTGATTGAGGCTAATGCCTTGATGATTCAAGAACTCCAAAAAATTACAAAAGGAAGGGTTTTAAGTAAGAATTACACCATTAAAGTGGACTTCAGTAAAGCTTATGACTTAGTAGATTAGAGTTTTATCTTGAACACAATGTATGCCTTTGGATTCCCTCCTAAATTTATATATTGGATAACTCAATTCCAAATCAAATATCATATGGTATTTTTATTAATATGGAGCCAACCAAGCTCTTCCAAGGAATAAGGGGACTAAGGCCAGTTGATCATTTGTCCCCTTACCTCTTCACTCTTAGTATGGAAGTGATGATCAAATTAATTAATTTACAAATCAATCAAGAGAAAAAGTTCAAACATCACTAAATAAAAGTTTATGGAAATCACTAGTCCTTTTTATAGGATTCTCTCCTCTAATACCGATTCAAATTCATTGAATTCACTTATGACAACTCTAAGATCTTTCAAAGTGCTATATGTTCTTGCCATTAATCAGTAGAAGAGTCAATTGTGTCTTTATATGGGAGCAATTATCAATGCAAGAGTTTTGGAGTGCATAACAAGGATGAGAGTTTCCAAACCACTTTTGATCTAACTTGGTGTTCCTATCTCAACTAAGAGACCCTCATATAATTAGTTCGAGCCACTTATAGAGAGAACTAAATTAAGAATAGCAAGTTGGCGCAACAAATGCTTGACATTAGCAAAAAGAGTGCAATTTGTGATCTTTGTGATAAACATCATTCATGTACATTAGTCTTTGCATATTTGGTTTTCTATAAGTATAAGTAAGACCATAGACCAAATATTGGGGAGGATCATATGGTTTGGAAATGCCATTAACAATTCCATTGCTAAAGTGAAGTTGTGTGAATTATGTTTGCCCAAAAAAGGAGGCTGGGAATGTTATCCATTAAAACCATAAACTAAATCCAATCTATTAAGAGGAATTGAAGAATTATGAAGGATAAAAGCTCATAATAGGTTAAATGGATCCATACCTATTATAAAAATGAGGGGAATTTCTAGTGCATAATTCGTATTAGATAATGATGCATATTCTTAAGCTTAGAGAAAGAGTAAAGTTGAGTATTAATCACAAGCTAAGTGATAAGGGTCAAGGAGCTAATGACATGGCATCCACTTATGGGTATTGTTGGGCCTATGACAAGGGCTAGGACCAAAAGGATGCAAAGGCTTTGAATAATTTAATTAAAGAAGCTCATTCTTAAGTCCAAGTCTAAGTTGCTTCAATTAAGGAGTCCAAACAAGTCCACTTAATAAGTCTTGAAGAAGTTGGGCCAACCCAACTTGAAAAATGAGGCCCATGGTTGAATTTACTATTAATAGGTTTCCTTCTTTGTAAGGGACAGTTGACCAAATCCTATAAGGTCTCTTCTTTCCTACAAGTTAGTTTCCTAGTAGGTTTTGTTTCCTAAAATTTAGTTTCTTTGTAGATCTTGTTTCCTAAAAGTTAGTTTCCTAGTAAATCATGCTTCCTAAAAGGTATTTTCCTAATAGGCTAAGTAATTATAGGTTTAAGGTAATTCTTATTCCTTAATTTTTGATCAACCCCTCTCCTACATATAGGGAGGTTTAGTTATCACTATGGACACAATTTTATGACATTATTTTGTGAGGTTTATTCTTATTATTATTCTTGTTGAATAATTAGAATACGTTGCCTGATTTTCATGCTTTGTATGCGACTTATCTAATTAATTTTGTTTCATCAATTAGTGGTGTCTTTATTTGTTGTTCTTCTTTCAATCTTATGTCGTTCAATTCATAATTTGCTTGAATTGGGTTATGCATGTTCTTGAAGGTTGGGTTAGAAATCTCTTGAAACAAACTTCATTCTTCTCTTTTTGTTTGAATCTTCTTCTTAGTTGAAGATCAAATGGTAAATCAAGAAAAGTCTTAGGTAAGCTTTTATATTCCCCAATTTCATATCAATTTGGTATCAAAGCTTATGTTATCTTGATTCATGTTATGTGAATAATTTCGTGCTTCTCGAATTTGCATTCTTGGAGTTCTTAATCAATCTTGATTTGTTTCTTGGTTGATTTCTTTTGTGTCATGAATTTCGTCTTTTGGTGTTTCCAATTTCCTATCCAAATTTAATTTCATCGCAATTTTCTTTATGAAGTTTTAGCCTTCTTTGCTTTAAAAAACAACAAAACAAAACAAAAATGAAAAAAAAAAGAAAAAATGTTGTGTTCTTGGAAAGTTTCCTTTTGTGAATGAAACTAAGTTTCCTAATTGTGAAAGGTATTATCGATTTAGAAGGTACTTTACTTGTGAGGAATGAAGTCTTACTTTCCATATCTTTTAGTCAATCCTATTTACATTAGAAATTGTTTCCTTTTTAGGTGTGGTAGCTTAAAATTTCCATATCCTTTTAATTGTGAGGAATTTGAGAATGTGTTATACATCAATTTGATAGTACCCGACGAGATCTTTTGATTAACACCTATATTGCATATTTTTATTCCTAAAAAAATTATCAAAATACCCCTACCTGAAATTGTGTCAATTTGTGACATATTCTAATCTATTTTCTTGTTCTAGATTATTGTTGCAAATTATATTTGAGCCATTCTTAGTCTTTGATCTCCTAACTTGTTTCTTTGTGCTACTTTTCCTGAGAATTAGCATTTATTATTCATTTCCCTCAAGAAGGTAATAAGGAACGATTGGTAAAAGGCCAAGTTTTTATTTTATATCCGATTGTCAAAGCTTATTGAAGAGTGAAACACTTAGGTTGAGAGTAGCTCTCGGTCATAACAAAAGGGAAGTGGTTCGAAAATAAACAAAATAGGGTATGAGGTTTTCATTTGCAGGTATCACGTCTGATGAAGCAACAAAGAGGAGACAGGCCGAACTTGAGCCTAACTTAGCTCACGCCAAAAGGAACGTCATGGAGCCCAATAGTAACGACTTATTGAAAGCGTTAGTAAAACAAATAACATAATAAGGAGATGAGATTAAAAACATTAAGGAGTCCATGAACAACATGAATGCAACAAAAGCTTCTATGAGTAATCAATATCAAGAAGAATTTGAGGAAGAAATTGAAACTTCCAACCACACTTATGGACAAAGTAAAAAAGTGTATGGTAATTTGGGATCTATTAAGTTGAAAATTCCTGGATCCTGAAGGTTACTTAAATTAGGAATTGAAAGTAGAAAGGATTTTCAACGTCCATAATTTTGCTGAAAAAAAAAGAAAATTAAGCTAGATGTTATTGAATTCCAAAATTATGTCGCTATTTGGTGGAGTGCATGAACATAGAAGGAATGAGGAACCCTCTATTTTGTCTCGGCACGAACTAGCTGGCATAATGAGGAAGAAGAATGTTCCAAATGCCTATTTTCATGAATTGTATAACAGGGTACAGGAGCTAAAGCAAGATAGTCGAACTATAGCTTAATACTTTCAAGAGTTGGAGGCATTGAAAATCAAAGTTGGCACTAAAGATGATGAATCGACTACTTTAGCCTACTTTCTTGAAGGGTTGAATTGACCAATTTGCCAGAGATTTGAGATGCAAAGGTACATTGATATGGATAATTTGTTAGAGAAAGCCATGACTACTAAGAGACATATGAAGGAGAATGCTTCTCCTTCTTTGTATGTAAAGGCTCGACCTATCAATGCACACTAGTGGTAAAATAAATAGGGAAACAGTAGGGTTAGGAATTTGCCTAACCCCAGTGCCAATAAAAATATGTCCATTAAACATACTAAGTCTAAGGCTAGTTCTTCAAAGTTAGGTCAACACCGAAACCAGTCAAAACCTGTCACATGCTTTAAGTGTCTAAGTAAGGGTCATATCGCATCACAATGTCCTAACCAAAAGGTGTATATGTTGTTAAAGGATGGGAATTACGTTAGTGATCATAAGTGTGATGATATGCCTCTATTGACTCAAAGCGACAAGGAAGAAAGTGTTAAGGGGGATGACTTTGATGATGAATTCGAGGCTGAGGGGTTTAATGAAGAGTTGGTGGTAGTCCAAACCTTGAATACGCAAATCTCACCTAAGCCAGGTGATGAGCAACGTTCTAACATCTTCCATATGAGATGCTTAGTTAAGAATAAGGTATGCCTTATGATTATTGATGGAGGTAGTTGTACTAACTATGTTAGTGAGTATCTTATTGCTAGTTTATCGCTACTAACTACACGGCATCCTCATCCTTACAAGTTGCAATGGTGAGATGATAGAGGTGAGTTAAAGGTAAAACGTCAAGCACTTATTCATTTGTCTATTGGTAAGTATTAAGATAAGGTGCTTTATGATGTTATACCTATGAGTGCATGTCACATATTGTTAAAGCGTCTATAAGAGTCTAATAGGCGCACGAATAAAGATGGATATACTAACAAGTATTCTTTTGTAATGGATGGCAGGACATGTACTTTAAAACCCGTTTCCCCTAAAAAGATTGTAGGTGCACAAATCAAATTGAGAAAAGAGAGAGAAAAGATAAGGTGAGCTACAAAAGCTAAGTGAGGGGAGAGAAAAAAAGAAGGAAGCACTAGTTAAGTGAAAGAGTGAAAAGTCAAAAGCTAGTAAGAAAAAAGGCATCTTTTATGTGATGTGTGAGAGATGTAGATAAGGCTATTTCTGCTCATACACCTTTTATCCTTATGATTTATAAAGAAAACTGCTTTGCTACTAATGAACTACCTAGAGATTTACCCACTGAGGTTAAAAACATTTTGTAGGATTATGAGGACATCTTCCCTGAGGAGATGCCAAAGGGGCTTCCATCACTTCGAGGAATCAAGCACCAAATCGATTTCCTACTTGGTTCGAGCATTCCCAATCGACCAACTTATCGAGCCAAACCTGAGGAGACAAAAGAACTGCAACGTCAAGTAAATGAACTCCTTGACAAAGATCTATTGGACTTAAGGATGAATCTTTCTGAGGAAGGAGGAAATGATATGGATTAAGGGGCTAGTGATGTGGCATCCACTTCTGGGTATTGTTGGGCCTATGACAAGGGCTAAGACCAAAAAGATGTAAGGGGCTTTGAATAATTTAATTAGAAAAGCTCATTCTCAAGCCCAAGTCCAAGTTGCTTCAATTAAGGAGTCCAAGCAAGTCCACTTAATAAGTCTTAAAGAAGTTGGGCCAATCCAACTTGAAAAATAAGGCCCATGGCTAAATTTACTATTAGTAGGTTCCCTTCTTTGTAAGGGGCAGTTGACCAAATCCTATAAGGTCTTTTGTTTTCTACATGTTAGTTTCCTAGTAGGTCTTGTTTCGTAAAAGTTAGTTTCCTAGTAGATATTGTTTCATACAAGTTAGTTTCCTAGTATCTTGTTTCCTAAAATTTAGTTTCCAAGTAGATCTTGCTTCCTAAAAGTTAGTTTCCTAGTAGATCTTATTTCCTAAAAGATAGTTTCCTAGTAGGCTAAGTAATTATAGGTGTAAGGTAATTCCTATTCCTTAATTTTCTATCATCCCCTCTCCTATATATAGGGAGGTTTGGTTATCACTACGGGACACAAATTTATGACATTATTTTGTAAGGTTTATCCTTATTATTATTCTTGTTGAATAATTAGAATGCATTGCACGATTTTCATGCCTTATATGTGACTTATCTAATTGATTTTGTTTCATCAATTAGTGGCATCTTTATTTGTTGTTCTTCTTTCAATCTTGTGTTGTTCAATTCATAATTTGATTGAATTAGATTATGCATGTTCTTAAGGGTTGGGATACAAATCTTTTGAAACAAACTTCGTTCTTCTCTTCTTGTTTGAATCTTCTTCTTGGTTGAAGATCAAGTGGTGAATCAAGAAAATTATTGGGTAAGCTTTTTATATTTTGCAATTTCATATCACTAAGGGAAGGGACATCAACTTCATTTTAACATATGATAGGTTTAGCTTATAGTATACTTTCTAGGTGTTTAAGTGTGTTTTTAACTATTTTCTTAGATGATTATCATGTGTATAGACTTAGCATTATGTTATTGTTAGAGTGATTATATGTTTTAAGCGTTTGATTGGTTTAGAGCAAGAATTTGATCTTAATTTTATGTTTCAAGAGGTGTTTGATATGTTTATGAGTTTATGGAAATAGGAATGTGAATCTTAGATATATAGAGGTTGGCCATGATCATGGGAGTGTTGCACGGGGCTTCTATCACCATCGTGGGCCCATGCACGATGGTGGCAAGCTATCTGTCCAGCTCACAAGATTTTTTAACTTTTAAGATCTACGACTCTTTTTAAATAAACAAAGCTAATGATGATGTCATCATACTGCGTTTATTCCCATTTTCTTTTAAAGGGAAGGCCAAACAATTGTTGAATTTGATGCCACGATTTTCATAGAAAACATAGGAACAAGTGGCAGAGAAGTTCTTGTTGAAGTATTTACCACTAACAAAGTCTACGAAGTTGAGGAACGACAACTCCTCATACTTTCAAGCTGAAGCAAATCTTTATACGATGCATGGGAGAGATTCAAGGAAATGCTAAAAAGATGCCCAAACTATGGTTTATTACTTTGGATACAAATCCAAACATTTTACAATGGCTGACTCAAAGAACATGGTAGTCTATAGATGTAGTAGGTGGTTGAAAACTCAACAACAAGACTCCAAAGGTGGCCTAAGACTTAATAGAAGACATCGCCATGAAAACTACCAGTGGTGCTCATCTAAAGGACGAGTCAATAAGCCAGCGAGAGTGTACGAAGTGGACACAATGACACAATTGGCAAGTCAAGTAGAGGCCTTGAGAAGAAAGATAAATAGACTTATAATGGCTCTACAAGATTGAGTGATATAGTATGAGGTGTACGGGCTAGAGCATTAAGGTTAAGATTGTCAAGCTGTACAACCCAAATATGTGGACTATTTGGGGAATGCTCCAAGACCCCAAAATAATCTATATAACTACATGTATAATCTAGGATGGAGGACTCACCCCAACTTTTCTTAAAGGAATCAAGGCAAAGCAAGAAATAACCCTCCATTTGGTTCCATCAGCCAGCACCATAGTCCAAGAAACCTAGTATGGACGAGATGATAGTGGAATTCATTTAGGAATCGAAAGCAAAACATTAGAGAATGGATGCTTTTATACACAACTTGGAGATTCAACTTGACTAAATAGCAAAGACAATGGCATAAAGACCAAAAGGGAGTTTGTCTAGTACAACGGAGATGAATCATAAGGAAAGAGTAATGGTAGTCACCCAAACAACTGAGAAAAAGCTCTGAAAAGAGAAGAAGGTGTCTACTGAGGGTCACTCAAATGCTAAAGGTTAACATCACCTAAAAAAAAAGTCAAGGAATATTGTCCTTCCATCCCATATCTGGCTAAAGTGAAGAAAGACAAGATGGATGAAGAGTTAGGCAAATTTTTTGAGCTGTTTAAACAACTTCAAGGAAACTTACCCCTTGTTAAAACTCTTGTGCAGGGAATATAAACATATAAACATGAAACACCTTGGCTTTGTTAATTATTAGTGAAATAAAATGAACATAATTCATTTATGTAATTATTAATCATTAATTTAATTAATGACTAATTCAAAATATAATTTATTAATAACAAATTGATATTATATTTTCATAGGAAAATCCAAGGTTATCCTTACCTCGATTTCCAACTCAACTAACTTATAGTCCAATTTACTCCTTAATTGGACCTTTGAACCTAGATATTTACAAAATTCTATAAGACTAATTTATGAAAAATTTCAACTCAAATACATTTAATAATCCAACATTATTCTCTTTTCCACTTTATTATTAATTATAAAAATAATATCCTTACTAACCTAACCACCATAATTACTAAAATACCCTTAACTAATTAAAAGTCCTATTTTTCCCTCATCCATTTCAATTAATACCAAAAATGCCATTTGGAAGTAAATTCCAGATTTACCCTTTCACTTTTTGTATTTCCTATTCTGCCCCTTCATGCAGAATAAATTTTCAAAAGATGTCATCTTCTTCGCCCTCTCCTCTTCTCCTATCTCCTCTTCTTTATCAATTCTAGCCACATTTTCTCCATTTTTATCCCTTCATGCAACTTCAATTTTTGTCCCAAATAATCACAACATGCAATCTAACTATAAACTAGTGTAGGATGATCAAAATCACAAAAAAGACATAATAGAGTTGCTGGAATTTTTACCTAAGTGTAAGGCACTTTGGGGTTGTCAACCTCCATAACCCCCACCCCTCCCACCAATTTGATGCAAAAACAAACCCAATGAGAGAACAAATATGAAAAGTGTCAAATGCAGGAAAAAATGGTACATTTAGACACACTTACCAGCTGGAGCAATTGAGAGAAAAGATGAAGAAGTTGTTGTTTTTATTGGTTCTCTTCAAAATTCCAGATGATGTCTTATATAATATCTTATATACATGTTTAATGGTTTGTGGGATGGGCTGCACTGTTGCGTAAGTTTCATTTATTCTAAGTAGGCGTTACAAATCTCCCCCTTTTAAAAGAATTTTGCCCTCGAAATTTAATAATGAACTTGACAATCCAAATAAATGAGGATACTAACGTCGACCTTCATCCTCTACCTCCTAAGTTGCCTCTTTTAGAGAATGATGATGACTCCACAAAAATTGCACCATCGGAATCTCCCGTCTCCTTAATTTCTTAATTTCTCTATCCGATATCTCCACTGGCTCCTCCTTATAAGTCATGTCATTTGTAACAGTCATCTCAGGCCTCAATGTAACATGACTAGGATCTGATCGGTACTGTCTCAACATTAAGACATGGAACACATCATGAATCTGTGATAACTTTGGTGGTAATGCTAATCTCTAAGTTAATGGCCCCACACGTTGTACAATTTCATATGGCCTAATATATCTCGAACTTAACTTCCCTTTCCTTACCAAACTTTAGAATTCCCCTCTAAGGTGATACTCGAAGAAATACCATATCTCCAACATTGTACTCTATCTACCAACAATGTTGATTAGCATATTTCTTTTGTCGATCCTAAGCTGCCTTTAAGCATTGCCTTGCCATCGTTATTTTCTCCATCGTCTTTTGAACCAACTTCGATCCCTCTAATAATTTGGCTCCCTCTATATCCCAATATATCGGATCTTTACACCATATGTCATGTAATGCCTCAAATGGTGCCATACCAATGCTAGAGTGATAACTATTGTTATACACAAATTCCATCAAAGGTAGATATCTATCCCAATCACCCTCAAAGTTCAGCATATAAGCTCTCATCATATCCTCCGATGTTTGAATCGTATGTTCCGACCGCCCATCCGATTGAGGGTGAAATGCAGTACTCAAATTCAACCTAGTTCCCAAAGCTGTCTGTAAACTCATAAATTTTGGATGTCGATATGATACAATAGACATTAGAATCCCATATAACCTCACAATCTCATCAACAAACAACTTAGCAAGCTTATCTAAAGAATATGTCTGTTGTACAGGTAAAAAATGAGCTGATTTAGTCAACCTATCCATAATCGCTCAAACTGAATCATGTCTACATCTGGTCCTTGGTAATGCTTCCACAAAATCAATTAAAATTTCTCCCACTTCCATGATGGAATGGCTAAAGGTCTTAATTTTCCTATTAGTGCCTGATGTTCTGCCTTAACCTACTGACAAGTCAAACATCTCAACACAAATTCTGTTACATCTTTCTTCATTATTGGCCACTAATAATAAGGTCTCAAGTTCCGATACATTTTTGTAGTACCAGGATGCATAATATATGGTATACTATGAGCTTCCTTTAAAATCTCTTCTTGTAATTTATCTACATCCGGCACACAAACTCGCCTCCCAATCACCAACGCTCTGTCTGCTCTTATTAAAAAGTTAGTCCCCTCCTCTGTTGCACTCTCTCTCTCATCCACATCAGATAAGAATCCCGAGTTTGAGCCTCTCTAATCCTATCACCCAAATCTGGTTGGACTTGTAATGTTGCTAATAAACCACTCCCATAACCAATCTCCAATCTCATATCCAGTGCCCTCAACTCCACTAATGGTATCATACTGTGTCCACTCAAACTAGCTAGCCTGAGCTTTGTTTACTAAAAGCATCAGCCACTATATTAACCTTCCCCTGATGGTAATCAATAGTACAATCGTAATCCTTTAATAACTCAATCCATCTTCTCTGCCTTAGGTTTAAATCCCTCTGAGTTAAGATATACTTAAGGTTTTTATGATCTGTAAGGATTCGAAATGTCTCCCCATACAAATAATGTCTCCAAATCTTAAGAGCATACACAATTGCCGCTAACTCTAGATCATAGGTGGGATAATTTGACTCATGCGATCTCAACTAACGAGAGGCATAAGCTATCACCTTTCTATGCTGCATCAATACACTCCCCAAACCTATCCTCGAAGCATCAGTATATACCTCAAAATCTCCAGCACCCGATGGTAACACCAAAAATTGGGCTGGAAGTTAATCTTTGCTTAAACTCCTCAAAACTCTCCTAACACTAATCAGTCCACTCAAATTGAACTCTTTTCTTTAGCGACGGGCTAGTTATTGTCGAAAATCCTTCTACAATTCTCTAATAATACCTAGCAAGTCCTAGAAAACTCCTTATTTTTTTATATATTTCTAGGCGGTTCCCACTCCATAATTACCTTAACCTTAACAGGATCAGGCATCACTCCCTCTTAGGAACCATATGTCTAAGGAAAACTATCCACTCCATCCAAAACTCACACTTACTCAACTTTGCATACAACTTTCTCTCCTTTAGAATCTGTAACACAATCTTAAAATGTTGCTCATGCTTCTCTTTACTTCTCAAATATACCAATATATCATCAATGAACACTATCATAAATTGGTCCAAATACTCCTAAAAGTCTTGTTCATCAATTCCATGAATGCGACTAGTGCATTAGTCAACTTGAAAGGCATCACTAGGAGCCTATAGTGGCCATATCAAGTACGAAAAGTTGTCTTAAGAATACTTGACTCAGCTATTCTCAACTACCACTATCACGATCTCAAGTCAATCTTGGAACATATGATGGCTCCCTTCAGCTGATCCAAAAGATCATCTATCCTCGACAATAGGTACTTATTCTTCACTGTCACCATATTTAGCTGTCGGTAATCCATACATAGTCTCATACTACCATCCTTTTTCTTCACAAACAACACTAGAGCTCCCTATGGTGATGTGCTCGGTCTAATAAAGCCCTTTTTTAATAACTCCTTTAACTGCCTTTTAAACTCATGTAACTCAAAAGTAGCCATCCTGCAAGGTGCAATAGAAATTGGTGCAACCCAGGCATAGTCTCAATAGTGAAATATATCTCTCGTTGAAGCAGTAAACTTGGTAAATCATCTAAGAATACCTCTGAAAATTTGCTCACCACAAGAACATCCTTTAATCCAGGGCTCATGTTGGCCCCCGAAATTTTTCTTGTTGAATTAAGCATGATTTAAATGAATTATGAGGTTTGATGGATTAATTTGT
>JAOTBA010000205.1:18568995-18582954 GCA_025629845.1 Erythroxylum squamatum
ATATGAAGTACAGTAGTGATTGTTCGTAGCGCACTCTTATCGTAGGAGATGTATCGGAATGACCTACGGGCATTTCGATGCATACCCTGCGATAAGGGGGTGCTACAGTCATTTTACATAGTGAGCCTTTGGCTCTTGATCACATTTGGAGCTTTAAGCTCGTTTTCGGTGGCTACTCAGGTCACAACTCTCATTATTTGGTCATGCATTCATGTATGGAATGCATATCACATAATCAATCAATCATGTCAAGAAGCATTTAGTTTGTCACATTCACATATAAGTAGCACTTCAATATCACATTCATGCATTAAGTCTCAGACCTTCATTGTCTGGCATCAACATAATCAAATCACATTTATATCATCATTCAAAACATATTCTAAAGCAAACAATTAATTGAGTGAAATCGTTTAGGTTACTTACAGCTTACTCCTAAAGCTATTGCCTCGAAGTTCCGGCAAGTCTAGATGTTGACGTTCCAATTGCTCTTCTATATTAAGCAATATACACATATCACACTTTTGCACAATTATAAGTGTTTGTTAATGGACATGTATGTATATGAAATATGCACAATGCATGCTCATGACAATCCCGGGTATCGCTCTATTATTCTCGTCATGGAAACATTCATATTTCCAAACTCACATAACTATTATTTATACTTATGGTTTATACCTTAATAAAACTATTAAAATCGAAATTCACAACTCATTTCTTCAAATTATATTTTTATTGAAACATACCTTCAGATCTGCTGTACATGAACAATCTAATAATGAAAATGAAATAATTTGGAAATACTTTCTTCTAGAAAATTTTCTCTTATCTCTTAAATTTCTAATGACACCAAGATCATTCAATTTGGTTTAGTATTTTGAAAGTTATACTCCAAATACTTTGGACTGAGCACGTTCAAAATTTTGGCTAGTGCATGATCATACACTCAAAGATATACAACTCATATCTCTCGATTACAATATCCAAAAAAATACAAACTTTATACCAATTGAAAGATAAGAGAATAAGCTACAACTTCTGTGAGGAAAACTTTATCTGATTCGGCCTAATTCAATACAGCTTATTTGATAACAACATGACATTATTTCTGTCACGGATATTGCTGCAACCTAAGCCAAAACTGGACTTCAAGCTAAATTTCAAGACCCTTAATGACAGAATTCAAATTCAATTTCCTCTTAAAAATTGTAGTCTTATGTCTCTAGTTTCATCTAGATCAAAATCCATCCAATTTTAATATTCACAGATCAAGGTATGGTCCAAATATAAATTCATGTTCAGTAAAAACTGAAGTAAATCACGCGTTAGTATAGACTTTATGTTCAATATATAAAATGCACAAGAAGGGGGGGTTGAATTGTATATCCTTTTTTTATGAATACAATCCTCTTTTATATTTCTTTGAAAATTTGCCTATTCAAAGCTATTAAGTAAAAATCACAATGTATTGCAATTAACTTCTAAATACTTGTATAAAACAGTAGAAATTAAAAGTTGAGAGTTAGAGAGTAGACACAACGATTTTATCCTGGTTCACCCTAAACTGTGGGCTACGTCTAGTCCTCAGAATCCTTTATGAGATTTCACTATTCTTTTCAAATGTACAAGTATTCTTTTTCACAGAGCCTCTTCAGGTCTCTTACACCAAGTATTGTTTCTCACTTAGTCTCTTCAGGCTCTCAGCTTTTCTTCTTTCTTACAGCAAAGTATTGCGAGCTTTGTTATAGTAGTGATAGCTCTAGTGTTTCGCATAATAAATACAGTGTTTCGCTAAATTCTCTAACTCAAATTTTCTAACTCAAAATCATTAACTTTTTTAGTCTTCGACTCCGACTTGTATTTATAGCCTTTGTCTTCAACTGCTTCTTGATAACCGCTTCTTTCTTCTTGTTTCTTGATTCTTGTGGAAACCGTTATTCAGTTGAGTTCTGTAACTAACTCAAGCTGATTAACCGTTTGACGTAGTATTGGGTCTCCGTCTTAGTTTTTCTTCCGTCTTAGTTTGTTCCGTCTTACTTTCGCTTCCGCTTCAACTTAGTTTCTTTCGTCTTACTTTTGCTTCCGCTTCTGTCTTAGTTTCTTTCGTCTTACTTTTGCTTCCGCTTCATCTTACTTTCTTTCGTCTCACTTTTGCTTCCGCTTCCATCTTAGTTTCTTTCATCTTACTTTTGCTTCCGCTTCGTCTTACTTTCTTTCGTCTCACTTTTGCTTCCACTTCGTCTTAGTTTGCTCTGCTAAGTCTTAGTTTTGCTTCCGCTTCGTCTTACTTTCTTTCGTCTCACTTTTGCTTCCGCTTTCATCTTACTTTCTTTCATCTTAGTTTTTGCTTCCGCTGCTAAAAAAGGTTCATCACTTTCTAATATTATTATTCAAAATTATTAATCGTGAAGCCATTTTGACTTAACAAAAACACTCCATGTAACATACTCCAACACATTACATTACCAAAATTTTATCATTTCAAGTTGATAACTTCTTCAAATATACCTTAATTTACACAATTCATATTCCATACTTGATCATAAACACTCAAAATAGAACATATTCTCATACTCTCAAAATAGAACACAAACATATACATTAATCTACCAATTTGCTGTACCCAGTTCTCAATTTCATGTCTGATTTTGAGACTCTTAAGGATAGAATTTAAATTCGATGTCTTCATGAAAAATGTAGCCTTATTTCTCTAACTTAATCCAAATCAAAAATCATCTTATTCGGATAACTATAAAACAAGTTATGGCAAAAACACAGAAGCATAATCAGTGAACATGTTTCTGCTACATTTTCCAGCACTCATCTTCCAATTTTCTAGATTTTACACCTAACACAACTTGTACAAAGATCACTTTTTCTATTTCATTTACTCTTCATTCTCAACTCCATTTCAACTCAATATCATTCACAAATAAATAATGATCTATATTTGATCATTAACTCAAAAACAAAACATGTGCATATACCATTCATCAACAATTTTCTGCACTCATCGTAACACCATTATGAAGATCATTCTACCTCAAAAACATATCTATAACAATATATGAATTATTACTCATCATACATATCCAAAAACAAGACATTTACTTAAAATTTTCATCACTCATGTTCATCAAACACAAAACACCATTTTATGTCATTTAACCTCTAACTATCATCATAAATGCTTCATTTAACATTACCCATGAAGATTAACAAGCTACTTACTTGATTTAGCTCCAAATCTTCAAAAATAACACTTAGCCTTAGCTCCCAAGCATCACACGATCTTCATCTTCTAAAGGTGGTAGAGATAGGGTTTTAGTAACAAATGGAAGAGACAACAAGATAGAAGTAGAAATTGATAGATGAGAGGTTCAATGTTGGTAGAGGTTTGATGAATTAAAATCAGGAGGAAGAAGAGAAGCCACGAAGGAGAAGAAGAAAACAAGAACAAAACACCTAATGGTCTTTAAAATTAAAAGCATCGTGAGAGACAAAACAAGGAGGGCCTTTAAAATTAAAAGAATAGTGATCTTAAGACATGGCTTGGCAAGTGACACTTGTGACTTGCCACATGTCCAATTCTTATAACTTTAAACTAGGTTCTTTCATTTAACTAGCCCAATCAAATCCAATTTCTACTCCAATTGCCTCCCAATTTTAATTGAAACTTGTTAATAAATCCCAAAGTCATTTATCAAAATTTCCATTTCCATTTGATAGTTAGTTCTACTGCCATTTATCATTTGTCTTGCCATTTGACATTTTTCCTAGTCCAAAAATTACCCAAATTTTCAAAAAAAATTCCTAAAATTAACCAAAATTTGTAAATCCCTAAATACACTCTCCAAATCAGTTTTCAACATATAAAAACCACAATTCTCCATATAATCACATTTATAAACAATTATACCCGGAATATGTCAATGAATGCATATACAATTATTTTAATGTGCAAAAGTTCAATATTCACGTGTTTGTGTATGCCTTATTATGCATAAGCATGTAATGCACTTTCTAATTTCTCAATAATCTCTAATATTTACTATTCTAGCCTCAACATGGGTAATAGGATGTTACAGATGTGCCATCGGCTCTCCTAGATCCCCCTACACCAATATGAGTAGCTCTCCTATTAATAGACTAACTCCCCTCTCTTTGATGACTCTTCGATCCCCTCTTTAGCTCTCTTCTCCATTTAACTTATTTGATTACTTCCTCCACTTTGAGTGCAATCTCTAGTAACTTCTTAAAATCAGAAGTAGCAGCTCCCAAGCCCAAATGAATATTCATTCTCAGACCCTGCTCAAATCGATAAAATCTATTTTTGGGATTTGCCACAACCACCAATGCATACTTAGACAAGGCTACAAAGCAAGCCTCATAATTAGCCACTGACATCTTCTCTATCTGAACAAAACTCATGAACTTCATCTTCTTTCAATCCTGATATATTTGCGGGGTGTATTTATCTCTAAACTCTCTCTGGAACTCCTACTAAGTCATCTCTCGGGTCTCATAAGATTTCTTCACTAACTTCCACCAAGTCAATGCATTGCCCTGGAATAAGGAAACAATATACTGCAACCTTCTTTCCAAAGTACATTCTAGGTGATCTAAAATTATCTCTGTCTACTCCCACCATGCCTTAGCCTCCTCAGGATCAGTAGTACCTCGAAACTCTACTACACCCATCTTGTAGATCCGCTCATAGTTACGTCAACCCAAAATCACTTCGGGTTAGAGCCACAGTAATAGCCTGTTGTATTATCTGGAAGAACTAAATCATCTGTGTTAGGAATGGCACCTCTCATCCTACCATATTCTCTTGGGCATCCCCCTGATCCGGCACATCCAAAGCACATATCAAAATTCCCGATTCCCCAAGTAACTCAAGGCTAGCATTATCATCTTCTAATGCCATCCTAGATAAGACAAGAACACATCATTAGTTTCTTTTTCTTTTTTTCCACTCAGTACGTCCCTAAAAACCTAAACTCGCTCTGATATCACTTAATCTGATGCTCCTAAAATTCTTAAACCACAATTATTCAAATAGTTCTCAAAATATACAATTAATCCTCAAATTCTTCATTAGTTCCAAAAGAGAGGATTGTTTGTCAAATATAAAAATATTCTATATAACACAACTAACCAAACTGTCATATTCAAAAATATATACAATCAAATGACTTTACTCAATTAATCTACTAGCCTCACCTAATCTTCACTCTGTCAGTCTTATACATTGGGGTTGTCGACAATCACTTGATCTCCTAAAAAAATAATGGCAAAGGTGAGCTACCTACTCAGTAAGGGTAACCGACTGTACCCTTAAAATCAAATAACTCAATAAATAATTAAAAAACTCATTCATGAGATTAAAACATACATATAATACGAAGATACGCAGTATTACATAGTTTAATCCAAACAATTACAATCATCTAAAAAATTTACCAAACAATGATTAACACAAATATTAATATATAAATGTCATTTATGAATTTTCCCATAATTAACTAAACTTCCAGGACCCTAATTAACCTAGTAGGTACGTTCAATGATTTGTTGGCTCATCTCATCTCATCAAAATCTCTCACCAAATGGAAATGTAATCAAATGTATAAATATTTACATAGGGTACCTCAATCTCTTTTGGTACCCCAGTACTACTCCAGTACCTAGCCATCGACACAAGATATCTTCAAGACTCAGGATATCCTGGTACCACTCTGGTACGTAGCTATCAGCACAGGACATCCCCGGGACTCAGCATGCTCTGATATCTACTCCACAGATAGATACCTAGCCACCGCCCGTTCATTCGACATAATCTATCCATCTAAAACCATCGAATATGGCCTATCCTAAGCAAACCACCAATTCTTGATTTTTACCAATTATTCACAACATATTATCAACCAATCTCTATTTAATTAACACATTTTCTATCAAATTAATAAGCAATTCATTGTATAAAATGTAACAAAATATAAAAATATAAACATGAAACACCTTGATTTTGTTAATTATTAGTGAAATAAAATGAACATAATTCATGTATGTAATTATCAATCATTGATTTTATTAATGACTAATTCAAAATATAATTTATTAATAACAAAATAGTATTCTATTTTAAAAGTAAAGTCCAAGGTTATCCTTACCTCAATTTCGAACTCAACCAACTTATAGTCCAATTTACTCCTTAATCAGACCTTCGGACCAAGACATTATAAAATTTTATTAAACTAATTTATGAAAAATTTCAACTCAAATACATTTAATATTCCAACATTATTCCCTTTCCACTTTATTCTTAATTATAAAAATAATACCCTTACTAATCCAACCACCATAATTACTAAAATACCCTTAACTAATTAAAAATCCTATTTTAACCTCTTCCATTTCAATTAATACCAAAAATGCCCTTTGGAAGTAAATTCCAAACTTACCCCTTCACTTTTTATATTTCCTATTCTGCCCCTACACGTAAATTAAATTTTCAAAAGATGTCATCTTCTTCACCCTCTACTCTTCTCCTATCTCCTCTTCTTTTATCATTTTCTAGCCACATTTTCTCCATTTTTATCCCTTCATACAACTTCAATTATTTTCCTAAATAATCACAACATGCAATCCAACCATATACCAGTGTAGAATGATCAAAAACATAAAAAAAAGACATAATAGAGCTGCTAAAATTTTTACCTAAATGTAAGGCATTTTGGGGATATCAGCATCAGGGCACATTTTCTAGATACACAACAATTTTGCAAGCAAATATGTCAAAAAATTAGAATACATATTGCTCTCTTCAGTGGTAAATACCACATGCCCCATGATGTTGTCGACTCCTAGAGTATCTATTGATCTAATAAAGAAAGATTCGACATGCACTAAATTGTATAAGCTTAAGCTCTTGAATGAAGTAGCAACATGCAAAATTACCTATGTTTCTCGAGGAATGTCTTTTTTCTCATGAAGAACCTAATCTTGCAACGGGTTGATAATCCACTAATTTTTTGCATGCAAAATGGATGTTAAGTACACTCAAATGAATTTACACAGATGGAGATAGTACAACAGTAGTCTTTCGCCATATCCAGAAGTTTCTTAAGTGAAACAGTGGTGATAGGGCATTTAATTAAAGTTGTGAAAAACTGGTTGTTTACGATCGCGTGGTGATGGTAGCAGATGAATGACACATGATGTGTCATAGCTGCTCTCTTTTTGTGTACAATCTTAGTGTGTTTTTTGATAACGAGACTATGGTACTGATGTAGTCTATGTATTGTAAAACTTTGTTACAGTTCTTCCACAGAAGTGCAATTCATCCAATTCTTTTAATAAAAAATCTCTTACTTTTTTTAACATTGAAACTTTAGGTTGTTGAGAAAGTTGATGATACTAGGCTCTTTTCAAACAGTTTTCAATCCTATCCTCAATCTTTATACTCCCTTCTTTATTTTTTGTTCTAAATACATGAACTTATTAGTTTATGCCCTTGTAACCAATCAGTTAATTGCAATTTGAAGTACGATATTATTTTTTAATTAATAAAAGGCATTCTTTATTTTTATTTATTCAATTAATTACATTTGATATTTTAATACTAAAGGTAAAATCCCTGGAATAAGTACTATGTAATTGAAATTATGATGAGATCATAATTATGAGATTTAATTTATATTTATGTATAATTCTTAAATATTCCTAGTTTTAGTTTTAGCAAGACATGATATTGATGAAATGGTAAAACTAGCACAACATTATGTTTCTTTTTTATGAAGACAGTAATTGATCTCATAAATTAAAATATGTGTGGGTGCTTATTAAAAAATAAGTTCACTAAACTGACCTAACTATAAGGGTCCCAAATTGCATATTACTTATGTGTTTGTGAATTTTCTTGTAATGATAGTTGTATGATTAATCAATAGATTTGAGATTACCAAGGTATCTCATATAGGAATTATTGTATTTTGATGCTACTTATGAACTATCTTAAGATAATTTAGTCGGTAGTACTTGGATGTAGTATGAACTATATGAAGATAGATAAGTAGTTCAATGATATATGCTTAATTTAATGTATAATTATTCCATAATACTTAGTGATTAATGATATGAAATTGCCTAAGATACTCACTTTGTCTCATATGTGGTTTTAGGCACAATTCAGAAGCAAAGGAGTTAAAGTGAGTTGAAAGCACTATATTTGAGTCATTTTTTTATATTCATATCCACTTGTCTTCATGAAACAAGAATGAGGAAGATTAAAACAAGAAGACAAGAAATTACCATGAAAGATGAAGAATGAAGAGCACAAAGCCCACTCACGGATAGCTGGAATTTTGTCACAGTGGTGAGTGAATTACAGTAGCCATAGATTACAAGATGAAGACACCTCATGCTACCAAAGGAGCTAGTTGTCCCATGCATTAAAACCTAACTATTAAATAAAAGAAACATGTGTGGAGTAGGTCTACACTTCAGATGGAGAGTAAAACAAAAGAGGGTTGGAACTACTCATGGCAAAGTTGAAATTATTACACGGTAGTGAGTGATGGATTTGCATGCAAGGTGTCTCACGCGAGTGAGATGTCACACACACCAACTGCCAAAGAAGGGAGAACAAAAAGCATGTCATGGTTAGGACATTGAACAACAATCAAAAAGGTGGACAGCTACATATGTGGAAAGGCTGGAAACAAAGGGATCATGAAATAATTTGTAGGCAAATTACTCACGGGTGTGACTCTAGATGTACCTCTTTTACCTAGCTCTTTAATATAAATAGATAGAAGTTGGGTGATGGCAGGTCATGAAATGTTTGGTGCTTTCATTCGGGGAGAGTGTCCAGATGGTGACACTCGTGAAGTTATAAAAGAATAGGTGTGTTTTTGGCTAGGGAAAAAGGAGAGGAGCTCTCGGGAGACTGAAGAAGAGAGGGTGATGAAGCTCTCACATATGGAGAGACCCATGGAGGTGTAGCTTTCCCAACACTGATTTGGAGGTGACATCAACACCGACGACCTAGTTAAGTGTATTTCTCCTTGTATTTGTTATTTTCTTTCTTCTTTTCAAAATTGATTATGTTATCTGATGTATATGGATTTTGTTATTATGAAAAGATGATTTTAATGCGGTCATTGGATCATTTTATTACAAACCCATTGCTAGAATATTCAATGTAATTCGTAATTGTTATGTTGAAATTTATTTGTAACGACTAATGGTTCGTAATCATTAGGGATAACATAACCTAGGTTAAATGACGCATCTTATATGGTTATTGCTTTGATTAATCGGTTTTCCTAAATCGTACTGTGACTACCCAATTAAATATAGAGATCGTATCTTAGATTATTCAGTAGTCAGGTTTAATTAACGATCATATCTTAATTAAACAATACTTAAGAGAAAACTTAGGTTAATAGATTAACCTACGGTTAATAGTTTCTAGGAGATGTTTAAGAACAACAAATCATTGAAATATGTTTAATTAAGATGTAGGCCGAGATTGAACCAAAGAACTGGGTCCCTAACGAATTCACCACTTTCATCATTTTTCACATGTTTTCTTCAATTTGCTTTTGCTAGTTTAGTTTTATTTTATTTTCTTATTTTAAACCAAACCAAACCCTCCTAAAACCTAAACACTAATTAGTTTCATCTCAAAAGCAAACCGAACACTCCCTGTGAGATCGACCTAGACTCACCACTGCTATAGCAGTAGGTTTAGTTTATTTTATCACAATGTTACGACACGCTGCATGTCAGTCAATAAAGGATTCGTGAGTCTAAAGTAATTAGAGATGATTTTCTAATGTTTTTTTTAGTATTGATTTATAGAATTCTCTAGTTAGATTGAATTGACAATTAAAAAGGTATTTTCAAATATCAATTATAAATCAATTACTAATTAACAAGAATGAACATGATTGGATACCAAATAGTTGACACTACATCCATACTCTGTCCAATTGGAACATTGGATGATAAAAGGATTAAATTATACATCATAACCATGCATGGACGAGTTAAGTCAAACCACTTTGACATTCCTGGTATTTGGGTGGTCATGACATATCGCTAAACGTCAATGTTGATTTATGATTATAAATTGTTTCACATATAGCAGTTTAAAAGAGAAAATTCAATTTCAATTAAGTTGAAATTAATTATAAAGTTTAAGAAACTTTAGGGATCAAATATGAGATATTTGGTTTTATTATAATTAAATTAATTATAATTAGAGTTAGACTTTAATTATAATTGATGTATTTAATTTTAATAAAAATTGATTTAATTATCAAACTTTAGAGATCAAATATGAGACATTTGATTTTATTGAAATTAAATTAATTATAATTAGATTTTGTCTTTAATTATAATTGAGGTATTTAATTTAAATAAAAATTAAAACTCTGACTATAAATAAGGAATTAGCATAAGGAAGCTATCACTACTGCTTTTTATTTTCAAAGGTTGAGAAATTGCTTTATGGATGTTGTTAGAGGTTGGACAGATAAACAGCTCATAATTGGCGCATCGAAATTTTTTTGAAAGATTTCAAAAAAAAATCGAATCAGATATTATTTCTTATTTTATGATTCAATTTAATTATTCAGTTATCAAGATCTGACAAAAAACCTTAAAATTTTTATTTTTTCATTACTCTCATAATTTGATCATGGTTGGCTTTTAACAAAACCACCTAAAAGGAAAAAAAACTACTAAAAAACAGATCTTTGGTCGAATGAAATCAATTTAATTTATATGACGTGTAGAAAAAGAAAGACTAACTAATATTGCTTTTTTAAAGGAATAAATTTTTATGAATGGAACTCGTTTTTATATTATTTCATACTATAGATTTACTTTTTTATGGATTGTTAATTTACATGATCACGAAAAGACAGCCATTTAAGATCATATTATTCTTCAAAAAGACAAATAGTTTTCAAAACATATGTTAACAAAGAAAAAGAAGAGTACTAGAAACCCCCTTTATCGATATAAGAGTGAAATACTTCCATTCTCCCCTCCTCTTATTGCGAACTAGAATTGTGTCTACTAAAGAAAATACTATACTACTTATATGGATATCTCATGTATGTCTCCAATATTAACGAGTGACCACTTTCTTCTTTTTTTTTTTTTTTGGGTGAATTGGAAACAGAAAAAACAAAAAGGCCTAAGGCCTCAAAAAAGAAACAAAACGAGCATCATTTGCAAAAGCTAGCGAATCCCTAGCACATGACTCTCCCACACAAGCCACCGATGCAAAGAAGAAGAACCTTGTTTTGCCAAGAAGTTAGCAAACTGATTCCCCTTCCTGAAAGTATGACTAATATAGCAAACCCAATCCCTCCGCAAAAGACACCTGATTAGCATAAACTCACTTGATAATCGTCCCTTGAAGCTTTCCTGTTTTGTAGTTTTCTTGCACATAACAAAGCAGACAATGCTAATCTTTTTTTCAAATAGTTTGTTTAGCTTATCCTTAATAATTTTATGTTTTATTTAAAAGTAAATCATAAAAGAATCCTATATAAGAACTTTAAATTGGGATAGCACTACATTAGTTTATTAAAAGAAGTGCTTTTGCTTTATCGATAATAGCTTAATTTTTTAATTTACGTCTATTATCAATACTAACTTGACCATATAATTTTACTCTTAAGGTTTTAGACCTTTCATAAAAGTATGATGTAAAAGGAAGTAATTATGAAATATTAAATTTTAAGGTAAAAGAATTGATTGGAGAGAATTATTGAAAATTGCAAAGTATAAATAAAAGTTTGACACCAAATTATATCATTTAAATCAATAAAAGATAATTGTAATTATTCCTATTTTTACATTAATTCTAAAATATATTAGTTACATAAATTGTATATTGTAAACACTAATTGGCTCAAACATTAAATCAGTGAGACAAAATTTTGAATTGATAATATCTTTCTAATTATTTGGTTAATGTGAGAGATGTAATTTGATTTAAGTATTTCCAATTGAATTAGTATGATATTCTAAAACTTTAAAATTGCTAACTGAAGTTACTAAACATTTTTATAATGTAAGCTTCTATTTTTAAACTTCGAGTCAAATACAAAACAATGTTCTTATTTTATAATTATGTTTATTTTATTTTTAAAAAATTGGAGAGAATTTCAGTTATTATTTATTGAGCTTAACCTTTAAAAGGTAATTTTTGAAATTTAGATTAAGGCTCACGTCAATGTGTAAAAATTTTATAACAAATTATTTTTGCATATTTTCAAGATATGATTTCAAATTTAAAATATATTAACATATGTTATATATGTTAGGAAAAACATGATAAAGTGACAGCTATAACTTTTCCTCTTTATATGATTAAAATTGACTCTTAAAATAATATGAAAGTAAGTAAAGAAGTAGAAGGCGATCATAATTTTCACTTGAAAAAGTCCTCAAAATGAAGGAAAACATTTATGGGATTATAAGTTTGATAAAACTTCTACTATGTCAAAGTAGGATTATAATGAGAATCTCTCTCATACATATAATTTTTGAAAAGCATACACGCCCAAGTTTAAGAGATATTGACAATTACTATTTACGAGCTAAACAATACTAAAGATCATTAAAGCAAGTGCATTTATTGTTCTTATAATATAATCTAGTGAGTACCAGTATCATTCGTACAAGGACTACAAATACTAGGAATAACTATCTTTCAATTGTCTAATCTAATAAAATAAATGATTGACTTAAAAATATCTACAACGAATTAAAGAAAATAACAAGAACAAAAAAATCAAATGATAATCAAGATTCAGATATAGAATCCACCTAAAACTTTTATATGTTTAAATTTATCTTGATTCAATTATTGATCCTAGGTTTGGAAACCAACAGAGATCCCAATGTTACAACCACATTTGTCTCAAGAAATACATACACTGCTTTTAATTTGAATGATTGCAATCTCTTTATATTCAAAACTCTTAATAATACTTTAGCTTGTTTTATGAATTTCTCTATTAGATTTAACTCTAACACAAAAGATTTAGGTGATCATATCTATAGAATTTCATGCAACTCATATTATTCATGTCAATATCTATTCTTACATATGATTTCTCAACTTTTATTTATGAAATATGAAATTGAATGAAAATGCTAGCAATTCTAATTCAAACGCAAGAAATAGTCATGAACAATTCAGAAGAGAACTTGAGTCATTTGAAGGTTCATCCTATCTAGATCTACCATAATTTAGTTCATATAAAGATAAAGAAACTAACAAAAATCAAGAAAGGATACAAAATAAAAGAAGTAATTCTTACAAATCTTCAAATCTTGAAGTTCTTTAATTTAATCTGAATGGAAACCCCTTTTTGTCTCAAATTACTCTAATTTGTCTTTGTTATATTAAAAATTGTAATCATAATAATGCCCTACACTTTTTATTATGAAAAAAAGATATTTGAACTTTGTAAAAATCAATGGTAACATGAATCCCAACACATATTTATATTGCACCATGTCATTTAACTATTTGATGACTAAACTCTACATTATTGATCCTTTAAGTGCATGGGTTTATCTTGAAAACATAAGAATACAGATTGTATTTCAATCTAACTAAATAATCTTTCAAATTCAACTTAACTCAAATAACGTCACCTATACAAAGTAGACATAAAAAGAGAAAAAGTTTAAGACAAGAAGTATTTGATAAGTAATAGTAAAATTTTTAATCAATTTTATTTGAATTTTTTAACGAGCATGATTGGCTTGGATAAAATTTCATCCAAATCTTTATATTGTAGGAGATCGTCCAGTCCACGCATCACATGCAGGGCGCAGTGGAAACGCAAACAAATTTGCTAGGACGTCTCCAATCTCCCAGGAACTGAATCGGTCGAAGAATCAAACCAAGTGACC
>JAOTBA010000205.1:18599854-18612307 GCA_025629845.1 Erythroxylum squamatum
CGCTTCCGCATTTGTTTGATTCTTGATGATTTGATATGAATAGATCTTGGGTTTTAAAGGGATTAAAACCCCTACAACAGAAACCATACAGAAGATTTTAGAGACTCTGTTAAGAAAATGGTAGTAACTAATATGAGGTTTAATGGATGGCTTTGTTAATAGAGTAATAAGCAAAGTTTCAGATGATTAATAAGCAAGAAACTAGATAGAGTGCTAGTTAATAATGAATAGTTGTCAAGATTCATTGAGAGTAGAGCATGTTTTATGGAACTAAGATTCCATAATCATTCACCTATTCTTATACAAGAAATCTACAGAGCTTTTAAGAGAATGATTCCATTTAGATATAACTACTTATAGAACTGGAAGGAGTTAATGAAGCTATTTTTCAAGGTATAAAATTCCATATCCAAGGATTAAAGGTCCCATTTGTTGTAATGGATATTGCATTCAGATCAAATAACACACATGACAATTTAGATGTCAAATAGATGCCACTTAAGAAATACACTTGGATTACCATACAATAATTTCATATAGGGAATCGTTTTATTTTTTCAAATGATTTGGTCTTACTTATAATAATTATCCGACATGTAAACTGCTAATTTTCATAAATGCTTGTAGAGATGGCAATGGTCTGGTCCATGAGCTAACCCCGCAAATCTTTTTAAAATAACTTTCTTTAAAATTAAATGTTTTTTAAATTAAATCCAGACCTGGACTGTCCAGGCTCCGGCCTATCCTAGGCTTAACTCTTCTAAACAAAACGACTGAGCCTAAGTTAGCGTGTTGAAAACACCTGAAATTGGACCAATGGGCCAGTTCATTAGTAGTAAGGTGGCTTTTGAAATCCATAATTAAATATAAGAGGAATTGTGATAAGAGTTCAATTATAAGAGAAATTCTTGTAGTGTTAACCATATCTTATATTTTAAAGGATTGTCAAAACCTATTTCTTGAGCTGTAATATAAATTATGAATCGATAATAATCAATCCTATCCGCTAGAATTGAATCGCACAAGATTGGACGGATAGTTTTAAGAGTGCATGACTAAAGATAATAGGATTGAACTATTTCTGAGACAAAAATACTTCCCTTTTGTGAGGTGCAAAAGAGGTTTTCATGCCTATCCTAGCAATAAGAATCCCTAAAAAGATAAAACATGAATAATTATCACAAATTACATATAAGTTGTTATAATTTGAAGAGTGAAAGAACTATAAAACTGCTCAGCCAGGCGGAGAGTCCACTGCCTCATAGTGCAGGCTAATCAACCTTGGATCGCTGCCACTTAACAGGTGCTTGCTTATATATCAAAACAAAAGCTCCTGGAGCTAAAAATACTCAATTTGTTGTAACCTATATCGATAAATTTTCTACGTACTTTGCTCATCTGAATCTCCTCCGCTGGATTATTTAGTACACTGGCCAGTAGTTATCTAAATCCATGCAATGATCGACCCCAATGTACCTTCTTGATTCATTTGAATTAATTATTTCTACACTATAGCTAGCTTCTGCAGCAAATGAACTTCCATTAGTCATCGTAAAAGAAGTTACGTCTAGTTTGTTCATGATCGGATGATTTGGTGGCAGCTCCTTTGAGATTCAAGTTTAACCCTCGTATTGTGAAGCAACCTCCGCCATCAACAGGGTAATTTACTTGGGATTCCATTCCAGGTAGGGGTAATTTACTTGGGACCAAGTCAAGGTGATAGGTGTTTAATCCACGTGATTGATGAGGAAACTTTTTGGCTTTGATATTCTTTTGGAAAACATGACAAACAACCCAGTGTGCCTGCTGAATGCATAAAAAAGAACTGATTGTTAGATATTGATGTACTATAATTACCTCTAAGCAGCTTGAGATTACTACTACAAGTAGAGAGAACTGCATTTCCTGTTTACAATTGCTCGTGTTCATGTGATGTCATTTGAACTAAGCCTGAATTGGTGAAGGTCTACCGAACTAAAGGAACATCTGTCCTATTGCTATTGGTGATGAATAGAATTGAGATGTATATTATACATACTTCAGAACAATCATCGTACAACTGCAAACAATTTACAATGATAACTTCTCCTTGGTAAATTACAAGTGATTGAGATATTCGTAGAAAAGTGGATAATAGGTCCAACAATGGTCACAGATTAATAACAATATTGAGCCATTGAGGGACAAAACAATACAAGAAATAAAAAATTAGGTGATATTTGATTTACAAAATCTTAATTCCTTTGAAAGGGATCTAAGTGGTAAAATCAAGGTTAACTGAAATGGGTATCTAGCAAAGTTTCTTCAATCTTCACTGACTAAATTTATGTTTGTGATGGTCACGATATTTTCTTAGTGAATTAATCCAAGGGCAAGTATAATTTCAAAGAAATCAAACTAATAGCTAGGAGAGAGCTTATGTTAGCTTCATATCCTCTAGCATAAAACATTGAGATGAGCACCAAGTAAAAAATAAGTGGAACCTTGATCTTTTAGCAATCAAATATTGTGAAGTTTTCTTCTAAATTCTTAGTACAAAAGCACCTAAAATAAACAAACCTTGCATTCTAGAAATTTTTTGGGAAGAATATACTTCTTTATAATAATTGAAAAAGATTGTCAAAGGAAAGGGGTTGGAAACTCCTAGAAACAATAATGCGTATAGACAATCCCACTTTGGTTAGGTTTGGATGATAGTATTTTTAAACCTGTTGGTTCACGCCCTATTAATTGGATGGTTGTAGTTTTAGTAATATAATTATGTAAATGCATTCTTTATCTTATGCATATTTACTTAAATAATTTATGTATAAGATAAAGTTTATAAGATAAACTTATATTCAAAATGAAATTATATTAAGATCATAATTATGAGATTCATATTGTATTTATGTATTTTCCCTAAATTGTTCATGGTCATTACTTTATTGAGGCAGGACATTAATAAAGCATAAAAGAACTATCACATGTTATGTTTCTTCCTTATGAAAGCAGTAGTCAATTTCATAGGCTATAGTATAAAGATACTTAAACAAACATATTGATGCTTGTTAAAGAACAAGTTCACTAAACTAACCCGATATGAAATTTCTATTTGGATCAATACTTATATGTCTATGAAAATTGTCATTGTGATAATTGTATAAGTAATTCTTTAATTTGAGATCTCAAGTATCTATTATAGGGCTCATTATGTTTTATTACTAATTATGTTCAATTATAGTCATAAAAGCTCAAATGATAGCCATCGGATATAACTTGAACTATATTAAGTAATTGAGTGATCAATATAGGATTTATTACCCTAAAGTGATTAAGGAGACTGTTATTTTGTTCTCAATTAGTATTGATTCAAGAAATCCTTAGTCAAGGTGGAATAACACTTTAAAAATAATTTTTAAATGTCATTAATAGAATTAATAACTAATAGTAGATAATTAATATGATTGAACTTAAATAGAGTAGACATTAATGTTATGTTATATGTCTAATTAAAATATTGTGTGATAAAATGAATGAATTATATAAAAAATTATATACAAAAAGATTAGTCAAAATTACTTCTACATTCTTAATATTTGGATGGTCATAATGTATTGCTAAATACTAATCTTAATCGACATATATAAATTATTTAATTATAAAAACAATAAATAAAAAGAGTTTAATTTATTTAATCCTGAATATGATTTTGGGTTATAAATTATAACTATTATCAACATTTTTAAGAACCAAATGGGCTACACAAAAAGAATGGTTGATGACAGAAAATGGTAATTTAATCTAGTTGGACTTGATTATAAAATTTGAGATACTATATAATTGAATATGCGATATTTAATAAATAAGAATCAATATGAGATATTGGATTTTGTTTGGATGCAATTATCTAGTATTTAATTAGAATTAATTGTAATTCTACTTAAAGTTTAACTAAACATATAATTTTTATTTTAATTAAATTACTAGAAAGTCAAAACCCTATTATAAAAAGGCTTAAGATCTAAAGGAGTCATTCTTATATTAATATTGGACATTAATAGAACGGAAAAAGACTAGTATACGTTTTGTTTTTCTTTATGAAGGAAGTAGTCGATCTCATAGGTTAAAGTATAGAAAAACTTAAACAAACGTGTGGGTGCTTACTAGAGAACAAGTTCACTGAACAAACCCGATATGAAAAATCTATTTGTAACATTACTTGTATGTCTATTAAATTCTCATTGTGATGATTGTATAAGTGATCCTTTGACTTAAGGTCATCAAAGTTATCTTGTATGCGGATTGCTATGTTTTGATACTACTTATGATCTATTTAATCATAGGTCGTTTAATCGGTAGTTATTGGATGTAGCATGAACAATATGGAGATAGTTGAATGATCAAGATAGGATTCAACATCCTAAAGTAATTAGGGAGAATGTTTCATTACTTTCGATTAGTATTTATTCGGGAAATCCTTGGCCAAGGTAAAATGACACTTTGTAAATAGTTTACAAATGTCATTAATTGAATCAATAGCTAATGGAAGAGAACTAATATGATTAGACTCAAAATAGAGTAGACATTAATTTCATGCTCTATGTCTAATCGAAACATTGTATGATGAAAGGATTTAATTATACAAAAAAATTATGCACGAAAAGGTTAGTCAAAACTATTTTGACATTTCTAAATATTTAGGTGGTCATGATGCGTTGCTAGACGCCAATCTTGATCTATGATTATAAATTGTTTAATTAGATAATTAAACATAAATTAAAAGGAGTTTTAATTTATCTAATTTTAATTATGAATTAAAATTAGATTTTATAATTACTGCCAACATATTTGGGAACCTCATGGGTCTCACATAAAGAATAGGTTGAAGAGAGCAAGTTAATTTAATTAAGTTGGAGTTGACTGTAAAGTTTGAGAAACTTACTAAAACGTCAAAGCTTATTATAAATATGCTTAAGTTCTATAGAACTAGCACTTCTTGCTTAACCCTCTTTGTAAGGGTTACAGAGTTCTCTCAATTCATTCTGTGGATACTGTTAGAGGTCGGACATTTGTGCGACTACGGTGATTGAAACAAATCAGTTTTGGGAATGGTTCGAGGGGTACGACAAGATAAAGATCAAGTTTCGAAATAAGGTACGAATTAAATTTTCGCTTTATTATAAGTTGTGTTGACCATTTTATAGAATTAAATAGATCTTGATTTTCGAGAAATCAAAAGTCACAAAAAAGTTTCGTGATTATTCCGCTACACTCGGGATCGAATCTCAACCCGGTTTCCCAACAGTGGTATCAACGCCATCTTTAATTTTGTAAATTGATTAAAATTAGGTGGTTGTTATTGATTTTTAATTATGGAATTAAATTGTTTCAATTTAATCAGAAAATTTTCAAATTAATATTTTATTGAACCATCTGAAACTAGAAAACAATGAACCCTAGAATTGTTCTACAGTTCTTAAAGGAAGAGAAATCGCATCACAACGGGTTGTGGCTGAAAACTTGTTTCTGTATACGATTATGATTTATGGTCTTGTGGAATGGGTGTTGGATGATTATGGTTATTTTGGTTTACGGTGTTTGTGATTTCTGGAAATAAACAACCTGCAAACCCAGAATTGTTCTGGTAGAAAATTGGCAAATAGTTATGATTTATGTTTGTGTTTTGAAACGCTTGACCTAATGTGCTTGGGTTTGTTCTTCAAAACTCACTTACACGTTCTGAAAACTCATTATGCGTGGATTTATGTATTGAACAATATAATCAAGAAAACACCATGAGAAGTGCGTCTGGAGAAACTTATCGTTTTGATTTTCCTTGCATATTTGGATTTGTGTGTATTGTGGTTTACTCGTTGTGGCTCGAGAAACCTTCCTTTTGTTTTTGTGTTTCTGGTTACATTTTCTGGTTGGGTCTTCTATTCTGGTTTGTGTTTTGTGGATGTTTTGATTTCTGGCTAAACTACGGTTGCCAGAGCAGTGAGATGCATCTCTTCACTGGTGCTATCATCGACGTTGGCCACTAGTGATGGGTTGCTGTGCATCAGTGACATCACCACTGGTTCAATAGTAAACCAGTGGCAAAACGCCACTGGCGAAGGGCAGTAATCACCTATAAACAAACGACACAATGGTGGTCCAATTATGGGGAAGCTTGAAGCACGACCCAGGCGTGGAGGCAGATGTTCTCTGGAAACGAGGGGTCGTGTGTCACAAGCGCCCTATGTGGGAAGACAGCAACTGTGACAAGAGCTGCTGGCGTGTGTAGTGCACGCGCCAGATAGTTTTCCTCCCACGTTTTGGCTAATTTTCCGATGTCTCCTCGATTTGTCTCCCACACTCACGGAAGCCTGACGCTCCCACGCACGATATTTATTTATTTATTTTTAAACCTTTATTAATTAAATTAGTTTAATTAAAAAATTAATTAGGTTTAAATCCTTATAAATTTCAAAAAGTGTTTTTAATTGTTTTTAATTGTTTTCAAAAGGTTGATTTTATTAGGATTGTTTTAGAAATTAGTTTAATTTTTTAAGAGTTGAATTATTAAATTAAATTAATTATAAAATTCAATTCCAAAATTAAAGTAATTATTTTTCTTAATATGATTAAGATTAATAATTATATTGACTCCTAATTAATTTAGAAAAGTAGTTTCTAAAATTAGAATTAATTAGTTTCAATTAGGTTGAAATTAATTAATTAGACTCCTTAAAATTAAGAACTTTGTTTTCTTAAGTAATCAAGAAATATGTTTCTTAATTAAATATATTTATTTCAATTTGATTTAGATAAATTAAATTCTTAATTTTATTTGTTTGGAGAATTATTATTTTATCTATTTAGAAATTGTTTCTCTTCGTGATCTTCTTCATTCTTTTTCACTTCCCCGACACTTACCCACCTCCATCAACGTTAAACCTTATCCTCATTTTTTGTCACTTGCTACTCTCATTTTGATTGTCTTCTTCATTTGTAAAAAAAAACCTAATCTACCCACCTCCATGTTGATGATTGAGTGAGCCATAGAAAGTTAGGATTCACGTAATTTTGAAGAGTTTGGAGTTTTATCAAGTAAGTATCATATTGTTCTTCATAATTTGTTGGATAAAACATGTATGAAGATAGTTAGAGGTTAAATGATCATAAAATGTCGTTTTATATATGTTGGAAAGTGGGTAAAGAAATGAACACAATGATGTATTGTTTTTGTGTTTATGATGATCAATATTTCATAAGTCGTGGTAGAGATGAGTTTGAAATAGAAAGATCATTGAAAATGGGGGAGGAAAAAGTGTAGAAAATTTTGATGGGTAAATAGATGTTTCATGTTTATTAACATGGATCTCTTTGGGTGTTTTGGAGATGAACTAAAATGAGTCTAGAGCTAAAGAAAGGAAGTAATGTGGTGTCTTGAAATGAGAAGATTTAAGGTGGTAGTTAGAAGTAAAATAAATGTGAGATTAGAGTTGAGCATTTGTAGAAAGTTGGTGAAGAATGTGTATATATATATATGTAGATGTTCTGCTTTTGGTGTTATGATCAAACATAGAATATGATTTGTTTGTGATTGAAATTGAGCTGAAATGGAAGTAGGAATGAAGAAGGAATAATGAGGACATAAGCTAGAAATGATAGACTAAGCAAAAGAGAAGAATTAGGATGAAAATGATGATGAAATGTGCTGGAATATGTTAGATGGAGTGTTTTCACTGAACATACATCTATATTTTAGCCATATCTTGATTTGTACATGTCCAAATGGAATGATTTTAAGTTTAGATTAAACTAGATACAAACTATATTTTTCATGAAGGAATCGACTTTGAATTCTGTCGCTAAGGGTTTCGAAACTTGGCTTGAATTTGAGTACTATGTGCTATCGCGATATGAGAACAGTTTGTAGTATTTTGAGTATAACTTGCAGAATACTGAACCAAGCTGTGTGAACTTGGTGTAGTTAGAAACTTAAGACATATAGGAACATTGTTTAGAAGAATGTATTGCCTAAATACCTCATTTTCTATGTCAACATGGTCATGCAAAATTGATCGGAAAATTTGTCATGAGAAAAAAAAAACTGGGAAGGACATCAACGTGAGTTATTCTTCTTTTGTGTGATGTTTGAAACTGTTATATGCAGTGAGGATTTTGTTGTTGATAGAAAATGTCAAATCCAAGTTAAGGTATTGAAGGTGGGGATAAATTGAAAAAAAGGGTTAAAGCGGAGTGAAGACGTTGAAGAAATCAATAGAAATGAAGAAATTGAAGAAAATCATTTAGATGAGTCACAAAATAACGAGATAAATGATGCGAGGGAACATATTGCAAATCTTCTTGTATTATAATAAAATACATAATTTATTATGTATTTAGCTATTTACTCAACTTGAATATTTATTTTGGGATTATAATATTATTTAGTTTTTTATATGTTTTAATATTTATTTTTATATTAGTTTTATTTCGTACAAGACAATGAAACATCTCTTTAAATAATTTTCTACAAGATGGAAATGAATTTGTCAAACAATTGTAAAGTAAATGAACACATTGTTTAATATACTTTGAATATTATTTATATACATAAATAATTTTTATTACAAAATAAAGTATAATTAAAATTAATAAAAGTACTTTTATTTTTATGTTGCCAAACAGTCTACTGTATGAAGCTCTTTCAAAAAAGTTATTTTTTTAATTGACAGCCAAACAGTCAACTGACTTCTTAGAAAAGCTCTACTGACAAAAGCTCTACTGATATAAGCTTATCCAAACATGCACTTAGTCTGCTTTGCGTGACTTATCTACCAAAGACTTGTGAAGACTTTTTAAGTCTGCAACTACTCCTTCCTATATTAAATACCCTTTCCAATCCAACTTCATACATATTATAGTGAGTACTAACGGATTTAGGAATGCCAAAAATTTTCATGATTTGGATGAAGCAAACTTAACACCGATTCTTCTTTGTTTAGTCTCACTTCTTAGCTTAAATTCACTTCTTAGCTTCTGTTGCTGACGTAGCTACAATTGGCTATAGTTTTGAAACCTAGCTCACAACTCCTTTAGCTAGTGTAAACATATATCCTGTGGTGGATTTACTTTTATCAAGATCACTAGCATAATCAGTATCAACATATCCTTTGACAGTAAAATCTGATCCTCCATAACATAATGCAACATCTGAGGTTCCTTTGATATATCTGAGAATCCTCTTAACAGTATTCCAATGCTCTCGACCAGGATTCGCCATGTATCTACTAACAACTCCCACTGCATGTGCAATGTCTGGTCTTGTACAAATCATAGCGAACATTAAGCTTCCCACTGCTGATGCATACAGTACTCGAGACATCTCCATCCTCTCTTCTTCATTGCTAGGACTCATACTTGAGGATAACTTGAAATTAACAGGAAAAGGGGTATAAATTGACTTACAATCTTGTATGTTGAATTGCCGCCAGATCTTCTTCAAATAATTCTTTTAAGAAAGCCAAATCTTTCTATTATTTATGTCTCGGTGAATTTGCATCCTTGGAATCTTATGTGAGATCCCACATCGGTTGGAGAGGGGAACGAAGTACGCCTTATAAGGGTGTAGATACCTCTCCCTTACAGACGCGTTTTCTATGCCCTAACGCACCAGATCCCATCAAAACTCTGAAGTTAAACGTGATTGGGCAAGAGTAATACCAGAATGGGTGACCTCCTGGAAAGTCCTGTTGGAAAAGCAAAACTGAGCGGGTTGGCCCCAAAGCGGACAATATCTGTAAGCGGGTGATTTGGGCTATTACAAATGGTATCAAAGTCGGTACCCGAATCGTTGTGCCAGCTAGTTGGACCCCAAAGAGGGCTAGGCTCTAAGGCGGTGGAAAGTGTGAGATCCCACATCGGTTAGAGAGGGGAACGAAGCACACCTTATAAGGGTGTGGATACCTCTCTCTTACAGACGCGTTTTTTATGCCCTAAAGCATTGGATCCCATCAGAACTCCGAAGTTAAACGTGCTTAGGCAAGAGTAGTACAAGGATGGGTAACCTCCTGGGAAGTCCTATTGGAAAAGCAAAACCGTGCGGGCTGGGTCCAAAGCGGACAATATCTGTAAGTGGGTGATCTGGGCTATTACATCTTGTTTGCTGATCCCAAATCCTTCATTTCAAATTCCTTAGCTAACTTTGCCTTTGATTCTTTGATACGATCATTGTTAAGGCCTGCTACCAACATGTCATCTACATACAACAGCAAGACTATAAAATCATCTTTCTCAAACCTGTTGAATTATGCACAATGGTCTGCGTTCAGTCTATTGTATCTAAGGCTCATGATGAAGGAATCAAATCTCTTATACCAACACCTCGGTGCCTGCTTTAAACGATACAAAGATTTGTTCAACTTGCAAACTAAGTTCTCTTTCCCTTTGTCTTCAAAACCTTCTGGTTGAAGCATATAAATTTCTTCTTCAAGATCTCCACGAAGAAATGCAGTTTTCACATCTAACTACGCAAGAGGCAAGTCAAATATAACATACATTACCAGAACTACTCGAACTGTAGTGAGTCGTGCCATAGGAGAAAAAATTTCGTTAAAATTAATACCTTATTTATGAGCATATCCTTTTACCGCCAATCTAGCACGATATCGCTCCACTTGATCATTACCACTTCGCTTGATCTTGTAAACTCATTTATCGCCAATAGGCTTTCTTCCTTGCGGTAATGACGCTAGCTCCCATGTCTTATTCTTATGAAGTGCTTCAATTTCTTCTTGCATTACTATCATCCACTGAGATGCATCGAAACTATTCATTGCTTCTTGAAGAGTTGATGGCTTCTTGTCCTCAGTTAAGAGACAGTATGCAATATTGTCCTCCATAATATAGTCTGAGTGCCAGCTCAGTGCTCTTCTTGTGCGAGTTGATCTCTGAGTATCTAGAACATCATATTTAACTAGTTCTTGCTCCTCGTGCTCTTGTGTAGCTTCAGAAGAATCATTTTGATCAACTTTCCTATTCATTTATACTGTTGTAGTTTCTGGATTCTCTTGTGCAGTGCCAAAATTTTCTGCGTGCTCTTGATCCTTATCTTCTATGAAGATAACATCCCTACTGATAACAATCTTATGAGTAATGGGATCTCACAGACGATACCTCTTCACACCTTCAACATAACCTAAGAAAATGCATCTTCTAGATTTCAGATCCAACTTTGTAGTTTCTTGAGTATTCAACATCACATAGGCAGGACTTCCAAATATATGGAGGTTGGAATAATCCACTGGTTTACTAGTCCATACCTCTATCGATATCTTCAACTCAATTGCAGTTGATGGAGCTCAATTCATCACATAATAGGTGGTATTGACTGCTTCTGCTCAGAATTTCTTATTTAAGCTTACAGTTATCAACATCGCTTTTGCTCTTTCCAACAAAGTTCTATTCATCCGCTCTGCTACTCCATTTTGTTGACGAGTGTACGCGGTCGTGAACTGTCTTTTAATGCCGTATTGCTTGCAAAATTCATCAAATTCTTTACCAGTATATTCTCCTCCATTATCTGACCGCAAACACTTGATCTTCTTACCAAATTCGAGTTCCACCCATGCTTTGTGAAATTGAAGGCTGGAAACACATCTGCTTTCCTCTTGATAGGAAATACCCAAAACACATCTGCTTTCCTCTTGATAAGAAATACCCAACATCTCCTCGAATAATCATCTATGAATGATACAAAGAAATTTGCTCCTCCTAGGGACATAATTAGTGCTTGTCATACATCAAAGTGAATCAATTCTAGAATTTCTTTGCTTATGAACTTTAATGTGTTGAATTTCAATAGATGCTGCTTACTTACAATACAATGCTCACAGAAGGGTAGTGAAACCTTTATAAGACCTGAAGGTAGATTCTTCTCTGCAAGTAACTTCATTCCTTTTTCTGACATATGTCCAAGCTTTTTATGCCACATCATTGCAGATTTGTCATCTGGACTAGTCACCGTAACGGATGTCTCTCCTTCTTGCAAAGTTACTCCCTTCAGTATGTACAAATTTGCAACAATCTCTGCTTTCATAAATATCAGCACTCCTTTAATCACTTTTATGATCTTGTTTTGAATCTCAAATTTGAAACTAAGATCATCCAGTTGTCTTATAGACAACAAATTCTTCTCCAGGCCCTCCACATGTCCCATTTTTTCAATAATTTGAATTGTACCACCATACAACTTTAACTTAATGGTGCCAATACCAACGATCTTAAGAGCTTGATCATTACAACTGTACACAGATCCTCTAAAGATAGATTCATACTGATGGAATCTGTTGGGAGCCGATCTCGAGACCGGACCCCAACTAGAGAAAAACGGAAAACGGAGCGGAACAAGGAAAGCGAAGGATCGCGAATCGGAATACAAATCGAATCAAATCGGAAAACGAATGTTCGACATCCGGTAAC
>JAOTBA010000205.1:18614665-18630580 GCA_025629845.1 Erythroxylum squamatum
TGCGTCTGCTTTTCATTTGCGTCTGCTTTTTGTATCTGCGTCTGCTTTTCATTTGCGTCTGCTTTTTGTATCTGCGTTTGCTTTTCGTTTGCTTCCGTCTTTTTTTCTTTCGTCTGCTTTTTATTTGTCATCAAAATTATTAATCGTAATGTCATTTTAACTTAACAATATTATTTAGCATTTCATATGTTTCTTTTTATGAAAACCAAAATCATTGTTACTTCACTAATAAGATAATTGTTTTTCATTCCATTCTTTTTCCGTTTCGACTAATAAAAAGTCTTAATTTTTTTAACACTTTGAAATGGTTAACTTAAAAAGAACATAAAAAATAATGTCAATTTTCAAAAAAAAATAATGTCAATTAGCATTATAAGAATTAGAAAGAGCTTATAAGAATTAGCATTATAAGAATTAGAAAGAGCTTATTGAATGTTTTTCTTAGGTCTAATATTATTGTAAGATCAAAGTAAGGGTTTTATTAATTAAGCTTTTGGCCAAAAACAATTATGTAATTAGAATAATTCATTATGCCTTAATTTAATAAGTTTATTTCTTGGCAGGTACAAATGTCTTAATATTTCACGTCATTTATAATCTAATAAGAATTTTATCACTGACAAAGGTAATTTAGGTCATATGATAAATATATTGACAAGTTCATCGTATTTAAATAATAAATTAGGTCTTAAGGGTTGAGTTTAAACTTATATTTGTTGACAATGATGAGCATTAGAAAAACGGTTTAAGTTACGATCTAAAATAAAAAAAAATCAAAAATATTTTAACTTAAATTTTAAAAAATAAAAATTTAGACATTGGACTTTGGACTTAAAAGTACCTAGCCTGATTTAGTTAGACACAACTATAAAAAGACGTAAATTTGTTTAGTGGGATGGAATTTTCAGAAGTAGAAATCAAGCATGTTGGTCCTAATTTTCTATTATTGAAACTTAAAATTAATCCTTAGCATGTCTTGCATCTCCTACTCCTATTATGAGCACTGTCATCGCCATCATTGTTGAGATCTCCCATCCCTACTGTCTGTCTCTTACGATAATGTCCCCTCTCTATTCTTCCTAGGCACTTCCTCGGTAGGTTGATTCTTTTGGGGCTTGTACTGGTGCGAATCCTTATTAATTTTGAGGCTTGTATTCATTTTTCTTACTGTAGTTAACTAGGACTTTATATAATTTCGATTTTCTTATCAAGGGTGAGCATTGAGATTTGCTTTTTGTCCATGTATTTCCTTATATGAGTGATATTTTATATGTTTTAGTAGTTTGAACCAACTAAAAAGTTTCTCTGTTAGATGCTTTCTGAATTTTTCCTATGACATTACAATGGTTGTTGCTTGCATGTTACTGCTTGATTATGTTTAAACATAAATTGAGACCAGTGTGAAATGTTACTTCATATAGAGTGTGCTTTGGATGTAAATGAACTGACTAAAGCAACTCCATTTCACTCTATTTGCAATTCTCTTCTCTACAAATTAAGAATCTACTTATTTTGTGAAATTTTATTTTGAGACTTGCTTTCATGGTTATTCGTTATTATCTTGATGTCTTATGTATATAAATGAAAAGGGATGAAGGGTTTCTTAAGCTTATATTGTTTTGACATGTTTTGCTTAAATTCAGGATAATGTAACATAGGTAATATTGTGTAGATATCTATCCTTTGTCCTTCACTTTTACACAGTAGAAAACAAATTTCTTATGATTAATAAAAGTGCTACATATTTTTAAAAGCCTAGTAATCTTTCCAAACTAAAGAGTTTCATTGAGTTTTTCTCTTTACTTTTGCAATAAAGTATTGATCCATTTTGAATGATATTGAATTTGTTTCTACATTAATTTTGTAAAAACTTTTCAATTTAGTGCATGATGTCCATTATATTTCATAATTATGTACTTTTCTATATTTAAAAGACTGATTTTGGTATAATCTTTCAAGTACTTTAGGCAATGCTCAAGATTTCGTTGAATTGGAGAGAACCATACTTATTCTAAAGGTAAGTATAAAAACCTCAATTTATATTATTTTTCTATACTATTAGAATTTTGATCTTTAATCTCATGCTTCTAATATTGTAACTCTTATATTTAAAGTTGATTATTAATAGGTCGTTATAACCTATGGCATAATTGGTTACTCAATATCAAGTATTATAAGTGAATCTATAATTAATTTATTGTCTATAATTTTTTAAATAGATGAAGCTAATCCTTTGACAAAATCTAAAACAATTGATAGGAATCAAATTGCCTTTAATCCTTTAAGTTTGCCAAATGGGCTAATTAAGTGAACAAGGAAGGAAAGGCTTCAAGATATGCTTGATGGGGTTGTAGAGAAGTGACTACGTATGCAAGATCAACTCAAATTGAAGGAAGAGTGTCAGTTAGCTTAATAAAGCTAAGGTTGAAGACTTAGATTTTAACATAACCTAACTTTACAAGGTTACAAAAAGATCCACGGTTTCAGTCACGATCACGTCCCTAACTTTGTCTAACTTCACAAAGTTATAAAGAGATCTATAGTCTCAAATATGAGCATGTCCTATACTGTGCCCACTACCATTGATAATTTTGTAATCAACACAACCTAGCCAATGATCGTGACCCAGGTTATGCCTATTTAAAACCCTAATTTTTATATATATTTATTTATCCCTAATAGCACTTAAGAGGGGTATGAATTAGGTGTTAGTAAATTTTAAGACAATTTTTTATAACATTCCTTCAAAAGATTTCAAATTAAATGAATAAATACAATGGTGATTTGAATAAGCTTAATCAATCAATCAAGTGAAAAATAAAGAGTATAGAGAAGAGAGGTTGCCAACTGATTTTATAGTGGTTTAACAAACAAATATTCCCTATGTCTATTCCCCAATTCTCTCTTGAGATTTCACTAGTCTCTTCTTTCAAGTAGGTGAAGAGGAACCTTCTTATAATAATCTTGGATTGGCAAAGAGGAAATTTTGTACAATCTTCCTTAAATGGTGGAAAGGAACCTCAATGCTTCTTAATACACCCAAAATACAAGAAAACCAACCCTAACATGTTGGAATCCCACCTTGGTGAGACACGTGCCCGACATCCTACGCGACATCTGGACGCGCAACCCACGAGGGAGGGATTCCTCACCACAAAAGGAACCTCAAATCAAACATATTTCACTTACTCCCGAACAGATCTTGACAGATTCACACTAATCTTCCTCACTAAAATTGATCTACTTAGGGCCCATAATTAATTTCGATTCCTAAGCTAAAAAGAAATTTCATGTCGCTAGATTTAATTAGAATCAAAAATCTCCTCCATCGGATCTCTATAGATCGAGAAATCGCCCAAATATAAAAATATAAGCAATATCTCCACACAATTGACTCTCTTTGATTTAATCTGAAATTTTCCATTCAAACCTGAAAATTTAAATTTGCATAAAAGGGGTAGAAAATTTTATTTTATTTTATTTTTATTTTCTGATTTAATTTTTTTTCCAATTTCAGCCTCCTCTCACTCTTTTGCTTGTAATTTTTTCGTTTGACCTCCGATTTACTCGATTTTTGAAGCATTGGATTTAAAAAAAAAACGTTTGATTTGAGGTTCCTTTTATGGTGAGGAATCCTTCATTCGTGGGTTGCGCGTCCAGATGTCACGTAGGACGTCGGGCACGTGTCTCACCAAGGTAAGGTTCCAGCACTAAGAGATTGAAAAGAGTAAGAAGTTGCTCTTTTGATGAAATGCAAGATTGGATTTGCCATCCTCGCTTCGGTGTGGGGTTTAGTCAAGTATTTTGCATACAGTTTTGTACCGGCCGATACGTACCGTACCACACCAAAATTGGTACGAAATAAAGGGTCGGTCGTACCGGGTTTAAATACCGGTCGGTACTGGCCCATTTTTGTTGGTACCAATTAGTAAATACCGCCCGATATTGAAAATTTTAAAAAATAGAATGACTTTTTTGCAAAATTTTCAAAAAGTTTTTAAATCTCTCTCCCTTCTTCCTACCTACCCCTCCTTCCCCTCTTTTTTTTTCAAAGTTTTTAATTAGTTATTTTATTTATTTCAACTTTTATAATTATTGTGAATTTTTAATTTTTGTTTTTAAAATAATAATAAATATTTTATTACTAATAATAATATTAAATTAAATAAAACTTTAAAATAAATTATTTTTATTTAAATTTATTTAAATATTTTATATAATATTATTAATAAGGTATTAATAAAAATATTTTATTTTTTAAAATAAATAATTTAAAAATTATTATTTATAAACTAATATTTATTTTCCTTCCAAAAAAAACTAATATTTATTTAATATATTTTAATTATTAAATAAAAATGTATTTGAAATTTATATATTTTAATTTTAATTATATTTATTAATAATTATTGAATTAAAATTGTGATCATTATTTATTATTATGATTTTTGGAGACAGGATTAAAAACATACAGTACAACTATATAATATGACAATGGACTATTTTATAATTTAAAAAAAAATTAGGGACTATTTCATATATTTAAAAAATTACCCGAAACGATACTCGGTATTAACCGATACCAGTACAGTATCGTACCAGAACCCAATCCGGTACCAATTCTGGTACGGTATTGATAACATTGGTTGAAGAGGAGGTAGGTTTTATAAAATAGTTGTCGTAAAGTTGAGAGAGAAGAAAGGATTAAATTAGCTAGTGTGTTTTTAAGATTAAATTCCTGAGGAAAATAATCTAAATACCAAGGAGGGTGCTGAGATTTAGAATCTAAGTGAACTGCTGGAAAGTTTTTACTTTCCTAAGTACTCAACAAAATGAACCAAACGTAATAATATAAATTTTAGGAAAAAGAATACTTTCTCATGCAAAAAAACTATGTCAACCAAACAAGACGTTTCCCAAGCTACAAAATTTGAGAGTTTACGTCAAAAATGCCCATCTCTACTTCGATTGACAAAGTAGGAATTTGAACTTGATTATGTCAAAATAAAACTTTGATTTTACCGGATTCTAAACATAACTTCTGAGAATTCCATCCATTAATGGGCAGAAACAAATCCTTGATTTGAGAAGATTGGACTTGACCAACATAATCTACAATAACAGTTAACACTAACCAACCAATTCTTCTTCTTCATTGTATGTGAGGGCAAGAAGATGTTGTAAAGTTGTCTATATTTAGGGGGGGGAAAGGCCTATTCGCAGAAGGTACAAAACATTCAAAACCTTCCAAATATAGGTAAATTCCACTCTTAAGTATCAATAGTTACCATGACTAATAGAACCAGAGAATTACTCTCAACCAACAATCCCAGTCCATATCTCTTTGTACACCAATTTCTCGAGTAACAATTGTATAAAAGGGCCTCCAAGTTCTCCATGCATGGTAGGTGCTTTGTGGAATATAACCCAAGAAGCCAAGATGGAGTCAAAGGTTGTGACCCTCCTCTTCCTTGTTTTCTTGTGCCTCAACGTCTCTACCTCAACAGCCTTCAACATTACAAGGATTCTTAACGACTACCCTGACTTCGACACGTTCAACAACATCCTCAGCCAAACCGGCCTTGCCAAGGAAATCAACAGCCGCAGCACCGTCACTGTCCTAGCCGTGGACAACGGTGTGGCAGGCGGTGTCGCAGGGAAGCCAGAGGACATTCTGAAGAGGATACTTAGCGCACATGTAATCCTTGATTACTACGATCCATTAAAGATCTCAAAACTAGCAAAGAAGATCACCACCGTAACCACTTTGTACCAAGCAAGTGGTATTGCAGACGATCAACAAGGGTTCGTGAACATTACTAAAACCCCAAATGGAATCATGTTTGGCTCTGCAATGAAGGGCTCTTCTCAAACTTCACAACTCATAAAGTCCGTGACTAACCAGCCTTACAACGTTTCGGTGCTCCAAGTGAGTGGCATTATTGAGGCCGCAGGGATTGATGGTGCCGGAGGAGCTCCAACAAAGTCACCTTCGCCTCCACCTTCACCAGCTGAAACTCCCGAGGAGTCTCCGGCTGAAGCTCCTGCACCAGCATCCAAAGAAGCACCACCAACGGAGACACCCGCGCCGGCACCTGCGGATGGACCAACAGCCGATGCACCCACAGGCGCGCCAGTCGCTGATGCACCTGGCGATGGACCAGCCGTTGACGCACCTTCAGAGGATGATCAAGGGACGGCTGATGGTAAGACCAACAAGGGTTACCCAAGCACGAGTGTAGCTGGAGTTTCAACGGCAATGACTTTGGCTGTTGCATGGTCCATGACGGCCCTATAATGGCGATCGATCAAGACGACGTCTACGTACGATTGCATTGGGATCTCGAACTTTGTGTTTTCAACGGAATGGAAAATAACTTGTAATTTTATAAGCAGTTTTCTATTTTACGAATTGGTACTAGGATGTATAGCGGATGAAAATAATTGCCTGGTAAGCCTCTAAACTATGTTAGTTTAGACATATGACTCATTGACACAGTTGACAACAATTCAGACATGCTGGGACCAAATTACCATCTCAGAATCCATGAACCCTTCACATCCACAAACTCTAAGCTACCAAGTTATATATACTGATAATAACTATATCAAAACAGAAATCATGCACAACTTTCACATTAAAAAAGTCTTGATCAGAATGACCTGAATCAGATTTTTCCGTTAACTCTTAAAAGACGACGTCGAAGCCATTGAATAGGAAAAACCAATCTGCAACTTCAATCTTAAGAAATGGCGTTACAGCTCCATTTAGCTTTCACAATATTATGTATAGATTCCAGCAGTTGGATTAGATGCAACGATTGAGAAATAGCAATAATAAGATATTCGAGAAATGCATACTCCATGATTTAGGAGTCAAATAATAACCAAGCATGCAATTAGTTTGGTTTAAGCTGCAAGATTAAATCAATTCGTGAACAAAGTGTGCACTGCTTCACCTATAAGCCAGTCAAGAATATGCAAAAAATGTGTCAAGACTAGTTCACTAAATCAACAGAACAAGGAAACAGCCTAACAGTAGTGGGAATGTCAAAACCGATAGAATTTGGTACTACCACCTGCTTTTGAGTATACAGCTGGTAACTTCACATGCTACCACAAAATTGCTTTGCAGCCTAAGGCTTGCAGGCATATGCTCATCCTTTAATTGGGATCATATAATCTTGTCAATTATATCTGAAATGACTTGATCCATATCAAGTGCCTTCATTCGCTGAAATGGCCGTTTCATCTGCTGCATATGTTAGAGATCATGTAAAATAGTCAAGACACCAGATATCATTAAGGTTAGTAACTTCTAGCAGGAAATAAATATAACAGACTCCACATGACCATACAACCAAAATGCAAAACAACTTAAATGGAAGTTAAATTTCAGTGTTCAATGGAAAAAAGAAAACAGAAGGTGAAATAAATGAATGAGAGAAAGCATGTCTAATTGCATATCATATTCAGATAGCATAAAATTGGAGATCACAGTAGCAGGAACCAAGAAACATACAAAGCCAACATAAACCACTATAAGCATAATCAGCAAGAATTTTTTTAACATTTGACATCAAATAATAAAATCGTTTTTATTTTGTCTGCCATTTAAATTGATACAGTATATTTGTCCCCAACCTAATCCAGCCAATGCCCAATTCTCTACTACAAGGTTGCATATAGTCCACCACTCCTTACAATAGGGCATAATAACTAGATCTAACTGGGAATGGCAATAGAACAGGCCGCCCCAAAAATTAGTGCCCAGGCCCAAGCCTAGCCCAATTTTTTTTAATTTAAAACTTGAAAATTGATGTCATTTTTCTTGAAACGTTCGGGCTTCAACCCAGGCAAAACCAGACAGCCACAGCTCGAATCCAACTTAAAGCCTAAAATTTTCAAAAAGAAAAAACTCAAGCCCAACCCAAAGCCTGATCAAACCAAGCCAAGCCTACTCACTTCAGCCCGGACAGAACTAGACCAGGCATAATTGCCAAGCCTAAATGAAACAACTATAAAAATGGAAAGAGTCGTGTCGTGCATCCTTTTGGTCCTATATCGACATAATGGCATTTACATTCTTATTAAATAGTTAGAACTATCTTCTTATGAAACATATGTGCTTTTTCTGGTTCACGGAGATCACACAAGTCTGTGACTGCTAGTTTCCTCTGTTTTCAAATAACATATAGATAGTGCACATATATAAAATGCATATAAGGAAGCAAATAAGCTTTCCTAACATACACACATACACACACAAATGATAGGCAGTTTATAAATAGTGTTATGGTAACAATTACCAGGAGACTGATGAACTTCTCTCCACCTCTCTTCCTTATCTCAAAGCACCCTTTTCTGGGCTGTCAGGAGAGAAAATGCCTTAGTGGAAAATCCAAATCCGGAGCATGGAACGTAAAAAGCACAAGGTTCCACAAGTTTAGACCATAACACATCAATTATATGGAGCATGAATTCATCAGATTCCATACTGCTTGAAGGCAATTCGATATGCCATAAAGACAATCCTTAAATTTCCTAGTCAAATTTGATGGAAGAGTCAAAACATCCTCTCAAAGTGATTAGCAACCCTTGTAACAGAAAACCATCTAAATCACAAAGTTTTTAATAGCAGACTAGTAATGAATTTTATATTGGAAAAGATCCTTGAATTTCACCAAGCAGATTAAATGCCATTGGATAGCATTACGCCATTCAACAGTTCATATATATAATGATCAAACAAATTTGCAACAAACACATCAATCAATTACTAAATAAAGCTTACAAGTATTTGATGGTAATACCTTTTCTGGGTTGAGCATTACAGTGACACCAGGAACAGCTTTCTCCAATCCATTTTTGACTTGCATAGCCCTTGTCTTAAATGAATTGCATTGTTTGCTATAAGAACCAACAAATTGATTAGAAATGTCCAAGCATAGAAAACGTGCCGTTTCAGCTAAAAGAGTAATAACCAAAAGAGTATCACAAAAATTGTGGCCAATGCTTCTTGCAATATTTCCTCAAGTTTTCAGGGCATGCAGAGAAACCATTCATATGACAAGAATAAATATCTAACCTATAAGTGGAAACCTCCTTGCTTTGAAGAAGATATCAAGCACTTTCATAAAATTATTCTTTCAAATATAAGATTATATGATAGAAAAAGGGATGCAACCAACAGAAGTCAAGTCATTACTGAAATACTTCTGTCTCCCGTCCAGAACTAAACAGAAAACTTAAAACAATATGTCAAGATTGAAACAGAACAAACAGCAAACTACTATATTTAGCAACAAAGTTGCAGTCAAAATTCAAATAAAACCGAGAAACATTAAGTTAAGTTAGTCCAAAATTCTCTGCCACGAGGAAAAAGGAGTGTAGGAACTTAAGAACAAGAATCGTTTACTATTTTTGAACCAGAAAACAGAGGCATATTTTTCATTTTTCTTTTGGTTGACAACAAAATAAAGTACTGGAATTTGATTGGTGGATAAAAATAGCAAATATTTATTAAAAAACACTCTTGAAATATTGTTGAAGATCATCTTTCGTTGTTTTCTTTGTTTACACATAAGTACAGCATGAATAAAAATACGAGTGTTCTCCATCTACTACGGTTCAAAATTCCATCAACCTATGTAGCAAAAACAAAATCTTGAACATGTTTCCTTGAGGTCCTCCAAGACTTGACTTAGAAAACATCTTCTGTAATTTCAGTTTCCAAGTGTACTATTGGACAATGAGAAAATTTAAAATATAAACAATATAGTTTTAAGAAATGAAAATCAAATATGAAAACATTGATCAGTTTCTTTTAGCCTCATCGCAGCAAAGTGAAAGAAGAATGTCTCTGTTCAAAACCTCAAATTTAGAACAACCCTAGACAGAAAAGCTCAACGGTCACTCTTTCTCTTTCTACAACTTCTTTCTAGATTGTCATCAATGAAACAAAGAAAAACTGAACAAAAATGAAACTAGAGAAAAATGTTACCAGTGCTCAACAATAATGGTCTTCTTCGACGATTTGTCGCCATCTGTCTTGGTTTCCTCCTTACCCTCTTCTTTTTCTTCTGTTTGTGCTTCCTCTTCCTCAGTTTCTTCTTTTGCTACAGTCTTCTCAGTTTCTTCTTTTGCTACAGTCTTCTGCACCCTCTTCTCAGCAGCTTTTCCTTTCTTCTTTGGAAACACGTTCTTCAGCGCCGATGCCGACTTTGCCAGCCGAGAAGACCTCCTCAGCAGCGCGTCCGTGCTCGATTTTCCAGCCTCGCCCTTGAGCTCGACCTCTGCCTTTCGCTTCCTCGGCGCCATTTAAGGAGAGAGTCCCGTACCGACGATAAAAGTTTTATTCTTTTCCTCTAACCTTATGAGACTCTCTCACACACGCTCGCACGCACAGAGACAGACAGAGTTGTCTGATACAGTCTTGTGCGTGACAGATAATCTTTTAGTCTTCCCGCGCATTTTACATTGGTGGATTTTAAACGGACGGTGGAGATCGATTTTGGGTTTTCAATTTTTACTTCGATTGTGTGCCGTGTGAAAGGAAATTAGGAGGCTACGATTCATTCTCCCACAGTCCCACTAGATAAAATCGCCAGCTAGGCTCCGACAGGGCTCCACGACAAATGCAGACCCCTGTGCACGCGCAACCATTTTGTCCTTTTCATTATTTCTTTGTTGTAGATTTCTGGTATTTCATTTTTCGGACGAGATATTTACATTCATTCATAGTATAGTACACAACTCCCTTTTTTTATTATTCGAGTAAATGACAATATAAAGCATATTTCTAAAAGGATAATTTAAAGAAGTAAATGCTAAAAGAAATGAAATGCCTTCACAAATAAACTTTAGGTAGTATTTATGAGAGATAAACACACAAGACCTTTTACAGTATAACTATTTTTATTATATTTTTAATTTTAAAAAGTATTTAATATTTTATACTTAATTATTAATCTAATATTTCTAACGAAAGATGTGAAGTTATCAATTTTTTAGAAAATAAAAGATTATTTGAATAAATAAGGAATCCCTTGAAATTTATAAGAATAGGTAAAAAAAACAATGACAATTGAAACAATTTCTTTACCAAGTAAGAGTAAGGGTGCGTACTATTGAAATTTCTTAAACTCCGTGCTTCAGCGATATTCATACTGAGAATTGTTGATATTGTTTTGGTAGAACATAATGAAAATTACATTTGTTAGGTATATAAACAAAGGAGACACCTTGAATCTTAATTCTTAGTTTTGATTCTTCGTAACTTTGGATTAGAGGTCATTCAATATAACTAGTGTTCTTTAATATACCTGGATTATGATATAGAAGTGTTATTTTACCGAGAAGTTACAATTCCATAACTTAGATCTCATTATTATTACGGAGAGAATTGTTACTCCTTAACATGTAGCACCCCTATATTGTCAAACATAATTCTCACATAGAAAAAAATTTTTTGGAATTTTTTTTATTCCTTCCCTCTATATTATATAAATCATTATCGTCATCAACACCTAGTTGAAGTCACGCTAAGGCACAGAGTCTAGAGAGGTTTGATAGTACGCAACCTTACCCTTACGTAATAGAGAGGTTGTTTTCAACTATATTATAAATCATCATCCTAAATGATATTTTAAAGACAAGAAAATCATCTTTGCATCTCTATTGACTTTGACTAATCTAATAAATGGCATCAAACCAATATAACTTTTGTCAAGTAAGAATACAAAGCTATGGAATCTCCTCCCTCAAGTATGAAAGAAGTTGCAAGGAATAATAGATGATTTATAAATTTAGACTCTTATTTGCAGAGTGTATAATAGTTGATTAAATTGGAGTTGCCAAATAGTCTATCAATCATGGTTAGTCTCCTCTTGATAGCAAGCCATAAGATGAATGAAATCTTTGGAATTACCTGCTTTCCACACTATTTTGTGCTAATGAACTTTTAGAGCTCTAGTTCTTAGTAGTTGTTTATAAGATTTATTAGAGAAATGGTGAGAAGAGCGCCTTAACCATTGTAAAGAATCCTCTTTGTTTGAGTTAGGATTGTAATTTTGTTCAATTTCCATTAAATAAGACCAAATCCTTTTATTAATCCACTTTTGAGTGTATCTTAAGACTTCTTTAACTATTGCATTATCTTGAATTGAATCTCTAAGAGTTGAGAATTTACTGATTTCATATAGTGTCTTAATATTGCTTTAATTATCAAACCAAAACCATGTGGCGGAACCATCTCTAAGCCTGTGCTTAAACTCTAATCCAACTTGCTCCTTCAACTTTAGAAAATGAAGCATAGTCTAAGAGGGGTTAGTTTTCAAATTGAAATTGTAAAAGTTCTTCCTCCTCAAGTATTAAGTATAGAACTATTTAACCTATAAGGTTTCTTTATCTATCAAAATTATTTGTATTCTTTTGAACATTAAAACCTTATTAGTGAGTGTTATGGGAACAATCCCCAATCCCCCCTTCCTCCTTAAGCATACACACATCACTCATTTCACATTGGCAATAGATTTCCTTATGATAGCTCCTAAGCACATAAAACACATTAGCATCTTCTTTATTATTTTGATCAAACTTTTCAAAAACACTAGATGTGAGGACTAATACACATGTATAGAGTTGAATACTAAATTTATAAGTTATATTCTACCAAAAAAATGAAACTTCTATTACACCATTGATAAGTGATATTTGATATAAGATTGTCTAAGTCATTTTATATAATAATGTGTATGTTTAGTATACAAACTAGGACGTTTAGCCTAGGTTTTGTGCTATTTTCATGTAAGTTGCATATGTATGTGATTGTATATGATAAATTGCATGTTAGGTTATAAATGAAGGTTTTTAACTTAGGTTTTGCATGCTTTTCATGTGTTTTGAAGTACATGCGTTTTGCATGGTTGTATGTCAATGTTTAGGTATTGAGAGAGAAAGGCCCAATACATTAGAATGCCTAGGACTAAGCATACCGTATTAAGAGAGAAAGGCCCAATATATTAGAATGCCTAGGACTAAGCATGATTACATTACTAAAGTGAGGGATTACATGGTTTGGAGAGAATGACCTTAACCTTTATAATTTGATTCTCTAAACCAAAATTATGTTCTTATTTTTGTGACATTTTGAAGTGTGTTTGTAAACCTTTAAATTGTGAATTTTTGTGATTTCAATCTCTTATTATTAGATTTACTTAAACAAAATTCAATTTGAATTATAAGGTGACTAACCAATCCTCAAGGGAATGATACCTTGTTATACTATTTTATACGAGCTGCATACTTACAGTATGACAAATTCAATTAATATTAAAACTTTAAGCTAAACACATAGAATCTATTAAGTTTTTAGCGTCATTTCCAGGGATTGCACATAGCATCAAGTGCGATTTGAATTATTTTGATTTGAGCTTTCTTTTATATTTTATTTGATACTCTTTTCTTGTGTGAAATAGGTGTATGCATACGAGAAATTTTGGAAGTGTGAGCAAAACATAACTGAAACAATCCAAAACTGACTAAACATTCCTTACATGCATTTCTAGAAACTCAAGCAAACATAAAAATCTTGGCACTCCTTTATGCAAGCTGATACAGCAAGATGTCCCTTTTTGATTTTGATGACAAGTGCAAGGAGCTCCTAACATCCCTATCTCACAATCCCCCCCCCAAGAAGCAATGACTAGTTCAGATGCATCTCAGTGGATAACAACAATGCAGGAAGAAATTGAAGCTCTGCATAAGAATAAGACATGAGAGCTGGTATCACTACCGCAAAGAAGAAAGCTTATTAGCAATAAATGGCTTTACAAGATCAAGCAGAGTGGTGATGATCAAGTAGAGGGATATCGTGCTAGATTGGTGGTAAAAGAATATGCTTAGAAAGAAGGTATTGATTTTAACGAAATATTTTCTCCTATGGTTCGACTCACTACAGTTCGAGTAGTTCTGGCAATGTGTGCTATATATGACTTGCATCTTGAGCAGTTAGATGTGAAAACTGCATTTCTTCATGGAAATCTTGAAGAAGAAATTTATATGCTCCAACCAGAAGGTTTTGAAGAAAAAGGGAAAGAGAACTTGGTTTGCAGGTTGAACAAATCTCTATATGGTTTAAAGCAGGCGCCTAGGTGTTGGTATAAGAGATTTGATTCCTTCATCATACGCCTTGGATACAACAAACTGAACGCAGACCCTTGTGCGTACTTCAAGAGGTTTGAGAAAGATGATTTTATAGTCTTACTGCTGTATGTAGACGACATGTTGGTAGTAGGCCTGACAGAGACGTAAGCAACATGAAGCGGCAAGGTAGAAAGAATAATGTAAAGATCTGATTGACAATCAATCAAATCTTCAAGTGGGAGAATTGTCAAAAAAGGTAGGCACCAACTTGACAAAGAGATGGTAGGCACCGTTGTGCCCACCATCTTTGACTATTTAATGGCCAGCCATCCCATATGTATGAAGCAAACGGAGAGAAGAGAAAAATAGAGAGAAGTGAGGTGAGAGAGAAAAGAGAGAAAAAGAGAGAGGCAAAAAATATTATGTATATTTTTGTGGGTCTAGTTTCTCCTTGTAATTCACCAGTTTTTCAAATAGTAAAAGTCTTCTATCCTTGTCCGTGGTTTTTACCCTAATTTGGGGGCTTTCTACGTAAAATCTGTGTGTTCATTACTATTCCTTCAGTCCTATTTAGCTGCGAACCTGCTCTAATCCGGTCAATTTTCACAACACAATAAAGCTAAGTTTCGGTTTCATGTTATTTTGATATTGAAGATTGTGGAGGCAAAGATTTATAATTAATGTAAAATTAGAGAAAATATCTTACCTTTAAATTATTTACCATATATATGCCATTTACTGAACGATCTTGCTAATATAATATGTCATATTAATACTGTTAATTATAGAATTAATGACATATTATTATTGTTATAACTTATAAATTAAAAGTTTGGTTATGTTATTATTCTTTTTAATATTTTAATTAATATTATAAAATTAAATAAAAATTAAATATTTTTATTATAATTTACTCATGAACGTATATTTGAAAATATAAAACTTTCTTATTAAAGAATTAGTTTAGAAAAACCTTTGTAGTTATAGTACAAGAGCTACGGAGAAAAGTACGTAATTACGTATTGTTTTTAACAGTAACAAACAAACTAAAGTCTACTGAGTAACTAAGTGCCTGTTTGGTTCAGCTTTTGGAGGTTCCAAAAGTACTTTTTTCAACCGCAAAAGTTATTTTCAGGAAAAAATGGGTGTTTGGCTGCAAACTTCAAAAGCACTTTTGAAGTAGAAATAGCTTTTGAAAAAGCTAAAATACAGCTTTTTTAAAAGCTAAAATTTGGAGCTTTTTAGAAAAGCTCCAAATTTGAGCTTTTTCGGGTAGATAAAATATGCGACACTTACGTAAATTTGCGTCACTTACGTTTATAACATCCTCTCCTCTCTCTGCTTCTGCTCTGCGTCCAAGCTTTTAATCCCTTCGTTGCTCTTCTTTAAGGCTCACTATACCCTCTTCCTTGCATAGCCAAATCTGCCAGAGATTGCGAGATCCAGAGGTAATTTTTCTCTCCATCGTTGCTTCCATTTCTTTTGATTCGTGGGTTTCTTCTGTTTGATTGGTGGGTGTTAGGAATTTAGAACTCTCAACCAAACTCAACAGTGGGTTCCTTCCAAAATCTAATCTTTTGATTCGTGGGTTCCTTCCCTAATCTATTCAACTGTAAGGCCCCTTCATCTTATTTTCTTTGTTTGGTGCTTATATATGATGTTATTTTGTTAGGAGGGAGATCCCATGTTGACCGATAGGGTTTGGGAGGGACTTGTGAAAGCTTTTGCCAGCCAAATGAAATCTACTTTCACTGCTTCAAGTTTTGTCAA
>JAOTBA010000205.1:18652834-18666391 GCA_025629845.1 Erythroxylum squamatum
CAATTTACCTACATCATATCATCTTACTCACATTAGTATGCTAATTAATTCCAACATAAATTAATCTAGCAATACCCTAAAATTAATCTAATCATGCTTAATAAAATAAAAAAATTCCAGGATTAATACTAAGTCCAAGCCTAATAGGACTTTGGATAGACTAAAGTCCAACTAGGAAAAGATAAATTTGCCAGAGCCTAAGCTTAATTGACTTACTCCTATTTTGAAGCCCAATCATGCTAGGCTAGGTTTGAAAATTCTAACTCAAATTAACTCAATATCACCTTCATCATCATCATAACTATATAAAAATCATAAAAGCATGACCTTTTCATTTATGATTTTCTCAAGTTTTCTCGTAAACAAATAGAAACTCAAGGAACAAAGATATGAGAATCTTTATTTTAAAACCGAAAGAGAGGAATACAAGAAATAGAAGTCACGATTATCAAATGAAAGGAAATATATCATCCAAGTGAAAACTTTGGAAGGGAAGTAAAAATCACAAAAAAGAAATTAGAACAAAAAGATGAAAGAAAAGATATACTCTTTGGTAACAAAAATATTCATCAATATTAACCCAAAAAAAGAAACCATCAAAAGAATTCAAAAGGAGGAACAAACCGATACAAGTTGTCTTTCGGGTTCACCACTTAAGATCGAAGAAAATTTCTCTCTCCCACATGATCAAAACACAAGTACATCATCACTATTATAATTAAATTTCAGCATGTGGTTAGTTGTTTCTCTTGTATTTTACAAGTTGTGATGTACTAGAACTCACTTTTGGTTGACTATTATGACTTAATTTAATTATTCATAGCTTTTTTATAAAAAAAGAAAGTATATCAAAACAATCAAGGGTTTGATATATTTAGATAAGAAGAAGCAGAAGAGAGATACAGACATACAAAGAGAGAGGAAAGTTCTTCATCATATCATCATAACTCAAAACCTTAAAATTGAAGATGTTACTATTATGGTACAGAGGCAGTAATGTTATAATTTGAGAAAATTTTACAGGAGTTAGGAATCAATTTGAATTGAGTTTGTACTTTTTATGTTGCTGTCTGTTAGAGATTGTACACAGGTAACGAAACGACATGAGGCCCATCCCACCCAACCACCAGCTACAGGGCTATGAATAAGCCACGTCATCACCAGTAAACATATGCCACGTGTCATCTTTCCAACTGCTTAATCTCTGGACTCTTAACAACTTGGAAGAATGGCCAGTCTCTCTTTATTTTCCTTTTCTCTTCGCGGGGAAAAGCTATTACAGCCTTCTAACCACGCTTTAACGCTTTTGTTCCTTACCCAATACAAGCCTCGTGCTTGCTTCAAGATCATGAGCTTGCATTCTACATCATCTGGTACCGTAATGTATGAGGTACCGGGGCTAGACGTTGAAGAGATGGAGCATGTTGTTGAACAAACCTTTGAAAGATACACATCAAAGACGATGAAGAGGAATGGTGTAGGGACTGCCATTGTCTGGTTCAGGAATGATTTAAGAGTATTGGACAATGAGGCTTTGTACAAGGCTTGGGTTTCATCTGAGGTGGTTTTACCTGTTTACTGTGTAGACCCTCGACTTTTCCAAACTACTTACCATTTTGGATTCCCTAAAACAGGAGGTATACGCATGACATTCGCATCCACACTAAACCTGTTTTTACTGTATTTATATCTTCTCGGCGGGATGGGTTTTGGCTCTTATAAGAATGGAACGTGGCTGTCCCTGTTCTGTTTGAATTTCGGATTTGGTTTTCTTGTAATTGGGCGCGCACTATCTTAATTCTTAAGTGTGACGTTCTGCTTTCATGGTTGAACAGCTTTGCGAGCACAGTTTCTCATGGAGAGTTTAGCTGACTTGAGGAAGAATCTGATAAAGAAAGGACTCAATCTGCTCATTCAAAAAGGAAAACCAGAGGAAGTCCTCCCTTCTCTTGCCAAAGCTTTTGCAGCCCACACAGTTGAGCAGTTCAATACATGTGTTGTTTCATCAATCTGTTAATATATTCCTTTATATGAATTTTATGTTACTGCATCCATAACTCTGTTATTTGATACACAAAGTACAATCTATTCAGGTGTTTGCGCAAAAAGAAACGTGTAGTGAAGAGCTAATGGTCGAGAAATTGGTGAATAAAGCACTTCAACGAGTACATTTACCACCTACTCCAGAGAAGTCAAGCAGTCAGACTGGTACAAGGGTTCCTATACTTCAGCTGGTGTGGGGCAGCACAATGTACCACATAGATGGCCTTCCATTCAGCGCGAAGAATGTACCTGATGTGTATACTCAGTTTCGTAAGGCATGCCTCTTGTAATTCGATTTCAACTTTTCTTCGAAGGTCTTTACTCTTTATATTTAGTTTATGGATGGTGCTACCTTACCAAACTTTGCAGTCTGTGGAAGCGAAAGGAGCTCCGCGAGGGTGTGTTAAAGCTCCAGTTTGTCTTGGACCACCTCCCCCTGTTGAGGACTGGGGAGGTGTTCCATCAATTGATCAGCTTGGTCTTCAATCTCAGAAGGCAAGGGTTACTTTACACTTACGAACACAATCTACAACGTTGATCAAATGTGATATGGATCTTAAATATATAGAAAGGGATTCAGTTCTTTCCGTATCTTGCTTCTCCTTTTGAAGGTTAGCAGAGGAATGAAATTTTTGGGAGGCGAAAGTGCGGCTCTGAGCAGAGTATATGAGTACTTCTGGGAGAAGGTAAAGTGGAAATTGCTCACTACTATCTCTTTTAGTGCTTGATTAGATGACAACCATTGAGGGTGTGCAGTATTTACTTTCCTTTGGAGTTGAAAGTTTTGGACCAGCATGCTTTTTCTGAAGCAATTGGTAATTTCCAGAATCTTGTATTTGTGTAACAGGATTTGCTAAAGGTATACAAGGAGACAAGAAATGGGATGTTGGGACCTGATTACTCGACAAAATTTTCTCCATGGTTGGCTTCAGGAAGCCTTTCGCCCCGTTTTGTATATGAAGAGGTTCATTACTTCTGATCCATACTGCTGCTTAGTAGCTTTTACCTTTATATTCTGTGTATTGTTTAATAAGATTTTTGGATCGACTTTCTTTAGGTAAGGAGATACGAGAAAGAAAGGCATGCTAATGACTCCACATACTGGTTTTTCTCTCTCATCTCCAGAAATCATAAATGCGTTTTCTTTTGTTTGCTGGCGCTCTCCATCATCACACTGTATCGTTTTACAATGTCTGAAATCAGTTTATGTTTCAGGGTCTTGTTTGAATTGATATGGAGGGATTACTTCAGATTTCTCTCGGTCAAATATAGGAATTCTCTTTTCTATTTAGGTACAAGTTCTCCTTTGAATTCAATTCACATACGGATTATTAAAACCTCAACTATAAACTAAATTTGCCTTGTTGAAAATAATAAAAGCAGTGATCAGATAAGCATTGAAGTAGAACGTACAGCATAAAAGTGAATCCAGAAATTCTCCTATTTCATTTCCTGAATTCAATTTCTGTCTGTAGGTGGACCAAGAAAAGTGGAACGTCTGTGGAGTCTAGACCAGAAATTGTTCGACTCCTGGAGAGATGGCTGTACAGGGTATGATTTATCACATTCTTTGTTATCTGTTAACTCCTTTACATTCTCATTTACAGCCAACTGCCTTAAAGAGATATAACTTTGAATTTACAATAGCACAATCTGATCTTTTCCTAAGCCGTCTAAATATGGTCAGCTTTTTGAACTTGTAGGTACCCTCTCATAGATGCCAATATGAAAGAATTGGCCTCTACTGGCTTCATGTCTAATCGAGGAAGGCAGGTATACATGACTATGCACAAATAACATGTGCAGTGTTCTGGTCTATTATGTTTTATCTGGACAACTTAGCTATCAACAAGTGACTATGTTCGTTAACCATCTACCACGAACATGCTTCTCTAACATTTCACAGATTGTTTGCTCCTTTCTCGTTCGAGATATGGGCATTGACTGGAGGATGGGAGCTGAATGGTTTGAGACATGCCTTTTGGATTATGACCCTTGTTCCAATTATGGGAACTGGACCTATGGTGCAGGTGATGCATATGGTTGTCTGTTCAAGCTTATTTAAGAATTGTGTATGTAGTTCAAATAGGCTTGAATTTATGACCCTGCATGCACATATAGGCATGATTAAAGATTTTTCCTTTTGGAAGGTAATTGATTCATTTAAAGTAGACTAAGTAATACAAATTTCCAAACATAACAATGGAAAGGAATCTAGATAGCCAATAGCAGAATGCTAGTCACTAAATCATCTAAAAGAGCTTTAATTTTACAATTAATGAAATTATGTCCCTCAAGTCATTTGTTGTAACCAATTGTCTCATCTTATGGAAACATTTACCTTTTTCTTCATCTGTTGACTTTTGTTGCTCCTGTTTACGTATCATGTTGTTCTTGGTCCTCCATATTAGCTGCATAATTGTGAATGAACACCTTCTCGTCCCATTTAGTGTTTAGTTTGAGTGCAATAACCCAGTTGATGATCTGTGAGCAGTCTACAGATGGTGAAGAAATACTGAACACATCCAAATGGGTGAGCCATAAACATTTTGAGTAAAAGCATTTAAGTAACAAATGGTAATGGTTTTCCTCAGATAGTCTGCACAACACACACATTCTGTTTTCTATTTCAAACTTAATCATTTCTCTAGTGTTAAGTTTCTGGAGCACTGCAAGCCATAAGAGGAAGGAGATTGATGGTGAAGTTGTTGCATCCCATACTAGATTTGTCCAGTTTATTCTCTGACCATAACCCTGTATGAGTCTACTACATGAAGGGTGGTGAATAACTTGGTGGAGTCCTTTGTCCATCTGATCCAACCATTCCTCTTTCTGTAGGGAGAGCACTCATTCAGCAGTAGTATCACTGTAGAAGAGCCTTGAGCACTACGGAATGGCCAATGCCACTTACCATTAGAGATCATGTGAGCTACTTTAGTTGAGGGAGGAATAATGGATTGTAGCGTACTAAGGTTGTGCAATTTGTATAATGGGCCAATTAAGAGCCAATTATCATACCAAAAACTTGTTTCCAAACCATCTCTAATGCTGTGTTTAACATGATCCTGCATAAAACTTCTAGTTGTGAGGATTCCCTACATTGTGTGAGACATATTTGTTTTCACTTTGAGGGACCAGATGCTTTCATTCCTTGTGTAATATTCATCGATCCACTTGACCCACAGGTTGTCTTTAGCTGTACAGATGAGCTAAAGTCTCTTAGCCAGTAATGTTTTGGATCTTGTTCTGGTTTTTCTTAAGAAGACAAAATGTCCTCCACTTTACATTAGGGACTTCAGAAGAATTGTTTGAGCCCTTCCATATGAATTTTCTTATCAGCTTGTCTATACTTTTCAGCACAACTCTAGGTAGAACCATGTGGGATAACCAATATGTAATTAAGCTATTAAGCACATTGAGTGATAACTGGATTCTTCCTCCATAGGAAAGCCATTTATTGTTCCATGAATTGATTCTTCTTTCTATGGAATTGATAAGAGGCTTGGAATCCTTAGAAGTAATTTTCAATAAGAAGATAGAGACTCCTAGATACTTGAAAGGAAGTGATTCTAGCTTCAGGCTTCTAATTTCAAGAATCTGAAATCCTGTATTGCATGAAAGATAAATTGAGCTCTTATTGGGTTTGTACTCCAGCCCTGAGATCTCTTTGAAGGAGTTTAAGGAGTTTTTCAGTATGTCAATTAACTTTTATTTGCTCCACAGCAAATCATCTTGAGTTCCTTACATCTGTAATGGAACTTAAAACTCGAATTCCTCTTGTTTTTAAGGCTGGTAATTCTATTTAGTATCTCCAATATAATAGTGAAAAGGAATGGGGATAAGGGAGCCCCATACCTTAGGACCCTTCCTACTTTAAATAGATTGGATGGTTCAACATTAATGATAAGTGCATAGAAGACTGTTGTTAGGCATTGAGTGGTTTAGTCTACAAAACTTTGAGGGTATCCGAGAGTTTGGAGAGTATCCAGTATAAATTCCCAACTGACTGTATCAAATGCCTTGGCGAAGTCGATTTTATTGCACAACTTTTGATATGTTTATTGTTGGAATGTCCCCTAAAGATTTCTTAAGCTAGGTAGATGTTATCACCAATGTTTTTGCCTTTTATATATGCTCCCTAACTTGGATTGATGAAACTTTGGAGAGTTTCCTTAAGTTTCTTAACTAAAAACCTTGGAGATTACCTTGTAAATGACAGTGCAACACGAAATTGGTTTGTATTCGTTCAAGTTTTCCGGATTAGAAACTTTAGGAATCAAGTTGGTGTATATTTTGTTTAACTCAAGAAACATATAATTGGAATCAAACAATTCTTGGACTGTTTTGATGAATAACTCTATTAGTTAGGGATAAGGCTGCATACTACTGGACCTTCCCAGACCTTGCGTATCAGTGGATTCATACTGGTTGTTGTTGTTGTTGTTTTCATGAATAAAGGACCAGTAGTGCTCCAAGTGGATTGAAAGAATTTTACGTTGAAGTCATCTGGACTTGGGGCTTTGTTAGGGTTGAAAGAAAAAAGAGTGGATCTGATCTCTTCTGGAGTGACTCTCCTTGTTAGTTCTACAGTTTGTAGAATTGTGATTGTTTCCCTCAAGGATTCTCAAATGTCTTATGGAATTGAATTAACCTTGGGACTTATTCCAAGCAAATTTGCATAGTAGCTTTAAGCCATTGATTTTAGATTCTCCTGGTCATTAACTAATGAGCCATCTAGAGCCCTCAGGTATACTATATTATTCTTGTTCCTTCGGCCCTTGATTATTACGGAGAAAAAATAGTATTCTATATTTTTAATAATGTACATGTACAAATCTTATAGGCAGTATAAGATGCTAAAAAGGGAAAAAATCATATAGCTAATTTTCCTATTTTATGGAGTTGACTAAGCCTATAATTTATGCATAAATTACAACTCATCAATCCCTAAGAATTTGCCATAATTTCTAAATATTAGTACTAGATCTTTTCTACACTCCCCCTCAAGCTAGTCGTCCATTCTCTATCTTTCCTTTAATTTAGTGCTTGTCTACCTCAATATGCTTGGTTCTATCATGGAGAACAGGATTATGAGCTATTGAGATTGCAGCCTTATTATCACAGTGTACCTTTATGGGAGAAGTACTTATGACCATCAATTCATCTAAGATCCTTTTAATCCATAACACTTCACAAATTCCATGAGCAACTGATCTTAATTCAGCTTCAACACTGCTTCTTGCCACCACATTCTAATTTTTGCTTCGCCAAGTAACAAGATTACCTCCAACAAAAGTACAATATCCAGATGTTGACCTTTTGTCAATTGTACTTCCAGCCCAATCTGCATCTGTGTATACTTCAATTTGTAGGTGACCAAACCTTCCGAATAGTAAGCCCTTCCCTAGTGCACTCTTTAAATATCTTAGGATTCTGTACGCGACTTCAAAGTGTTCTGGACTTGGAGAGTGCATAAATTAGCTTACCATACTCGCTGCAAAGGCTATGTCTGGATGAGTATGTGACAAATAAATCAGTCTACCAACTAATCTCTGAAATTGTTCTCTATTCTTCACTTCTGGTTTGGCGTGTTGAAATTTCACATTGGGTTCAATGGGTGCTTCAACCGCCCTACATCCGAGTAGACCTGTCTCTTTAAGAAGATCTAGTACATACTTCCTTTGAGAGACAAAGATACCTTTTTTAGATCTAGCAAACTCCATTCCTAGAAAATACTTCAAAGCTCCCAAGTCTTGGATCTCAAAGTCTTCGGCAAAGGCCTTCTTAAGTCTTTTGAGTTCATCAAGGTCATCACCTGTTAAAATAATGTCATCAACATAAACAATCAAAATAGCCATTTTTCCTTCTTTTGAATGTTTATAAAACATCGTATGATTTGCTTGACTTTGCTTATGTCCATGGGCCCTTACAACTTTTCCAAATCACTCAAACAATGCTCTAGGAGATTGTTTGAGTCCATATAGTGATTTCTTCAGCCTGCGCACTTTAACTTCACTAAGAATTTTTTCAAGACCAGGTGATAGACTAATAAAAACTTCCTCTTCCAAGTTCCCATTAAAGAATGCATTTTTTTTACATCTAATTGATGTAAAGGCCAGTCAAAGCTAACAACTAATGAAAGTAGAACACGGATTGAGTTAATTTTTGCAACCGAGACAAAGGTCGCGTGGTAATCAATACCATGTGTTTGTGTAAATCCTTTTGCCACTAACCGTGCCTTGTACTTCTCTGCACTACCAGCAGCCTCACACTTAACTGTAAACACCCATTTACATTCTACCACTTTCTTCTCCTTTGGTAGATCGACTATCTCCCAAGTCCCATTCTTTTCCAAAGCATCCATTTCTTCAAAAGCTGCTAAATTCCAATCCGAGCTATCTAAGGCTTCTTGAATGGTTCTTGGGATAAACAAATTAGAGATATTTGAGGTAAAGGCTTTATGAGAAGTAGATTGTCGGTGGTAAGACACATATTTAGCAATGGGATGTTTGGTACAGGTTCAGACTCCCTTTCTAAGTGCTATAGGGACATCAAGATCAACAATAGTAGGAGTTGGATTTGTCAAAGGAAGAGGATTAGAATTACCTAAAGTGTTGGATGAACCATCGCCCGAAGATAGTGGTTGGTCTTGCACTAGAGTAGTGGATAGAACTTTATTTTGATGAGTATGTCTCCTGGCATAAACACGAAGCTCTGTGATAGGATTAATATGTTCCTATCCTAGTATTTCTCCCCCTGTTTGTAAATCATCTATGTTTGACATTGGCAAATTAGTACTTTCCTCTTGTTCATTATTGTGTTCAGGAAAAAACATGTTAGGCGGTGGAATAGATGTTTTCCAAAGTTGATCTTCGTTTCCTATCTACCCCTGAAGGTAGTTTTTTTCAAAATATGGTTGACCTTCAACAAAAGAGACATCCATACTTACAAAAATCCTTTTTGTTAGAGGATTATAACACTTATATCCCTTTTTATTTGGTGCATATCCAATAAACACACATTTTTCTGCCCTCGGATCAAGTTTAGATCGAATTCAATTAGGTATGTGGACAAATAGAACCCAAAAATTTTTAACAGTAAATCAGAAAAGAGTCTACTTTTCGGATAAATTTTTTTAAAACACTCTAAAGGTGTTGTAAATTTTAACACATGAGTAGGCATCCTATTTATCAAGTAGGATGTTGTTAAAATTGCATCTCCCCGTAAGTATTTAGGTTCATTCATTGAAAAGATAATAGCACGTGCAACTTCAAGTAAGTGTTTATTTTTTCTTTCTGCATTGCCATTTTGTTGAGGAGTGTCAATACAAGTAGATTGATGTTGAATTTCTTTTTCTTTTAAAAAATTCACCAACAAATGATTGAAATATTATGTTCCATTATCATAATGAAATATCTTTATTTTTGTTTGAAATTGGTTTTCAACCATATGAAAAAAGTTTTTAAAAGCATTTTCTACTTCAGATTTATCATTCATCAAATATATCCAACACAATGAGTGTGATCATCTATAAAGTAACAAACGATTTTTTCCTGAATATGTGGCAATTCTTGAAGGGCTCCATACATAACTATGAATCAAACTAAATGGTTTTAAGGCACAATATGGTTTTGGATTGTAAGTAGAACGATGACTTTTTGATAAAAGACAACTTTCACATTTAAAAGATAAACAATCCACATTTTTAAATAAATCTGGAAATAAGTATTTCAAATATGAAAAGCTAGGATGTCCTAATATAGGATGCCAAATCATAATTTTTTCACGAGTAGAAATAGAACTCATACTAGTACTCAAGCCTTGAGCTTGTTTATTCTTGAGAAGGTTTTCATCAAAGTAATAAAGACCATCCACCATTCTAGCACTGCCAATCATCATCCCCGTGTTCAGGTCCTGAAATTCACTGTCAGAATTGGAAAAAATAACACAACAATTAGAATCTTTAGATAGTTGACTCACTGATAAGAGATTATAAGCAAGATTAGGGACATGAATAACAGATTTAAGGGTGATTTTTTTAGAAATTTTTACAGATCCTTTCCCTGCAGTAGATGAGAAATTTCCATCTACAATTCTGACCTTTTATCATTAGAGCAAGGTGAGTACGAAAGAAAAACATGAGAAAGGTTTGTCATGTGGCCTGAAGCACCTGAATCAATAATCCAAGGTGGGGAAGTGGAATGGAAGGAAAAGGCATTAGATTCTCTACTTGTTTGATCCAGAGAAACCCTAGGAATACTAGAAAGGGAATTGGTCTTTAGCAGCCTAAGAAGATGATCCATCTGTTCTTTACTAAAGGGACTTGAATTAGCCTCGTTTGCACTAGCAATTCTATTTCTAGACTTGTTACTCTTCCAGTTGGCAGGTTTGCCATGAATTCTCCAACAAATCTCACGTGTATGGTGAGGTTTATTGCAGAAATCACACCATACTTGTGGCTTGTCCTCTGCTCTATGCTAGTTGTTGGCTGTTTCACGCATGTGGGCTGTTCTGCTTGCATTTGCATCTGCTACAACCAGGGCAGAATTTTCAATTGATGCCCCAAACTCCTTACCAAGCATAACACTCCGACGGCTTTCCTCCCTTCGGACTTCGGCAAATACTTCTCCAAGTGGAGGAAGAGGACCACGACCAATTACCCTTCCCCTTACTTAGTCAAATTATATATTCAGCCCAGCAAGAAATTTTTAGATGCGATCATTTTCTACCATTTTCCTGTGGTGGTTGTAATCATCCGAAGATTTCCATTCATAGTCGTTGAAAACATCTAGATCTTTCCATAGTCTTTTTAAGATATTGAAGTATATGGTGACATTGCCTCCCCCTTGTTTAATTTCCCCAAGTTTAAGTTTCAATTCATACACCTGAGATTGATTACCAATGTCTAAATACATTTGGTGAATATTATCCCAGAATTCTTTGGCAGTTGAATAACACAAATAATTTGAAGCAATGTCTTCATCCATGGAATTAACAAGTCACGCCATAACCATGGAATTTTCTGCATCCCAAGTAGCAAAGGATGGGTCCTTCACATCTGGCGCTTTATTATCATCAGTCAAATACTTAATCTTACCTCTCCCCCGAATATACATCCGCACTGATTGGGACCAGCGTAGGAAATTGTCTCCATTGAGACGTATGGTGGTTATCTGGACAGAATGGGAGTTAGCCTTTGTTTGGATCCTTACTTGTACAAGGGAAAGGAAAGGAAATGTTGAGGGGAAAAGAGAAGAAAAGAATGGAAGAGAAATGTGATTTCCTTTCTCTTGTTTGTTTTCCTAATTTATCAAAGGAGGGAATTGAATGAAAGAGAATTTTGTAAGACCTTTATGCCTTTTATTATAGAACTTGTTTATCTTTACTTGTTAGATTTAATAAGAATACAATGGTAATTTACTTATATTATGCTTATCTTGTCTTGAATTTCCCCTCCTTTCCCACCAATTTGGTGAAAAATACATTTGATCAAAATTTCTCTCATATTCCTCTCTATTCTCTCCCTTTCCTTTTATTTATTTTTGTCCAGACAATGGAAACCAAGAGAAATGCAATTCCCTTCCTTTCTTTTCTCTTCCTTTCCTTCAATCCAAACAAAGGCTGAGTAAAAGAGGTAAAGAATTCCCCCAGATACGAACAGCTTCTATTTTATCTAATTAGGGTTGGAAGTTTCATAAGTCGCTGCCATGTTGAGGGTGTTGAGTCTAATTTATATTATTTTTAATTGCCTTTATATATTGATTTTGGTTATAAATTCTTGCGTTTTGATTCAAATGTGAGATTAATTGAATGAAAATGTTGTGAATATTGCATGAATGTTAATTGTGTTATTTTGTACATTTTGCATTAAAACACCAAAGTCTTTTTCATTAAATGTCGTGCATGGTTAATGCAATGGGTTGAGGGGTGACAAGGGAGTCACACCTATGACTCCCCATGCATGCCCGTGAGAAGTTTTAACATTAATTCTAATCTTTAATACGTGACAGCTCACAACGATAAGACACGTAACCTTAAACCTAAAGAGAGTGGAATAAAAGGAAGAGAGGGTGGCCGCTGAGAGAAATCATCTTTCATCCACTGTTTCATTCGTTCACACACACAGAGAGACACTATAGACATGAGAGGCACAAAGAGATAGAGAAAAAGAAGATAAATAGAGTGAGTGGGGAAGAAGAGCAAACAACAGAGAGGTGGAAGCTTGGGATAGGCTGAAAGTGAGAACTGGAGCTGAATTCCATTCAACTTCAGTGAACATTCGTCTGGGAAGAAGCTAAAGAAGAAGGCGAGAGCCAGAGCTGGAAGCTTGAGAGGGACTGGAGATCTCCACAACTCTTCATCCAATGATTTGTTTGCCTATTCTATTCCTTATTTGTTGCTTTGTTTCTTTCATTTTACTATCTATTATTAACTGACTTATACTCTTATTAGTTTAGCCGACTGTTATTTGTTTCTTTTGATAATCCATTCGGTATTCACTATTTTATTATTGCTTTAATACTTTTGTTCACAATAACATGCGATTAAAATGTTTAATGATGATGAATGTGGTGATATCTATGATGGGCTAATCTCTTTTCTTAAGAATTAATGTAGCTATTTAGTTGAGTATGCATGATTGGGTTACGAATCTGTTGTCTTATTTATTGTAGTAGTTTTTGAATTGAATGGATGTAATAGAATGGCCAAACTTTGCATCAATTTAGTGTTAAATAAAGATTCGAGAGATGAAGTTTAATACGGATCGAGAAACCACGGATACTTAAGTTAAGAACTAGAAATATATTAAATTAAGTGGTAATTTGTAGTTGAGTTTTTATTATTAATTTGGATAATAACTTGTTGAATACGAAAGTTAGACTAGTTCCTTATTCGAATCAGTTTAGAACCTAACTATTAATTTTAGTAAGACAACAATTCAACCATTTTCCCTTAATCATGCATAGGAGATTAAATTAGTGAAATTAATTCTCAAGAGTTTTTCCACTTCGATTAATCTACTTGTCTTTGCTCCTAATTGATTTTGTCTACTTTTCAATTTAATTTCGTAATTTTCCTTAAAAGTTTTCACTCAACAATCGGGAAAGAATGTTTAGGAATGCATTGTTTTCATTTTCATTTTTATTTTTAATTCAAACTTAATTTAAGTTGACTAATTTCACCTCTGCGAGAGACGACCCTGGGTTATCAACTACAACTATCTCATATACTTGCGAGTAGGATAGTCTAGGTCTTTTTAGAACTTTTCAGACACAACAAGTTTTTGGCGTCATTACTAGGGGTGTTTAGTGTTTTAAACTTGAATTAATTTTGATTGTTTTTATTTGCTAAAGTGATTTTTATTGTTTTGTCGATTGTTTTGTCTACTTACGTATACATTTTTTTCGTGTTATTTCATTGAGTTGTTTTTTGTTGAACCCCACACCCCACCCGTAGGTGTTTGCAGGTTATACTGCGGCGTGTGTTTGCGGGTTATACCGCGGCATCCAACAC
>JAOTBA010000205.1:18683557-18697002 GCA_025629845.1 Erythroxylum squamatum
CTTCGGAAACGGGGTCCAATGCAGGTTTTCAATAAAATCAAGATGTCGCGGGAGTGGGTCCCAACAGGGCTCACTTCCCGGGTCAGTCGGGCTCCGGGGTCGGGGTCGGACATTTAGAGTATCGATTAAAGAGAAGTTCTTAAGGAAAGCTTGTCAGGTTCAGGGTTTAAGTAAGCTAGCGGTCTCGGAAGTGGGCTTCAGTCAGGCTCATCATCCGGGCCCGTCGGGCTCCGGTAACGGGGTTCGACATAAATTTTAGTGTGCAAAGTCAGGTAAATTTTTTATTACACTCGACACGCGCTGTCAATCGTGGTATAAAACATTGCATGGAATGGATTAGAAACAAGTGTTATTGGCTACCAATTTGGTCATTAACTTTCCAAAACTTCCATTAATGCATGCCATTCATGGTCATTAACTTCTTATAACCTCCTTTAATGCATGCTATTCATGACCATTAACTTCCCATAAGTCTCCATTAGTGATGGGGGTTATGTAAGGCCAAATAGTGTAGAAAATATAGATGATTTTCATGCATCTTGTGTAAGACATAAGTGAAAAGAAAGGTTTTTTCTTATATACACACTCTTTTTCTCTCTAACTCTACTAAGAGTTCTTGTCTTTGCTTGCACAAAGAAAGAATTCTAGTCATCTGCTATTGAAGTTTCATCTTTCTATCTTTATGTGGACTTTCATTAGAGACGGTCTACGTTGATCATTGTGGTTTACGACAACCCAGTGCTGAGAAGATTAAAGAACAAAGGAGATCATCAGAAAGGTATGTAAACATATTAAATTTCATGTTTTTTTTCTATATCTATATGCATGAGTAGATATGGTTTTTGAGGTTCTATTTTATTTTTTGCTTTGTATATTTGATATATATTATGTACGAGATGCATGATTGGAACCTTACATAATTAACGGTTGGGAGAATGATAAGAATTATGTATGAGAACTTGAACAAGTATGACATGGAGATTTTAGAGGATTAAAAAACATTTTTAGTAACTAATAAATTCCCATATTGAGTTCAGGGTACCTGAAATCATATAAGTGTTTTGAGGTGTTAGAAATGGACAAGCAAAGATATCTTTATTAAATATCAGAGTAGCGCAATGGAAGAATGAGTTATACTCCCAATTTGAAGAGATTGAGGTTTGATAAGCTTGAAATTGTGTTATGAGATAGTAAAATTTAAACTTTGAGGAAATTGAATGGTTTTTATTTGAATAGGATATTATGTTAGGATCTTATGATGTGATCTTAATGATTGATTTGCTTCCAAATAGTATGATGGGAAATGACAAAGGTACAATAAATAGTTCACCTGTGGTTATGGATTTGATATTCGGAAGCTAAGGATTCCATATGAGGTGTAAAAATACAAGAAATATATTATTGAGTTTTGTTTATAATTAAAGACAATGAGAAAGGAACTGTTTATTATTCAGAAATATAGGGGAACAATTATTTTGTGGACAACCCCAAGTAAAAATTTCATTAGTAGTAATCCAAGTAAATGTGAATCGTGATAGCATTAAATGGATGGTTTTATTTATGGTTAAGTTAGCAAAGTTGTAACTAAACTAATTATTAGTGAGAAAGTGAATTGTGTGTACTAGTCATGGCTACACTTAAGAAAGAAATTCTAGATTAAGTCACTCACCAATATGTACTATGCATTTGAAGAATATAAAGAGGCATTATGCCTTGAAAGTGCAGTAAGATCGAAAAGGTATGAAAAGGGTGATAGCAATGTATATGTTTAAATGCTTGTTAAATCAACAAAGTTAAGGCTAAGATCTAAAGAACCAAAAAAAAAAATTGCTCAGCCACTCCTGATTCGGGAATGGAAATGGAAGCATATTATGAACGATTTTATGGTAGCAATTTCACAAATCTAAGCAGATATGATAGTATATGGGAGATAAAGGATCAAATTAAAAAAATGCCTATTTCCTAACCATCCAAGGTAAGTATCCTCTTTATGGATTAATCAAGTTGTAGGTGATTGGAAGTATATAGTTACGTAGAGTGCTAGTATATAATGATGAGATAGATAAAAGAAAATTAGTTGGACTGAACTAATTCTGATAACCCCAATAAAAACAAAAATACGCGGGTCAAAGTGACAGTACTTAAAATAAAAAATAGAGCTAAGTTTGGAAATGGAGGAAGAATTTGGAGTTAAAGTTAAAAAATCAAAGAATTTTTGAGAATATCATCATGGAAATGAATAGTCTGTTTTAGACAATGTGACAAGTTAAGCCCACAATATATTGGTCCGTATGAAGTGATTGATAGAGTGGAAGCACGAAGAATGGATACAAAGCCAAGATCCATATTTTTGAGATGACTAAGTTTGTTTAAAATTTCGAGGATGAAATTTCCATAAGGAAGGGAGAATTTGTAATATCCTAGTTCTATAATTGTACTATGTAATGTGTTGTACAAGCATTTTATAAAGCATGCTCTATTTATGGTGTACTAGCATAATTTAAGCGTTTAAATGTATTATTGAGGTTATAACAGAGGTCATGGATAGACTAGAGATGGTTCTAGACTCCACCAAAAATTTCTCAAAAAATTTCTGAAAACTCTGAAAGGCTACGAAATGAGTCTGAACGAACTTTAAAAGTATCAAAATGTATTTTGAGGATTTAAGTGATACTTTCAATGAAATTTGGATGATTTCTGGATGAATAATGAATTTGGGTGAATAGTATTTTTAAATGAATAGTGAATTTGCTTAAATAGTGATTTTGGGGACCTAACCCTAAAATTTTGAAACATATCCAAAATAGGTATTGGAGTTTAATGATGCTAAAGTGGTTCAAAATAAGTCCGATTGGATGAATTTCAGAAGTTCCAAACGTTTTGGGTTAAAATGTCCTTTTTGATAAATAAAGGGTATTGAGGATTTTAAACCCACTAGATTTTTTTAAGCATCCAATTAATAAGTATTGAACCTAATTCGAGTATTTTATGGTTAATTGATAAGACGATTGTGGAATAATTTGAAATTTAATTCAGTTAGTTGGAAAATTAAATGCATTAAAGGGCAATTTGGTCTTTTTGTATTCATTCTAGGGGATTTTGGTATTTTTACAAGAATTTAGTGAAATGATGAGTTATTAGAAGAGAATCAATTAAAAGGTCACAAGTGGTATGGGTAAAAGTGTAAATATGAGACATTTTGATAAAGTTGTAATTATAATATGTTATTAAGGATAAAGGTTTAATTATAATGGAAATGATGGAAAAATTGTAATTCTTTAAACGTTGGTGACTGGCCATTGATGAGAGAAACGTAGAGAAAGATAGAAAAAAGAAAAGAAAAGATAAAGGAGAAGAGACAGGTATGGCCATGGCCATAGAGGAGTGATCCAAACCAATTTTCATGCTCTGCTACCTCTAATCAAGCTTCTAACAAGATTTCATAGCTATCCAAGTGAAGAGGAAGAAGAAAATGGGTAGGTAAGCTTACCTATCTTGTTGAAATTTTTTTGATTTGTTAGATTGTAGGTTAGATTTGGTTTTATTAGTGTAAATTGCACCCTTTTGATGTAATATCAAGGTTTTATTTCATTGGAAGCAATTGGGAGAAGAAAATCAAGAAAACCGATTGTGTGAAGCCTTGGTCAAATGTGAGATCTTTTGCCTAAAGTGTTTTATTTTGTCATTTGAAGATTTAAGATTAATGAACGACATTGGAAAGTTAGTTCAATGATGAAAGAATGAAAGAAAAACCACATAAATGATTAGATAAGTTTTCGGCGAAGGTTAGGGTTTTAATGTGTTACGATCCAAAATTCTACTTTGATGTTTTATGATGTTCATAGCATTATTTTGATGCTAATAAAGTAAAGAAATGAATATAACTGATTTGGAATTGGTTTTGGTTGAAATTTGGCCTATAGTGCTTGATTTTGTAAAAAAATTGTTAATGAAATTTTATGGCTTAAATGTGTGTATTAAAATGTCATAGGAGTGAATTTGTATTGGTTTTAAGTGTTAGAAATCAGATGAAATTGAATTAGAAGAGTTTAATGTATAATATGTTAAGTTTAGCCTTAAGGGCATTCTTAGTATAAAAATAGAACCAGCTCTGTGACTTTATATAGGTAAGCGATGCAAAACTAGCTTCGTAACTACCGGTATGTAGCGGTTAACTTGTTACAGGTAAGTGATGCTGAATCAGCTCACTGACTTTATGCTTAGTGTACCGTATGGTAAAGAAACTTGTGGTGGGTTATGTTGAGTAAGGAAAGTCATGATAATAGTAATGCTGATGCTATTTATGTTAAAAGTGATTTGAGAGGTATCGTATGGTACCAATTCTAGTGATTGGTTTATTTTTTATTATTAAAGTTTTCAGAAAACTTATTGCCACCACTGTTTATTGATTAAGGAAATGGAAAATGGAAACTTTTATATGATGATTTTAATTTCAAAAAGCATTTCGAAATAGTATTTCAAAAAAAAATTGAGATTGTATTTTATAAAATGTTATGTTATTACCAGATTTGATGATGCACGAATAAATTGTTATGGAAAATGTTTTATCATGAGCTCTATAATTGTATGGAATATTGCAGTTATATTGTTATGAAAAGTTCATTTTTCTTATAAACTAATTACACTTACTAAGCTTGTTTAGCTCACCCTTATTTCTATGTTTTTAAACAAACCACCCTAGGTATGTGTACATGTGTTGCAGTAATTGGGACTCTGCCTTAAGATTAGTTGTATCATCAGGCGCTGTTGTTTTTGTGTTATTTTTGCTATATATGTGATATGTTTTAAGTTATTATGGAAAGAGTTCAAAAGTGAGATCTTGTGATTATTAGTGGAATTGTAAATATCTTTTTCTTAATGAACTACGAGGGCTTTGATCCTCAATGATGTTTTTAAAATGTTGAGATTTGTATGTTCCTGATTGCTTGTGATGTGGATCTAAGATCCCATTTTAGAGGTTGAGATGGTATATGAAATATTAGAAGTTTTAAAAAATGCATTATGCAAGTCTTTTTTGAAAATTTTGGGAAGGTAAAAAAATATGTTTTGTTACATAAATTTTTAGTAAAATGATTGAAAAAAAGAAAAGGTTTCCCACTATTTTTTCGCGCTTTTAACTTTTATTGTATAAATTTTTTTTAACAGATGAAATACTTGGCTTTGCGTGATCCCTTCAGTTGAGTTAGATATTGGTTGGAAGGCTATCGTGCGGTCACCGAGAAGACTTCACTCGAGTTCCTGAAGGGGAACTCCGGAATGGGTCCTTTCATTATATACTAATATTCAGGATCTATTAGAACATATATTAAACACATAATTGAATCACAATAGATCAATCAAAACAATTACATTAAATAAAAGAGTTTAAAACATATTGTAGCACAGACTAGGTTCATCACACCTAGACACTAACAAGGCGTTTAGTTAAATATGATAGAAAAGAAAATGAAACATAAATAAGAGAAAAACAAACAAAAAACAAAGGGTTCATAATCCTGAATCTCCCTTCTTTTTTATCAAATATTCTTGCAAGGTAGAGGTTTTGATGTTGTAATATAGATGTGTCGATCCATATCTCTGGAATAATAATGCCCCTTTTGAATGATCTTTACGTTTAGAATAGCCTATATAAGTCTTCTCCCCTCTTTTGCCTTCGTTCATGTCTTTTAATACTAATTTTTAGGATTTTGGGAGATACATAATCTAATAAACAACTATTTACTGGATTATGTATATCCTAAAATCTCTAGAATTCATGATTTTGCACCAGCTGAGAGATGTACACGGGCTTAAACATGGCCATATGTCCCTTTTTTTGCTTCAAATCTTCATTTTATGTTGCGTTTTCATCCTAATTCTTCTTCTTTTCGTCCACGAAAGCAATTATAACCTGTAAATGAACTTTGAGTAAATTAAGTACCAAATATACAATAAAATATAAAATATCAAGCAAAATACATCAAATATGGGTGTAGAAATATGGTTAAATATGCATTTATCAAACATCCCCACACTAAAGCTTTTACTTGTCCTCAAGCAAACCATAATTAAAATTATAAATCTTACATCATCTATCCTTCATTAATCTTGATTTGTCCATTCATACTATAAATCATTATGTCATTGAATTACCAAGATTTTGCTCGATACACTCAAGTGTTTAGGGTGAAAATATTAAACTCTTGAATCCATGCATAGTAAAACTTTTACCATAGGCTTGCAATATTATCGCATCTTCAATACTTATATATAAACTAGAAAAAAAAAATCAAAAGGTTTTATATAGGTTGTATTAGGGCTTAGGTACAATATGGTTAGGATAATAAAAAGGGTTAAATTGAAGGAAATTTACTAAAGAGACATTACAAGAAACTTGTTAAAAAAACACAGGTCCTTTTATTCCAACTCCATTGGTACCATATACTTATTCACATTTTTTCTTATACTTTTTTAAATCATAATAATTTTTGAGCATTCAGTACCATAATTAAAGAAATAATAGGCCTTTCAAGATTTTCAAGTTATAAACAACCAAATAATGTAAATAACCTTTGGGTTTTAAAATAATAAAAAAGCTTCAAAGAAATAGGATAAAGGTTAATATGTGGGTTTTAAACAATGAAAAAGGCTAAGGCTCAAACTCGGTTATTTCTAAAGATAAATTTAGCATAAGGTAATTATCAAAGAAATAGGCTAAAATAAGTTGTTGAATCTAAGTGCCTTTATCACTTCAATGCTTCTAATTTAACAAATATGGTCTTAATATGCATAATAAAAGCAAGTTATAGAATTGTTCAACTATGCACAATAACACACATGAAAGAAATAAAAAGTGCAGAATTTTTTTTGAAATTTTGCTCTTAGGCTCAAAAACTCACAAAAAAGATGGGTACGTATATATAAATAGTATGCAATTTTCATTCCATTTGACTATCTCAATGTTTAATAAAAATATGACTTATAGAAACAATTTTTATTCTAACTATAAACCTTTTGCATATTAATTCAAATCAATTCGATAATGAAATGTAATATTGATGGATAGATTTCAATTAAGTCAGAATATCAGTCAATAGAATTTAATAATCAAGATTATAATAAACTTGAGAAATCATGAAAATCATTAACCCTTTCACCTCATTTAAGGTTGTACATTGTCACCAATGTATATAATATAAACATATATTATAAGTGAAAAGGTTGAGTTGGTTCTTTCCTAAGTAATACGACTTTCTGGTTTGGGACTCTCCATCCAATATTAGACTAACATCCTTATAAAATATAAATAAAAGGGGATAAAACAATAAAAGAAAGTAAAAATAAAAATAAAAAATATGAAAATAAAATAACATAAAATTTGAAATAAAACTATCCTAATTCATGGGTTGCCTCCCATGTAGCACTTGTTTAACATCTTTAGCTCGTGTACCCTACACGTTTACCCTCATCATGGGTTTATGATTAGTGGCTTGCTGCCACCCGTTTCTTCGCATAACGTTTTTGTAGCTTTTAAGAAAGCCACTTGTTGCAAGATAATAATAAGAGCATAATTTATCAAATTAATAAATCCTAGAGATTGCACTCATGCTCTTTTTAATGAAAAATTGTTATTAAAATAAGGGACAATGAAACTCTATGAGTCTTCTGTAGTCATAACCAGTATGTCTTGGAGGAAGTGGGAACCCTCTATACTTAAGGTGACTACTAATGATTCATTGGTAGCTTCCTTATATGGTTCCTCCGCCAGTTCTTCCTCAACTACCTTTTTCCATTCTTCTTCCTCTGGACAAAAGTTTTTAGCTCATCTTCTTTAATTATCTCCTGCCACTTCTCTACTTCCTCTTCTTAGATAGAGGCTTTATGTGTGATTAATTCATTATACATTTACTTCATAACACTTAGTGATTAACGCTATGAAATGCTTAAGATACTATTGGGGTTGGGCAAGCTTTACTATTTTAGCCCTCAAAATACCGCAAGTACACGGGTCATGAATTATAGTATGTGAATGGTCGATCCCACAAGGAGTTGTGGACTAATCTAATACTAAGTTATCTAACGCTAGAATATTAATAAAATGAAAATAAAATTGGAAAGGAAAGTAAACACAAATGATTCTCAAGATATTAATTTGCAAAATTAACTCAACGAAATCAAATGTTGAGCACTAATAATTCAACAATGGGAAATCACACAAGAGAATTTACCAAATTATGAGAGAGGGATTTATCCTATCATCAATGCTAACTTAATCACTTTTGTGTTATTGAGATGTCGGTTCTAGACTATCATAGGGTGGATTACTCTCTCATAATAACTAAACCCTAATTAATAAACCCTAATCAAGTTGAGTCGCCGAAGTTGTTATCTTTTGATTCACTATCAATCCACAACCTAATCAGTTTTTAAGCTCTCTAATAAACTACCGAGTCTCACACGAGATCTCTTTCCATACAATAACCGATAAGATTGATTACGTGGTCTATTAGATCGGCTAACTCTCATTAACCCGACCCAATCATTTTTCATTCGAATCACCGTCTTGATTTGTTACCGAAGCATGAAGATGCAATAATAAATCACAAAACCCAATCAAAATAACACAAAATAAGTAGATTAACATTATCTTATGGTAAAATCCCGAAAGAAAGCCAGAACATCTTAATCAAACCTAAATCCATAAACGATTTTGTATTCATCTTAACAATCAAGAAAATGAAAACAAAGATGAAAGAAATACATGCAGAATGGGGATTGGAAAGCCCCAGGAAAGTAACAGCTGCGAAGACCCACTTTTTTCTCCTCTCTTCTTCTTCTCTCCTTTTGGAGTGTTACCCAAAATGGTAGATTGGAGGCTCCTCTTTTCTACCTCTTCTTTTTCTTCTTATAGTCTTTTCTAATTAAGGAAACTCTAAGGCTTTTCTCATGCTCCAAAGGTCTAAAATGTCCTTGAAAAATGAATTTCAGAAGGTTAGGGTGTGCTGCCTGTCATACAAGCCATGATCGTAGCATTTTGTTTTCCCTTCTGTCATGATCATGGTCAACATACCATGATCGTGACTCCTTGCATCTGCTTCTGTCATGATTATGGGCCTGGGTTTGGCTCCGAGTCTTCTCCAAATATGCTCCGTTCTTCTATATTTGCCCTGAAACACTAGCAAACATGTCACATCACCTTAAAAACATAAAATTGAGGCTCAAACATATGCTTTAACCCACAAAATATAAATAGTTAACTAACTAACACAATTCTAACCTAAACACACACCAATTGATTAAATTTAACCATTAAACACATCCTAGACTGCCCAACAAACATGATGCAATCTAAGACTATCAAATACTTATTTTGGTTCATATTTGGTTTTAGGTATAAGTTGGAAGCACATAAGCTAAAATGAGTTAAAAGCTCATTCATTGAGCCATCCTCTTGATCTTCAAAATCATTTGTCTTTGTGGAACATGCAGGAGATGGATTAGGGTGAAGATGGGACAAAAAAAAGCAAGAAAATGAAGATTTCAGTATGACCTGCAAGATACACAACTGTGTATAAATTCAAATGACACATTTATGCATTTCACAGTTGGATACATGGCCGTGTATCCAACTATGTATCTTCCTAGAACCCTAATTTTAGTTATAAATAGACATTTTAGTGGCCAAAAGAGGGATGAATCACTTTTGGAACACTAAAGGGGTAGAACACTTACTTCTTTTGGATCTATGGAGAGCTAGGCTTATTCCTTCTGGTTCATAGGAGAAATTGAAGTCAAAGAACATATTTGGGCATATCTACATCTTTTATTGTTGATTCTCTCTTTATAGATTGTTTATATTATCCTTTGCTTATTGTTTTAGGTATTTATGTAAGAATGATTTGAATGCTTTCATTAGATTGCTTTTATATAAATCCATTGCCAAAATATAGAATATAATACATAATAGTTATATTTTCGATTCATTTTTGGTAAACTAATGGCGATGAATCATTAAGGATAACATAGTATAGGTTAAATGACCTTAGCTTATGTGGTTGTTGCCTAGATTAATCTATTTTCCTAGTTCATAATGTAGCTGTCCTACTAAATCTAGATAGTTTATTCTAGGTTGTTTAATAGTTAGGTTTAGTTTAAGAGCTTATTTTGATTAAACACGACCTAAAGGAAAATTGGGGTTAACAAAGATTATTGTTAAACTATGGTTAATAGTTTCTAAGAGAGGTATGAGAATAACAAGACCATTAAGTATGCTTATTTATGCATAGGCCTAGTTTGAATCGAGAATCATATTCATCAATTTTCTCACTTTTATGCTATTTAATTTGATTTTCTTTTATCAGTTTAATTTTACTTTGCATTCTCATTCAAATTCATGCAAACGCCCCCTCCCATATCCTAAACACCTATTATTTTCATTACAAAAGCTATATATACACTCCCTATGGATATGATATCTATCACTGTCCCCAGAAACGTTGCTAAAACTTGAATGGTTGTTTTTATACCAATATGAATTGACCACAAGTGCATAATGTAGTTGTAGTTAGCAAAAGCAAGTATAGGTTGAATCCTATGAAAACAATGAATACTAGTAATTACCGTTATCCTATTGGAGATTCTATCATATACTAATAACTCACGTAAGACTACTAACAACTAATCTTAGGTTTGGCAACTAAATTATTCAGGTTAAAGTTTCTAATCTTGCTTCACCGATTTGTGAATTCTACTATTTGTTTTGACCCTAATCTAGATGATTTATATAAGGTTAGACCTATCTCTACTTTTAATTATGGTAGATATATTCATACGTAGGATTTTGCAATCTCTTGAAGTAAATCACTTGTTAATATAGAAATCACGTATAATATGTAAAATATACAAGAAGTGGGGTTGAATTTTGTAAAATCTTCACAAATATTAATCTTTAGAAATTTCTTGGATTTCTTTACAATTTCAAATGATCACAAAACGATTTACTTAAGTTGATGAGTAATGTAATCGCAAAATTATTTTCTACTCTTCTAATAACAAGAAAATTAAAAGATAAGGGTTAGAGAATAGACGCCGCAATTTTATACTGGTTCACCTTTAACTTTGGGCTATGTCTAGTCCTCAGTGTTTGTCTGAGTTTTCACTATACTCTTCGACTTTACAAGTATTCTTTCTACACTTGCAGAGCCTCTTCAGGTCTCTCTCACAAAGTATTCTTTATCTGCTTTCTTAGCCTCTCCAGGCTCTAGTCTTCTTTCTCTAGGAAAAATGTTGTTTGAGCTTCTTATTATAGATGTATTCGCTCTTTTTCTTTCACACTTGAGTACAGAGTTTCTCTAAGTATTGTACAATCAGATTTTCTCTCTTGTAAAAAAATTATTTTTTAGTTTACAACTCAAGCTAATATTTATAGCCTATGTCTTCAACTGTCTTCTTGAAAAACTGCTTCTTGAATCTTCTAGAAATCATTATTAGTTAGGTATTGTAACTAATTCCAACTAACTAACTGCCTGACGTTTTAGAATAGTTTCCTTTTCTATCTTCTGGTACTATAGTTCTTCTGGTGTCTCTTCGTCTGTTGTCACGCTTCTTCTGGTGTTGCTTCATCTATTGTCACGCTTCTTCTGGTGTTACGTGTATCTTCTTATGATGACGTGTATCTTCTAGCGATGACGTGTATCTTCTAGGGTTGACCACGTATCTTCTGGGTTTGACTTCTTGTCACTTATACTTTTCTACACACTTAACAAACTTATCAAAATAATTCACACACTTCTAAGATTATTATTATTTGATTGTTATCAAAATTAATAGAAGTGAAGTCTTCTTGACTTAACAATTTGCACGTTCAAAAACTAACCCTAGAATAAAGGAATCCTAACAACTAGACTTCTAACTATTTCAACATATTTATAAAATAGGTAGGCACAGAATAAGTGAATAACAGGAACAAATGATCTGAAGCCATATTTTTCAAAAAAGAATTGGAATGAATTTGGGGTGTTTTCGATATTGGAAATTGTTTTCATTTTGTCCAATTCAAAAAGGGTACAGAAAGAATAAGGCATCAATTGATTCTATTTTTATCTTATTGTTATAAATTTTTTGTTATAATTTTTTTTCCTAATTATTAATATTTATAAAATTACATTTATAATTAAAATTAAAATTAAACAAATTTATGAATAAATAAATTTATAACATTATTTAGAACCTAATTTTATTTTAATCTATAACATTTCTATTAATGAATAGTACTAAGATTTTATATTTTACTATAAATAAATAAATAAGTGAAATATTGTTAAAATTTTAGTTTACATAAACTAATATTAATATATAATTTCTTTGTAAGATAAATGTTATTATTTATAATTAAAAATATGATATTTAAAAATTTTAGTTCATAAATAAATATTTTAAAATTTGAAGTTTCTATATCTTAAAGATATTTAAAATTCAAAATATATTTATCAAGATCAAATTTCAAAATAATTTTATTTTAAAAAATTTTTTATTTCAAAATTTAAATATTGCATTAATTAATATTTATATTAAATAACTAAATAATAGTATCAAATTATAGCAAAAAATTAGAAAATCAAAATCATCTTGTATGATTTAAAAGGTTATGACAATAGGAAAAAAAGACAAATAAAAATAAAAATTCAACCTAATAGATCTTTTACTAAATTTTAAAACAAAAACAAAAATTGAAAATTGGAGCGAAACTCAGAGTCCTTAGGCTTTTGTTTTGGCTTCTCAGTGTACCTACTTCCTGGTCCAATTTGGTTAGGTATTTCCTAGTACGAGTTGTGATCAGTCTATTTGTTAGAATTGTTTGACATTTTCACTCACCTTAACATTCATCTGCATACCATTTTACTATTCTTGAACATTTCATCTCCCAACTTCTGATCGTTAGCCTCGAGACGTGTTTTGGCTGTTTGTCTTAGAGATTGACTCGAAAAACCTAACAAATGTCATTAAAGGTATGTCAGTTAAGTGGGGTTTAACTGTATGCACAAAAAGAAAATGGTCCTGACACTTGATGTCACGCACCACAACATTGTTCACATAATGAAGAGGCTAAGCTAGAGTTCCCTAAAAGATTCCACACTATTCTTCCATGTTCAAGATAAGGCAAGAGATAGGTGGAAGACTCTAGAACCTTGTAGATTATTGTAGATAATACTTGAACATGTAGATAGTTTTTGTAACATCCTACTCCCGCAAGACCCGAACCCGATATAGACGGTGATATCCGAGCCCGTGACCCGCGAGGATGGCATGCTAGAACACTCAATCAGTCAAAAGTTGGTACCATTTTTTTTTGAAAGCACTAACAAATGCAGAAGTCCATTTTCGATTTGGGCCAAATCAAATCACAAGTCGATAAAACATTGTTTTCAACACATTACGTTCAATAC
>JAOTBA010000205.1:18724376-18741827 GCA_025629845.1 Erythroxylum squamatum
TTAGATTCTCTTATGGAAGAAATAGTTGAAGTGAATCCATTTAAGAAAGAGGCTGAAGTGATGTTTGTAGAGAATAACTATGAGAAGAAGTCTTATAAGAAAAACAACAAGAAAGGAAAGTGGAACAAGAGAAGTGGGAAAGAAAAACACCCAAAGGAAGGTGAAAATAAAAAGAAGAAAAAGGGAAAAGCTAAGACATGCTTCTACTGTGATAAGGAATGACATTTTGCAAGAGATTGTAGAAAAAGGAAGAGGGATAAGGCAGCTGAAGTGAAATTTCAAGTAATGTTGAAAAACCTGAGGATTCCAGTGAAGATGAAATACTGGCTATAACTGAGGATTGTGAAGACCTAAGTAGAGAATGAATATTTGATTCAGGGTGCACTATGCATGTCACTCCTCATAAGGATTGGTTCACAACATTTGAACCAGTCATTGCCAAGGTTAAAATGGCAGATTCTGGGAAGCAAAGGATAGAGGGCATAGGAAGTGTTTCCATCAACATGTTTGATGGAAAAAGAAGGATTCTAAGCAATGTCAGATTTGTGCTTGGAATAAGGAGAAATCTGATCTCGGAAAGTTTGTTTGATAAGTAAGGCTTTTAGATCAGATCTAAAGATGGGCTTAGAGAAATCCTAAAGGATGGAAGAGTCACATTAGAGGAGTAGAGAGGGGGGGGTCTATAACTGAAATTTATCAGATTTCAGAAATTGGAAACCTTGAACCAACCAAGCAATGGCATGCTAGGTTGGGTCATGCCGGCAACAAAAGCCTGCTACATCTCTCTAGGCAAGGTATAATACCTGAAGGAAGCCTACAGAAGTTAGAATTTTGTGAATCCTGTGTGCTAGGAAAGCACCACAGGTCAGCTTTTCAAAAGGGAGCTAAGAGAGCTACAGAGATTATGGAGTATGCTCACAGTGATCTCTGGGGGCTAACTCAAGTCCCTACAGCAGGAGGGAACTTATATTTCATGTCCATAATTGATGATAAATCAAGGAAATGTTGGGTTTACCCTATGAAGAGAAAGGATGAAGCTCTGGAGATTTTCATAAAGTGGCATACCCTTATGAAAAATCAAACTGGGAGAAAATTGAAATGTCTAAGGACTGATAATGGACTGGAGTATTGTAACAAAGATTTTGAGGAATACTGCAGTAAAAATGGAATCCTAAGGCATAAGACTGTTAGAGCTACTCCACAGCAGAATGGAATAGCTAAAAGATTGAATAGAACCCTCCTAGAAAAGACTAGGTGCATCCTTCTCTCATCGGGTTGCTCTCATTCCCTATGGGGGGAGATAATTAGGATAGCAACCTATTTAATTAATAGGCTCCCAACCTCTGCTAATGATTATAAGACTCCTCAGGAAATTTGGAGTGGTAAGAAGACAAAACTCTCACATCTAAGGACTTTCGGATATGCAGCCTATACATATCAGAAAGAGGGAAAATTGTAGCCTAGAGCAGTCAAGGGAGTGCTTCTAGGATATCTAGAAGGTGTAAAAGGTTTTAAACTCCTACTGCTCCAACAGGGAGCCTACAAAACAACCATTAGCAGAGATGTCATCTTTAAGGAAGATGAATTCCCTCTGTTGAACAAGAATTCACAAAATTCTGACCTCCTATGTGACATTCAGGAGAAGTTAGGGACAACAAACCATTCAGTCCCATTTTATGTACCACCAGAACCTAAAGAAGGTGGTGGTTCACAGTCTGAAGCTGTGGAGCCTGCAGAAGGCACTACACAGTATGGAGAAAGGAGAGAAGAAGCAGAAGATGAGGGTGAAGGAGAAGCTTCATACCCACCTTCGGATGATATTCAAGAGAACCTACAAGACTACCAACTCACAAGGGATAAGCAACCAAGAATCAGAATACCTAATAGAAGCTACATTGAATTAGACATGGTTGAATTTGCATGTTTCATGGCTAAAAATGTAGAAAATAAGGCTCCAAAAACCTATGATGAAGCCATGAGAAGTAAAGATGCTAAAAATTGGAAAGAAGCTTGTGAGATGGAATATTCTTCATTAATGAAGAATAAGACTTGGACTTTAGTCCCTAGACCTTACAAAGCCAAATTAATTTAGAATAAGTGGCCATTCAAATTAAAAGAAGGAGTATCTGAAGCAGAACCTAGAATTTACAAAGCTAGGCTTGTAGCTTAGGGATTTAGGCAAGAAGAAGGAATAGACTACAAGGAGATATTTTCTCCAGTAGTTAAATTCAAGACAATTAGACTTATATTAGTCCTAGCAATCGTATATGATTGAGAAATCCATCAAATGGATGTTAAGACATCTTTCCTATATGGAAAGCTAGAGGAGACTATATATATGAAGCAACCAATCGGATTTGAGGATAAAAACAAGCTGGACTATGTTTGTCTATTGCAAAAATCCCTATATGGGCTCAAGCAAGCCCCTAGACAATGGAACAAGAAGTTCCATGAGGTTACTGCTAGTATGAACTTCATCCAAAGCTCATATGATTACTGCCTATATTATAAAGATCTAGGAATCACTAAAGCAGTGTTTATGGTAGTCTATGTAGATGATCTCATCATCACAGGGAAGGACTTGAATAAAATTCAAGAGGTTAAGGCTGAATTATGCTCTCGCTTTGAAATGAAAGACCTAGGGGAAGCACAGAAGCTCTTAGGAATGTAGATAATCAAAAAGAGGCGGGAAGGAAAGCTATGGCTTGTCCAAAGGAACTACATCCGAAAGATATTAGCTCAATTCTATATGGTACAAGCCAAACCTACTTCAGTACCCTTAGGATCACATATACAGATGACTTCAGACAAGTGTCCTAAGACTAAAGAAGAACAGAAGGCTATGGCTCACTATCCCTATGATGTAGGTGTTGGATGTCTAATGTACCTTATGCTATGCACAAGGCCTAATCTAGCCTATGCTATAAGTATCCTAAATAAGTTCATGGCCAATCCAGGTTTAGAACACTGGCAAGGGCTCAAAAATGTTCTCATATATGTATTTGGAACAGTGAATTATGGATTATGCTTCACTAAAAGGGAGCTAACCAAATGCAACTATCTATCTCTACATGGCTATGTGGATGCTGATTATCAACAGATAAGGACTCAAGAAAGTCAATCTCAACATACATAATTATACTATCAGCAAACACAATATGTTGGAAATCACAACAACAATCAGTGGTAAGTCTATCTACCACAGAGGCAGAATATTATGCAATAACAGAAAGTGTAAAAGAATTAGCATGGCTATCAGGAACTTTGAAGAAAATAAACACAGAAGTCACAACACTAGTACTATATACGGACAGTCAGAGTGTATGGTACCTGAGTCGGGATCCAGTCCTCCATGATCAATCCAAGCACATTAATATGCGTCTGCATTTTGTCAGACATCAAATCTCCAAAGGAACCTTCAATCTGAAAAAAATACATGGTGAGAAAAATCTTCTGATTTCGGTACAAAAATTCTAACATAAAAGAAGTTTAATTTTTGCAGGGACTATTTACTGATCAAGGAAGCCCCATGATACCGAAGTCAGAACCAGCAAATCTCACAAGGGGTAGAAATTAGGGTTTCGAGATTTGGGGGTTTTTCGGATTTGGGGATCCCAGGTTTTTTCAATCTGAGCTACGATGGGTGAAATAGGAGGGAAACCACATGAAATAGAAGGAGTTTTCATCTGATCTCACTAATCTTTGGGAAATCTAGGGTTTTCAGGTTTTTTAAATCTCTTACAAATTAGGGATCTAAGTATAGATTGAAGGAGTAGGAGGGAAAGTGTGATGAACATCACTCATATTCCAGCAATCAATACACAAACTCGACAGAATACAAATAGAGAATGAAGATAGAAGTGAAGAAAGTGTATGTCTGAAGAACATTTCAAAGGGAGAAGAAGGAGAACACAACACGATGCTCCTACAGATGCTCTAACATGTGACTAACTCATACCTGAAATGTTAATGGATTAAAGCAGCGCCGTATCACTTAGGCTACCAAGGTCACTGCACTATCGTATTGCTTTTAAGCAATGAACCAAGACGCAGCTGTTATGAGACAAACAATTAATGATGTTACAAAACGTAGCAGCAGCAATATGAAACGCAGACACATTGAGGCAAATGCAAAAACGCATAGCATAGAGGGAGTCACTTAATCACTCACGTGGAGTGCACATGATGATGGTCTGATTCAAGCCACTACATCTGAAGACCATCTTCTTCATTTCTTCAGATATAAAAGACAAGGCAGAAGCTTCAAAGACAGAACAACACACACAAAATTTCAAGTCTTCAGTCACATTGTATTTCTATCTTTGAGAGCAAAATTAGAGTGTGGGAAAAAGATCAAAGAGTGCTAGAGTACCAACCTGTTTTGGGTACTGGTGAGTTTGAGAGACTTGTTGCAGGTATTCCAAGAACACTCAATCTTTGTATCTTCTACTTCACTTTCTTCATCTGCATTAGTGAATTCCTCCACCACTAACAAATGGGAACCTTAAATGTAGATAGTTCTTGACTATCGAACCAAGTAAAAATTGTGTCTTGTGTTTTCTTATTTTCTGCAAGTTTCATTTCTGCAAAACATTAATTTCTGTTAAGTTCTTTTGTGATTAAAGAAACAGAAAAGCAGTACAATACCCAACAGTTCTCACGATCGTTAAAAAAAAATTGAGATCTCTGTTGAATGATGTTCTCGCATGGTAACATTAATGTAGATACTTAACAAAGTTCTATAAGTAGTTCCTAAAAATGTTGGACTTTTCTCAGACTTGATAAGACCCATCAGCATCCAATATTTGTTCTAATTTCTCAACTTAACCTGTAATATTAAGGGCTCTGCCTTTGCCATTGACGAATGCCAAACATAAAACATTATAATTAAGTAAATGATAAATTTGTATTTATAGCTTTTTCATGGAGTTAAAACTTATAATAAACATTCTGAGTTTCCGTAAAAATTCTTTTTGTGAAGTTATTTAGTTTTTTTTTACTCTTTTATAATGAGCACAAATGGAAGTACTTTTTGTGCTAATTGCTATTTATTCCTTACTGTCCTAACTCCTGAAGTTCGTCAACAGGTATCAGACTGAGTAATAACGAGGAAAACAAGAAATTGCTGTTATTCCATTATAAAAAATGCACAGAAGATTTTATATATATTTAGAAAACAAGTTGCATCAAATCAGGTTCATATTCAATCAGATGTTATGTATAATTTGCAAAGGATATACGATTAAATCATAAGTTGACAGAACAGTTGAGCAAAGGAAATAGTTAAGAACAGGATCGTATACCTAGAAATAACAGTGATCTTGCGCCATGTCAGTGAAAACCCTTTTGAGGTTGGCAAGTTTGGAGTCAAATTTCAACCGCCGATTTTCATTGGCCAGCAGAACAAGAATTGTCCATGTGGCTGAAGTAAGCTGTAAGCCCTTAATCCAAGGAAGTTAGTGCAGGGAAGTGGTTTAGTTAAATGCAATTGAGATTTTTAGGTTGATAAGTTGAATATAGGTATGTCTTTGTCTTGACCCCTAAGCCATATGCTTCAGTTCATGAATAACGTACACTTTATAGACAAGTAATCATTAAACAGCTAATGTCATTGCTAACTTTCCTGAAAAGAGGAAATTGGCAAATCCAGAATTTTATTATAAACATTATTTTTTTTCATCACCATTCTTGATTGTAAAGTTGATTCTTTGTGATCTTATAGTTACAGATTTAAGTTACGGAAATAATCTTTTTGTAAAAATATAAATGAAAGTTGTATAGTTCATGACCCTCTTCAGATCCTCACAAAGCGGGTAGCCTTGTGCATTAGGTATGTTGACTTTTATTCTTGATTGTGCTTGTCCAACAGCTCAATCACCGATTCTCACTATTATAGGGTAATTAAAAAACAAGAATGGGATTTAACTGTCATTGTAACTTTATTTATACAAAGTAAAGTTATTATTTAATTAAATTTCAAACAATTTTTTTTGTCACACGTGAATAAAGATATCAACAAATCTTCAATATCTTTCATTTCCATTCCATTGGGACATGACATGTATATATAAGAGAAATTAAAATGTTAATATTTAAGAATTAAAAGATTACAATAAACTAACGTACAGCATCTTATAATCTTAAACTAACTTATACATATGTAAATACCATTTAACAAATAATAACAAAGTAATATCATTATGTTATAAAAGTTCAAATTTAATGCAAAAAATGTTCTAGTTTCTTCCAGTTTTTGAGAAGTATTGTATTCCCATTCTCATTCAGTCAAAAAGCGGTAACCAAGAGATCCGGGTCTTATGTACTTATCTATTCATAATTGGGAAATATGAGATGATCTGGCTTTCTTAAGGCATCTCTCAGCGATCTTGAGCATGTTGAGTAATTTAGCTAATGACATTTTCTTTTTGTTCATGTGGAAGTTTATAATAAGTTTTGAAAAACTCGAGATAAGAGACTGGAGCACTAAATCAATACTCAACTCGAGGTTCAAGTCATACTCCAATTGACCTAATTTTTTAATGTAGCTAGTCATCTGTAAAACATGAAGTTCCACTGCTGATCCAGGAGCCATCCGATATTGAAACAGAGCTCTCGCAGTCTCAAACCTCTCCACCCGACTCTGAGCACCAAACAACTCTTGAAGGTGAAGGAACATTTTCCTTACATTCATATTTTCATGTTGTCTCTAAAGCTCAGCAGATATGCTGGCTAACTTCACACATGTCACTTGCTCATTGTCATCTATATGACTTTGATAATATTCCAAATCTTCATTGGCAGCATCTTACGCAGGTTCAAGTGGAAGTTCAGTGTCAAGAACGTACAATTTTTTTTTGCCTTAAAACAATTTTAAGGTTATGCAACCATTCTGAAAATTTTAGTCCAGTCAATTTGTTTACATCCATGATGGTCCTCAGGAACAAGTTCGTACTCATTGTTCAAAATTGTTTCATCAAAAAACAAAAATTACTTTATACCGTAAAATCAAATAAATAAGGACTTTAAAATTTTAGTTCCTCCCATTATTTTAAACAAATTAATAGCCATCACTATTAATTCAAGAAATTATCACATAATTTCCTAGTGGGCTAGGGTCCCATTTTAATTTAATTGATCTTGAGTTTGCTCAACAAACCAATTAAATTAAAAATTGGTAGATAATATTTTATCAATCACATCCTATGTGATTCTTAGTTCCGTTGGGAGACAACTCTTTGCCAAAACATATCTAATAATATATTCCTAACATTGCCTCTAAATTAATATGATTATGAGTGTACTCATCCAAATCATATAAATTTAGTTAAGTAAAATCCATAGTTATAAGACTAAACATGTTCGAGATAAAGTGGCCTTGAGTTTACTCAACAAGCTTAACAATAAACAAAACTCTACTTTAATCCTACAATAATGGAAGGCACTATTCATATTCGAAACATGTACTTAATATTTTAATGAGGGATTTAAAAATAAAGTCTCAATCTAAATAATATAATCTCATTATATAAATTTATTTAACATAATCTAATTATGAAAAATAAATTGAGCACTTGGCTTGATTTTTTTTAAAAAAATTTAATTTAATTAATCAACTCTTGAAAAATTAAATTATAAAAAAAGAGAGAAGCAACTGACGCGCTACTTCTGCCAAGAGACAGCGTCTCCTGGCCATCTGGTGCATTCGGACAAGAGACGCAAGCCTCCTGGCCAGTGGGCTATTTGGCCTAAAGACGTAGTCTCCTGGCTGCACGCGCCCCTTCTTCTCCAGAAACCTTCGTGTTTCTTTTTTTTTATCGATTTTTAGAACTTCACTCTAATTTGTTTGGCCCCTTTCTTTGCTCTTCCTTTAGACTGTTTCTAGAGGCGTAAATAACTCTAATATTATACACATAAAACTTTAGAGAGATTCTCTCTCTAATGTGAGACGGTGGTGGTTCTCTAATCACCAGTGGCTGCAACTGCCTCCGGTGGTCCTGATCTTTGTTAGCCATGAAGCACAATTAAAACCCATTAACCAAGCATACATCAACATTCATTTAAGCAAACGTTACCCAAGCATCAGGGTTTGAATAACAAGCAATGAATAAAATGGCCATCGAAACGTTAAAAGAAGGTTGATTTAATGGACATAAATGCTTGAGTAAATGAACAGAACCCATTATCTGTATTGCAACCATTTGCAGTTAATAAACCATGAGCAAAGCATACGTTATGCATTGAAAACCAGAAAATCAATAGAAACTGGACTTGAAGAAGACCATCTGTGTCGTTTTCTATTGTTCAGTTATGCAAATGAAGAGACAACAATAAGTTATGCGAATGAAGTGACAACAATAAAAATGAAACTCTTCGTCTGGTTTTCAAGGAACATCGCACAAGTGAAAAACAAGTGCATCAAAGATCAAAATAAAATAAGTTCCAGAAACACATGAAACATTTTACAGATTTCCAGAAACACATGAAAACATATTCCACATTTCCAGAAACACATGTAACCATTTTACATCACTTCTAGAAATTGTTAATGTAAGCTTTAACAGTAGCCAACTAAGAGATTAAACATGTCCTACCTTTTTTCCAAAAACACTTTCGGATGAACAAGAATAAGAACAAAATTTTCCAGAAAATTATTTAATCACTTAGATCATTAACACACCATAAAAGCTTTCTAAAAACACATTTTCAGATCACCAATCAAAAAAGCCAAAACAGGTTTAACGTATAAATATGAAACTTTTGCATATTAAAACCAAATCAAAATTTTAATCAAGCTTATGAATCAAAATTAAAACTGTTAAAGGTGGCTCTGATACCATTATTAGAGAAATAACGCAAGATCAAATCTAAGCGCAACGGAAATAATTTAAAATTTTTCATAGAATCAACTTTAACAAAATTAAATTAGAAACATAAAACAAGAAATTGACAAAACTATACTAACCTGTTTCGATTTCTTGTTATAATTTACTGTTTCTTTGAATCTGTCAATCCACAAGTCGTTCAATCGTCTGGCCTCTAATGGTATCCACAGATCTATTCAAAGAAAAAACTCAAATCTAATTTGAGAGGAAAAATGTAAGAAGTGCTAGCTCCCAATTTTTCTAATTTTTCCTTTTATATGAAAAATCTTATTTTTCATGTTCTTGGATTATATTAAAATTACAACTAAATTCAAACTTTAGTCATAATTATGAATTAATCCCTATAAGATCAAATATCATATATTGATCTTTAAAGTTTTTAAAACTTCTCAATTAAGTCCAACTTAATTCAAATTTCACTTTCTCCTTTATAGATCTTTTTATGTGTGACCCATTACGTTCCTAATATGTTGGCTATGATTATAAATTATAATAAAAATTCATAATTATAATCAGATAAATTAAAACTCCTTTTAATGTATCTTTAATTCCCTAATTAAGCAATCTATAATCATAGATCATAATTGACGTCTAGCAACATGTCATGACCACCCAAATATTAAGAACGTCAAAGTGGTTTAACTTAACCTGTCTATACATGGCTATAATGTACAAATTAATCATTTCGTTATCTAATGTTTCAATTGAAATTAGAGTATGGAATGCATGTCTACTCTAAATAATCCAATCATGTTCGTTCTTGCTAATTAGTAAATGATTTATAATTGATATTTGAAAACAACTTTTCCAATTTTCAATTTACTCTGGCCAGAGATTCCCAAAATCATTACTAATCAAGAACAACAGAACATTCTTCCTAATTACTTTAGGACAACGAATCCTTTATTGATTTACTCAACTATCTCCATATAGTTCATACTATATCCAATAACTACCGAATTGAACTATTCCAAGAATAGAACATAAGTAGCATCAAAACATAGTAATTCCTACATGAGATAACTTTGGTAATCTCAAGTCTAAGGATCAATTATACAACCATCATTATGAGATAATCCACAGACACACAAGTAATGTTCCATTCGGGATTCTCATAATTGGGTCTATTCATTGAACTTATTCTCTAATAAGCACCCACATGTTTGTTTAAGTATCTCCATACTTTAATCTATGAGATCGATTACTTACTTCATAAGAAAGAAACAAATATGTGCTAGTCTAACCATTTCATCAATACCCTGTCTTGATGAAACTATGACTAGGAACATTTTAGGAATAATACAAAATGCAATTTGAATCTCCTAATTATAATCACATTATAATTTCTAATTGCATAATAATTATTCTAGGGATTTTATCTTTATGATTAATAATTAAATAATTAAAAATACATAAAGATAAAGAATGCATTTTATTAAATAAAACAAATTTTATACAATTAAAGTATAACCAAAATTGGTTGCAAGGGCATAAACCAACAACCTCAAGTTGAATGGCATCAAGTGATCTGGTGCAAGAACCACAGTCACAAACATTTGCATGCACTGTGGAAAGCTTTCGAACTAAAGCTATCCACCTTAGAAAGGATAGGCAAATTTCTCCATATCCCCTATTGATCTACACTATGTAGGAAGCAATGTGAATCTCATGACCACCTCTTTTTCCTATGTCCTAGTTATAACAATATTTGGAGATCTATAATGACAAGTATAGTATACAAAATCCGCCTTCATCCTGGTCAGCTATAACATGATGGAGCAAACTAACCCACATACAGGAAGGAGATAAATGGATAATACACATAGCATTAGCTTACCTTGTCGATAGTATATGGGGTGAGAGAAATAACAAGGTCTTTAAATCCCTCATGTGATATGTTCAGGAGACTACATGAAGCATTGTAAACAAAATTCAGACTTTATATCAATTTCTACAAAGAGAATCACAAGATCGGCAATGAAGCATTACACAATTCGAACATAAACCAATGAATTCATTTAACGTGCTACCTAATCAGATTACTCCTCTCTGAACATCTAAGATATCTCTTGGCTTCAAGAGGAAGATCACTTGAAGCTCAAGTAGAGACTTAAAGGAGTCCAAAAATTAAAACAACATAAAACAAGAGGATGAATGTGGAGAACTTTAAGTTTTTTTCATCATGGCACTTGCCTCAGCATAGAGTAAGACATGATTTTCATGCATGTACAACGCGTGGCCTTCAGACATATTAGTATATTACCACCTATTCTACTGATGTATTAAACGACTGATTTACGTTTAGCCATTGATGTACACTTGACATTATCCATTAACATATAACTTTATTTCTTCCAAAAACAACATGATACTTACATTGTGATTTTTAGTGATAAAGCTTAATTACATGTATTCTAACTTACTCTCTCCTTTTATTTATTATTAATTTGGCTATAAGGTCCACACTAGTTTTTAAAAAGTTAAGAAATTAACTTTTAACCCATTCTAAAAGATCCAAACTTATAATAAAATTAAGAAGGAGCATGAACTCATTCCTCTATTAGAGATACTTTCGTCATTTATTTCATGATATGAAAAAAGAAAAAAAAAAAAGAACCATTTGTTTTATGACAATGAAAACAAGAAAGAAGGCGTTTAATAGCAAAGCCCTTGATTGACATAATCAAGTCCTGTTATAAGGTATTCTTTTCGAGACTTAAAGGACAAAAGACTACAGATTAAATTGTTAATGGATTGTTATTAAAATATTACGTTAGAAGCATCTAGAACTACAAGTTATTGTGGTGGCGGTGGCATATGTGGTCGAATACCTATCCATATTATGAAATTTTTACGTTCATTTGGAGATGAACTCGGTGCCTTTACCGAACGACAACAATGAAATAAAAGAAAACAAGAAGAACAAGAGCTGCAATAGAAGCTGTTGTCCATGATTGGGGCCCCCTAAGAAATTGAAAGACCAGCGAATGACAGGTGGAATTCTGAATGGATAGGATGAAAATCGAAATGATCATAAGACATAGCAAGTAGTATAGGTAATAGGATATGTATTGGGATGCTGGTACCACCAAGGATTCACCAAACCATAACATTTAAAAGCGAAGGATTAGAGATTGAGATTGATAGGTCTGTTGTCTTCAGGACCTTATGGTAAGGCCAAGGAGGAACAACAATGTGCAGCAAAGTTAGACCACTCCACAAGCCCTGGCATTGCTAATGGCAAGCATAAGACTTTTTGCTCTTGTCTTCCCAGTTGTGATGCTCGAGGAAGTAGATAAAGAAACTAGGTTGTATTATTCTTAGTCCTTTTGCAAACTTCAATCCAACTTTTATACATGTGTGATATTTGCAGTCCAGCTTAGAATTTCAATCTCCTGGATAACTATTTTAAACAATAAAGAAGCTCGAAGCTCTTCCAAGATAAAGACAGGTTAAGAAAAATAACATAAAATTAAAGATTCTCTTTCCAAGTTCCATGGTGTCGTCGGAATCTAGTTAAGTAGCTACGTATTTCCGACAAAAGTTGTTCAAATAATGTGAACATAGTGTCAGTCATAGCTAACGAGGAGACACAGTATCTGTCGAGCCGAATTGTTTGGCAAATATCCACTGACCACATCCGTTGATAATGATAGATTTGACATGACTGCGGGTTGAACTGACGTCCTATCTAAGGACCATTTAAGCCCATGTGATCTCATGTGCGCAACTTAACGATTGTATCCAACACAACCTTTACAGAGGCTGGGACTCAACACCTAGGGTGTAGTGTGGTCCTTTCAGTAGGTTCGAATTACTTTCCAATCGACTTTGATATTCATCAGCCTAAGGAAAGTTAAATTCATTGACAGTAATTAATAGATATATCATTGTGTTGATGAACGTAGTTTTAGTATACCGATTTTGACTACATACAGCCTAGTTATGTTCTTCCCTTAAAAGAAAAAGAGAGAGACCTGCTAACTCGTGATTGAAATTTAGTAATACTCTCCATGTTCTTAGCTAAGACACAAAACCATAAGTAAATTACATAAAAAGGAAAAAAAAAAAAAGACTCTTGAACAATGAGCTAGCATACATGTCGTGGTGAGATAGTTACGCGAGCTAAGATTCAGGCATCTTTTTGTCAATTGTCGGAAAAAATTTATGCAAAATAAATAACAGGCGTACGATAATACAAATGCTCCCCCATTGGCTAACGGTTGTTAACTTATCTCGTCATCTTGGTTTTACATTCTTGCAAGCAGTCACTGCTAGTTAACTTACAGGATGTGGTATGACAATAAGAACATCCTAACACTCATCAAAACTATTATTATTTTACTAAGTTTATATATTCGTTTATTGAAGTGGCGTGAAAGCCATATTTCTAAAATAAAAAGTACAAAGGTATACTATAAAGACGAAGAAGTTTAAACAAATTAATAGCTAGCTTTGAATGAATGGAATGCAGCTAGAGTCGGCTCTTCCTGAAAACAAATAGTGTACGCGTAAGCAAGTATGGATTTGATTTGACACCATAAAGGGCTTAAAATGGTGTTGAGGGTTTATTCTGACAAAAGTAAACTCTTAATTTGTCTAATCAATGAAATTAAATATTTAGTTTAATTAATCAATTTTTATCATATTTTATTAAAGCTTATTTATCTATTTATACAAAATTCACACAAATAAGTGAATCAAATTAAGTAACACGAGATTAAAACATGCTAATGATAGCACGAAACTCCAACCCCTAACTAAACGTAAAACGTTGAAATACTTATTCACGTGGACAGCTCGTGACGCGGTGGTGGGGCTTTCCAACCAATCATCTTTTGCTGATTGACTTTACACAAAATATGTAACGAAGACCTTTTCTCTTCTCAAGCTTATACCGCAGAAAGATTCTCTAAATCCCACACGCCTACAGATGGTACATGTGCTCTAAATCAACACCTTTGTAGTGTTGTGTACCCTCATTTATAAACCAACCTGGTCCCACCATATCTAGATTCTATGCCAGAACTCTTCTGCTTTAAACCCTACCACTTCTCGAGTATTTCCCTTTTGTTTTTTCTACCCCACCACGCAAATAAATAGCACTAGCTCGCTTCAACCTTCACCGCCAACCTTCTTCCTTCCATTTCATTTCCTAAGCTTAAAACCCTAACTCTTAACAACCCAACAGATAATCACTCTATAGAACAAATTGAAAATATGTCTGGTGTTTGGCTTTTCAACAACAATGGCGTCATTCGTCTGGTGGAGAACCCTGCAGCAGAATCAGAAGGAAGGCCGGGAAGTTCCAGGAGAAAAGTATTGGTTCACTTGCCATCAGGCCAAGTGGTTTCTTCTTACTCTTTTCTTGAGCAAATACTGACTGAGTTGGGATGGGAGAGGTACTACGGTGGCGACCCTGACCTCTTCCAATTCCACAAGCGCTCTTCCATTGACCTTATCTCTCTGCCCAGAGATTTCGCCAAATTCAACTCCGTTTACATGTATGACATTGTCGTTAAGAACCCTAATCTCTTCCATGTTCGGGATATGTAATCTTTCTCTATGTATACCATAGAGATGGCTTGGATCGTGGTCAGCTAGTGTCATTTGCCTCTTAATGCTTGCAGCTCTCTCCGTTTTCTTTTTTCCTTCCTTTCCCTACTCAAATATTTAGGGCATGTTATTGAAGCTTCTTTTCTCTTTTTTTTTAAAATCTTGTTTCTTTACAATTGGTGTGGCTTCTCTTATCTTCCAGGTGTGTATTGTATAGAAGCAAATCCACTAGGTTCAAATTATTCCCTTTGTAATTTGTTTCACTATAAAATGGAAAGTACAGAAGGGAGCTGGTGCTTGTGGTTTGTTAACTATTAAGTTTCCTTAGTTTAGATGTTGGATTATCCCACATCTCTTTCGTAGCTTGACTACTAATCTCAGGAAAGCGTGGTTGTTTTCTTCTTATCTCTTTGTCAGTAGTTGCATGCTGGAGTTGCTAGTTGCTGTGGTGGCAAACGGTCAAGTGTTAGGTTTTTAATCCCTGTGGCTTTCACTTGTTAGTTTTTCTTTTGTGTTTGAAGCAAGTAACATTAAATATAAAAGCTTTTAGTTGAGTAGTAGCTTCTTAACCGAGTGCAATAGCACAACAGTATCAAATATCAATGCATGTCCTTTGACGTTGTTTGAAGACAGTGATGCTGGTACGATTGTCTATACAAGGACTTCAAAGAGTCACTTCGCGAGAAGTTTTTCCTCGGTACCTTCTTGAACAGTGTACTTGATGATGTTCAAGCGAACAAACTAATGGCTATGAGGTACAACCTGTGTGACCTCTTCCTACTAACTTAAAGTCTGTTCGAGTGTGTATGAAATTCGTACTCGTAAATTTCTTTTATAAAAAAAGTGATTTACAGTTTAAGATAAAAACCCATTTTCGGACAGTCGGTAGCTTTCAATAATTATTAATTATTGTCAAATACAATTTTTTTAATTATTTATAATACTTATAGTTACTGAAGTCCATCAAATTGTTGGTCATGAAGCTTTCTTTTTTTTAAGATTTAATCCAAGTAGAATACAGTGATGTGCATACCTTGGCTTACACTTGTTTTCCATTGATAGAGTTACCTAGGCTTTTGGGAAATTAAGGCGGGAAATGTAATTTATTATTCCCAACAGTATAATTCTTTGATTAGTCATTGTAACTGCTAATTTAGGAGACATATATCACTTAGGTTACATTAAAAAAAAGGTATATAAGAAGTTTTGGCACACATTTCTTCGGCTCATTTAGTTGGTCGTTTTAAACAAGAAATGTAATTATATTTTTAAAAATTTTTGTTTTTATGACTTTTGAAGTGATTTAAGATCTAAATAATTTTATTGAACTTATAATTATGAACAATTTTACTTTGCATATTTTATTCTTAATTTGAATACAAACTTTTATAGTTAATTTTTGATCATTCTAGTTCAGTGGGATCTAAAAGTGGTTGAATTTGATTAAACCGTTCAATCCTTTACTTTTTACTCCGATGCTTTTTTTTTTTTTGCACCACATGCTTCATTTTATTTCTAGCTAAAAGTTTTTGAGAGAGAAGATGAAGGTCCTTTTATGTTTCATTTTGGATATTGCTCTATAGGATGCAAGTTAGCTTTTCTACACCTTTTCAGTATGGCCAATTTATCTCTTAATGATAAAAAAGTTTACAGAAGGGGAAAGAAGCCACCCGAGGCTATTAACTTGTCCAAGACAAGATTAAACATATATATAGGGATAACTACAAAAAAAATTCTCAAACTCTGCTCAATTTTACAACTACAGCTCGATTTAAAAAGTGACAATAAAATGTTCAAACTTTCAATCTTTTTTAATTATAGTATGACGTTAGTTTATCCGTTATCTTTACTGACATGTCTCGTTTTCCCAAACCTTAATTAATTAGACCATCAACCTTAATTAACATCAGTGATTAAGAATAAAGAAACGACATCGTTTTATGGCATAACTAAGACAACGTCATTTCAACAAAATTAAATCCCTAATCTATCGATCCCTCCTTTTAAACATCGTTGTTTCTTTGTTTCTCGTTGTCCCACTATCTATCCCTCGTTCCAAACAGTCCCCAGGGCCCATCTTCATTAGGGGCCTACAGTAAAAAAGTATTAAATGTCACAAATTTTGTATATTCTACTTACTCTACCGTTTATTACTCCCTTGCGTGGGTTCAAAAATCTTGTATATTCTACTTAGAGTCTACCGTTTATTACTCCCTTGCATAGGCTCCACTCTCAATTCTTATTTTTAGCATTTATTACTCCCTTGCGTGGGCTCCACTCTCAAATCTCACACCTTAGGTCTTCTGTTCTGTAATCCCTATACCCCTATTCTCAAAGTATTTTCATCCCTTCATTATAATAAATAAAAAGAAATTCAATAACTAGGAAGGCTTTGGAAGAGAGGGAATAGGATAGAGGGGAAGGGAGGATCTCTTCCCAAATCTCATCCCAACATTTTACATTTTCATGCAATGGTTATTAAGTGTCATACGAACGTTTTTATTAAGTCTCATTTATTGGTTGTTAAAGAGAAATGAAAGATACAAAATTTTTGGTACTTCTGATGTGAGCACGAGCAAGGACTACCATGGAGATGGCATCGTGATAAGGGCAAGCTTGTCATTCTAGTTAGACCTATGTCAAAAGCTAAGGCTAACCCAGTGTATGGTTAGCGTCCTCACCCCTTAGGACAGTGGACAAGGACAGAAAAGTCCTGTCCAAAATCATGTTTGGTTGTTGTCTGCTATTATTTCTGTCCTTCAGACAGATGGACAAGGACGGTAAAAGCTGTCCAACATAAAACTGCGGGACGTGCGTGCTTGTCCGTCGGACTAGAAAGGCAAAAGTCGATGCTATCCTCCTAACGTCTCCCACGAACACAAAACAGCGGACAGACGAGAAGATACAGACGAGAAGCACCCATTGAACAACCGGACAGGACCTTCTTCGTGCGGCTTCATCTCCACTGCGAACACGGTATGAGCTTTCTTTTCCTGTACATTCTTCTCTTCTG
>JAOTBA010000205.1:18751999-18765779 GCA_025629845.1 Erythroxylum squamatum
CTTTGAATAAAACGCGCTAAAGGGGATTGCCTTTAGGGCACAAATAAACAGTACCGACCTTGAATAAGTCGACTTATCCAATGCACAAGTCGACTTATCGGTACCGAGCAAGGATAAGTCGAGTTACACATGGTACAAGTCGACTTACCACTTACAGATAGAACGGAAAGGTTGAATTTTGAAATTGGTAGTGGAAGTTCGTTTTCTAGTTTCCATGGTGATTGTGGAAATGTTGAAGGTGGTAGTGGTAATGGTGGTAGTGGTACTGGTAGTGTTCCATCCCAGACCTAAGAAAAAGTACCTGAACCTGATGTGAGAAGAGAAAAAGGCAGGTGACTAGTTGTTTTGCACCGCGAACAACTCCTAGAGCCCAACCTTCAATTCGTAATGCAATGCAATTAAGAGATGCGACTCACAATGTCGATATGGCAGTAGCTAGATGGTGGTATGATACAAGTTCATCATTCAATGCTTCTCAGTCCTATTATTATCAACCTATGAAGGATGCAATAACCTTTTGTGGTCTAGGATACAAAGGTCCTTCGATTGATTACTTAAGAGGTAAACTTTTGAGTTGTTCTGTTTCTAAAATTATAAGTTATTTGGCAAAAAAAAAGAGTAAATTGGGCTACTTATGGATGTTCAATCATGTGTGGTGGTTGGACAAATAGGAGACAAGAGCCTATTATTAATTTTTCGTTTATTATATAAATGGCTCTATGTTTTAGAAATCTATTGATGCATCTAGCCTTATTAGGAATACTGAGACTTTGTTTGTGATATTTGATGAAGTTGTGAATGAAGTAGGGCCAGAAAACATTGTTCAATTTATTACTGACAATGATTCCGCTTATAAAGAAGCAAGAAAAAAGTTTCAGAATAAGTATAATAATTTTTCTAGACTCCTTGTGTTGCACATTGCATTAACCTAATGTTGGAGAATATAGGAGATCTTAGGTATTTTCCTATTATTGATGAGACTATGCAGAAAGCTAAAAGGTAACCAAGTTCATCTATAATCGTGCATAGGTATTGAATTTAATGAGAAAGGAATTTACCAATGGTAGAAATTTGTGTCGTCCTATTGTGACAAGATTTGCAACAACTTTCTTATCACTTCAGTATTTTGTTACGATGAAGAAAAAGTTAAGACAAATGTTTACAAGTGATAAGTGGATTGCATCTCAGCGTGCTAGATGTAATGCTGAAGTAGAGGTTTGTAAAATTATACTGGAAGATAGAGAATTTTAGTCTCAATGCTAATTTGTTATCCGAGTTTGTGAGCTTTTATTGAGGGTGCTTCGCTTGGCTGACTGTGAAGAAAAGCCAACAATGGGGTTTTTTATGCCATGGAGAGAGCGACGGAAGCAATTAAGGCCAATCTGAAACATAGCCCTTCTTTGTACATACCATATCTTTCAATCATTAATGAGAAAAGGGAAAGACAACTTTCTTCTTTATTGTTTGTAGCTGGGGCATTTTTTAATCCTAGTGTCTATTTTAGACAGTATCTTACTAAGCAACCTGAAGTTAATGGAGAAATGCTTTTAACTATTACAACAATTGTTAGCATTGATGCGATGCAAAATCTCTTAAGCTCATAAATGGAGCTTTATAAGTTGTCTTATGGGGATTTTGGAATGTCGATTGCAATTCAATAAAGAGGAAAACTTTCTTCAGGTATTAATTGTTTCCTTTTTCTTATTTGTTGAAATTAATTATCACTTTATTTTATTTATAACGCTACTTTTGTTATCTTACAACTTACAGTTTCATGGTGGGGTCAATTCGGAAATGATGTTCTAGAATTGAAAAGGTTTGCAATTCAGATTTTAAGTCAATGTGTGAGTGAAACAGGCTGTGAACGAAATTAAAGCACATTTGAATTTATCCACTCTAAGAAAAAGAATAGATTGGAGCATAAGAGGTTGAATGACTTGGTTTTTATTTGTTACAATTTAAAGTTTCAGGAAAAGTATGTTATAATCATTATTATCCTTATTAATTTCGATATAATTTCTTATAATTTTCTAATAATTAAATTTTATTATTTACTAGGACTCTTAATAGTACAAGTAGCTCAACTGATCCAATTTTCATTGATAATATTAATCTTTTGACGGATTAGGTTTCTGAAGAACCAAATTTAGTAGATATCAATGACTTGGAAGATAATTTTGTATGAGAAAGCATTAACATGTCATTCGATGCATTAAATTTGAATGATAATGATGATGAAGCTCCTCTCAATGATGAGAATTTTGTACCAAATGATAACTAAGGTCAGTGTAGTTATAGTGAGTATCCTCCCGTAGACGATTGAATTTCGTTCCAAGTTCTTGTTTTTCTCTTCTTTTAATTTTACTTATATTTGATGTATATGTTAAATTCTATATATGTAATGTAATTATAAATATTTTTGTTTCAGGTTTAACTTCTACTTGATTGTTTCCTTGTCACGGACTCTTATTGTAAATTGTAATAGTTTGAGAGTTAAGGATATTTATTGTTCTTTTTATTGGATGTTTTGATGTAATTATTATTTATTATATGATAAAATTATAGTATTGTAATATTTTAAATACTTTGTATTATTCTTAATTTTATATTTGTATGATGATGATTGTGTTTTTTATATTAATTATGGTTATTATTTATATGTGAAATATTTAAAAATTATCGTTATTTCATATTCATTGTGATTATTATTTATTATTATGATTCTTGGAGACATGGTTAATGTAAACTTATAATGTATACAGTACAACTGTACAATATACCAAAGGACTATTTTGAAAATTTAAAAAAAAATTATGGACTATTTTATAAATTAAAAAATTATCCGAAACAGTACCCGGTATTGACCGATACTGATACAGTACTGTACCAGAACTTAATCCAGTACGGTATTCACAACTTTAGTTAATATCCTAAGTGACATCCCCAACATAAACCCCTCGATGCAAATTTATTCCCTCCAAACCCTAGTTAGATAGTCCAATCCATAACATCAAAGGCTTTTAAGAGGTAGCTTTAGATACATTTGTACATAAAAAGGCCTAAGTGGTAATCTTTTTAGCTTGTCAATTAGTTAAGAAAAAAAAAGACAATTGTTTTATTATTATTGTTGTTGTTGTTGTTATTATTATTATTACTACTCCTTAAATAGATTTGATAATTAAGAAATTCAAGTTAATACTAAAATTATTTTAATTGTACTTTCACCAAGATTAAATATTAATAGAAAAATAAAAATAAAATAATTATGATTCTTTTTCATAAAAATAGCAATTCATATAATAAACGAAAGTAAAGAAATATCTAACAAATGTTTTGGTACTTATTAAAGAGTAATTACTAAACTAATGTACTAATGGAACTTCTATCTTATAAAATATTACTTATATTACCATAAAAATCTTTATTGTGATAATTGTTGTGATTAGTACTTAATATTTATAAAAATATTTTGTATAAAAATAATTAAATTTTGATACTACTTGTAACTTATTTCTTTGATTTAATTTAATAGTTACTATTTAGATATAAATAGTTAAGTAATTTAAAAAAAATTATCACCCTAAAACAATTAACAATAATATTTTGATGTTCTTGTTAGAATTATCATATTATAGTGAATTTGATGTTTGAAACTAAAATTTTCAAATATCCATCACAATTCACTCACTAGTCTCTAATCGATTTCTATAGAGTAAACACTACTTTTGTATTATGAGCCCATTTGAGAGGTCGATCCTTAAACAAATTAAGTATACAAATTGATAGTGTACAAAAAGGTTAGTCATGCAATATAACATTCATGACATTTTGATAAGTTCAAATTTTGAGTTATGATAATATATAGATTTTTAAATGAAATAACTAAGACGAATTAAAAATTTTAACTTATCTATTTTTAATGAATAGTTAATATTACAACTAATACTTCTAACACATTAAAAGTCGAGACAAATATAAAATTTGAATAAATTAAACTTAATTAAAAAGATTAAAAACGTTAATCACACAATTTAAAGTGTCTGAACTTATTAAATTAAAGTCTATCTAAAAATTAATATTAAAATTTATCAAAAACATTCATTAAAAAATTAACTTTAAAAATTGTTACTGTTAAAATTATTTTCTTTTTATTAGAATCAATTAAATCTGCTTAATTTATATTTGAAAATATTATTTGATATTATTTTATTATTTTATTTTTAAATCAATTAAATTTATAATTTATAATTATTATTTCAAATTATTTAATGAAAATAACGTATTTAGTAAAAGTTCTAGTCAATTAGATTATAATTTACTTCCCATTTCTAGCCATATATGATTGGCTTTTTTAACTTCAACTTAGAGTTTAAAGCAAAGATGGCAATCTAACCAAAACCTAACCCAACCCAAAGCCAACAGGCTGTGGGCCAAGCTCAAGTTAAGGTTATTCTGTCTTAACTTTGCCCAAGTCCTGATTGAGAGCAACATATTTTATTATAAACGACATTTTCTAAATTTTTTTTAAAAAAACCAACTCGATCTGTTCACGGCCCGTCAAGCTGAAGAATGTCATTTTAAAATTTTCTTTCAAAAAATCAGTTGGGCCTAACTCAAAGGCCTAAAATAGCTTATGGTGGATTTGAGCCACAAGCTAGGCAATCCCCAACACATCAAGTCACGAGCCTATCAACTCATAAGTCGGGCCAAGTTAAACCCAAGCCACATTGCCATCCTTAATTTAAAGCTTCTTTTCCAAAGGGGTTTAGGACCCAAACCATTGGTACCCCAAATTCTGGTAATCTCAAAGATACTAATTGCAAACCAGACCAAATTGTCTGATTACCTGAAGTCCTGCGCAATTTGTAACGATATCTATAAACTTAAATGAAAAGACCCAAGTACAATGATTAAACTCCAACACCTTGAAACCGGCTACAGTTGAGGGATATGACGAAATATACAAGCGCTCTTTTGTAGGTTCAATCACATAAGACTATTATTACATCGATAATAATTTGTCGCCATTGGCATTCACGGTCCAGTAGCATTCCAGAATATTATGAATTTGATCAGGTTGCTTTGTAGTGAAATTCGTCAATTGTAGAGTATATCAGGCCTTCATCTTCAAGTGATCTCATGGATTCCCTGATAAAGAAAACAAAGTACACGTAAGATTAAGTCGACCTTGCGCAAGAGAGAGGTGGGGAAGGGGGAAATTACTTGATCTTCTCTAGAGGAAGTTTGAGCTGTTGACAAACTTCATTCATGTGCAATCCTTTTTCCTGTCCGCTGAAGAATAAATCATTCGACAAGTTTCGTTAAAATGGCAGGGACAGGAAGGTTAAATATCAACCAAACTATTAGACAGGTATATTGAACACATGCAGTTGGGACTAGACTAATAGTAGTTCGCTTCAACAAAGAAGGATAAACAATAATTCAGAACTTGTGCAGAACTATCGGAATTAGAACAAGCTATAGCTATATGAAAACTTAGAAAAATGACTTTTGAAAATATTTCAAAGAAAAAGCTACAAAATGAAACTCACATGCTTGAAGATTGTCGCAGACATTCAAGGACCAATTGATCACAGTCCTTCAGTCCATCCACACTGTATTGCCTGGACAACTGAGAAAATACAAGTAGACCGTTAGTTCAAATATTTGTGGAAATGATGCTGATTGGAATGCTTCCTCATTCGGTGCAATACCGGACTTGATATGGCAGTCTGATATCCACTAGATTCAGTCTGAGATTCTGTCATATGATGCTGAGTTGTGGCGCTCCCTTGCAGCTTTGATCAAGGCAAATGCATGTCAATCAATAGAAAAAGCACACAACACTTGGAACTACATAATATAACAAGTGATCTTGAGTTCTTTGGCTTGAACGGTTCTAAAGATCAGTACCTGTTTGCAATTTTGCAAATGAGAATAAATGCAATCAAGAAAATGAAAGGCAATCTCATCAAAGTTTGTCAACGGCCTGCAAGAAACAAAGAAATCCAAGTTTCATGTGATGACATGAATAGTTCTTAACAGAATAAATTTGGGAAGAGGAATACAAATAATTCAAAAGATACGCTGGCCGCTCAAACTTCCAAAGCTAGGAGACACCCAATTTATAGATCTGATTGTTGGTAATTGGATATGACGATGTTGGTTTGTTTTTGGAAAGAAATATCATGAAGAAACAAATGCAGGGCAACCTTAACTGAAATTGCAAATGCAAACTTCAAATCACCACTCTGCCAAATCTATTTCAGAATTCCCCAGATTTTTCTTCACTGTTTATGCTTGAATAGGACTTCCCAGGTAGATAGCGCAGTTTAGAGGACTCAGTACTTGAACAGAAACTTCTATCTAGAAACCTTGTTGAAGCCATACCTTACAGAGAAAGCAACTAATTGGACTGTGCCTTGGAAACTTTTCAGGTGTCCATTCACACGAACATACATTCCGTCCCTTTTGTAAAATAACATTAGAAAATTATAACCTCTCAGCACATAAACCAACACTGCATACTTGGAAATATGGCAACAGAAAAAAGAAAAAGGATAAGAATGAAAACGAAAATGTACCGTATTGCCTCCATTTCCATCGTGTCAAAACCCTCATTTACCCTGTTTAAATAGTCAGTTATATGTGAAGTTGATTCTGGAAAGAATACAAGTTTAAGCAAACAGCTTGCATCTCAGTTCAAGTATTTGTAGGTAGAGGAATCAAACATCTCCTTATTAACAACTAACACTATTCAGCAACTCATATTCATGTTGAAGTATAATGAATTACCATCTTCTGCAACGTATTCGACCTGTTCCATCATCCACGACGAAATTGACGTCAGTAACCTTTTCAGTTTTGTCAAATACCATTCCAACTACCGTAACCTACACCAAAAACATACAAATAATTTTGATTTATGCATTGAAAAAATATACATTTAATGATACCAAAAAGAAAAAGAACTAGCTTCATAGGGACAGAGTTATAGAATACTAACATTGCTTGCATCCACATTATTTATCACAAAGTTGGATTTCTCATCGCCAGATTGAGAAGCTTGGCTGATCTGCTTCACTGTTACCGGAAATAAACCTTGAGAATCCCTACTCTGAAAGAAAGACAGTTTATCGACGAGAAACGGAGAGTTAAGATTTGTAAAGAACGGTACGAATAACAAGCGAACGGAGATCCAACGGCTTACTTTTGCAGTTGATACAGAGGGATCGGACTGAGTTGGCTGAGAGGAAACAAATCCGCCACCAGAGGAGGGATCGAACTGGCTGCTTGAAAACATCCTTGATGCCTATACTCGGAAACTAGGAGGAGAGAAAGAGGAGCCAACTTCGAGTATTTGGAAATATAGACAATCAAGATTACAAACATAAAGTCAGCATCTGTGATTGTAGGTTTCCCGCCGACTTGGCGTTTCAGCTTTTACAGTTCCCGCTCCTATCTCCTTCGCGCGTTCACCAAGTAATCACTAAAACCCTTTTAAAACAAAATGTATTTAAATTTATAGCTAGATTTTATATTAAAATTTTCTTATTTAATTATTATGATTGCTAGGAATTCTTCACTTCAATCAACTTTATAAAATTTCATTTTAATATTTTTATGCTAATAGTTAATTTAAATATACTATGAAGATATCATTAAATTATTATGTTTAATAACATGTTTTCATACATAATAATTAAACTTATAAAAATAAGATGGAATTCAAATTTAACTATTTTATTTTTTCCAATTTTTTAAAATGAAGTTATTATAATTATGGAATATTTCATTTATTCTTCTATGGAATAACTCAACATTGTTTTAGATTTTTTCTTTTACTCTTAAAGATTAATTATTTAGATAATAAAGAAAAAATATGAAATAATCTTACATTTTATTTGAATTTATTAATCTACAATTGTGTATTTTATATTTAATTCTTTCATAAAGTTTTGATGGTTATGTTGATCTAAGTAGGTTTCTTCTTAATGTTTTGATGATTGCAAAATATTAAGTGACCAATTCTTCTTATAAGGTTCAATTTGAGAGACTATTGACTTTAAACCATAAAGTTGTCTATATTCTTTTTTTGTACTTTGAATCAAAATGAATTTAATAGAATTTAGTTGTGTGAAACCATATATGACTACACCACAACCTTAAGAGAAAGTGGTGAGAGGATATCACACTCAGTTCAAATGGTTCCTGAAGAAAAACAAGGAACAAAGGAGAGGAGGAAACAAAGGTGAAGGTAAGTTAAGAAAAAGGCTATTATAAATATAAAAAAATGCCATTTCAAGAATTAATCCCCAAACCTTAAAGAGAGCAAGCAGATAGATACAAAAGAATACAAAAAGAAAGAGGTAATGAAAGCATCATGAGATAATTCAGGTGAATCCTAAAGACAAGAAAACGAGCAAAAGATTAACCCAACATTTGTTCTATGGCATATGAAAATTAGCTAAAACCTCCAAATTAGCTTAAGAACAATAATGATGAGTTAGCTTATTATGAATTGATTGAGAAATTATAAAATCATGAATAAGGAGAGAAAAAGATCATCTTGAAAGTGTAAACACAAAAGGAATTAGACACATGCATGAAAGAGAATAAGATATTGAAAAGGGGTTATATAAAGCACATGCATCTTTACATGAGTCTAAAAGCACTAGCATAAAGCATGAAATTGAAACTCTAAGAAAATAAGTTATAGAGTTGAAGGAATCTTTTAAAAGATTCAATAAAAAGAAGGTAAAATTAGACACATTGTTGAATGGGAAAAAATCCCAAATAATATAAATGAGATAGGATATACTCAAAGGTCTTATTCATCTAACGAAAAAACAACCTTTGTTAAGGCCAATAATTTACATAAGCATGAATCTCCTTATATAACATGTAAGGATTACTTGCATCCCCTATATGAGCATCAACTGCATCATATATGATACACGTCCTTATTCTAGAAGAAACAATTATTACACACTCTCATACATACATGCATCACTGGTAACATCATATGGAAACTTACATAATAAGAATGTCAGTAAAACATTATCATCTGGATCATTATATATAAGATTTAATGGTGACAACATTTATAAAGCATGTCATGCACAATGTTATTGTTACAGCTATTTTGATTTTGAAGAATGATTTTGTTATCTTAGAATGAGACTTTCAGGAAAATTTAAGAAAATATGAATTAAGAAGATCTCAAAGACTAACCTCTAAGGACCTAAGTACATTTTTGTACCTAAAGTGAGATAAATCATTTTTGTAGGTAAATAAGTATGACAAGTGGTATGTAAATAATGGTTTCTTAAGACACATAATGGAAGATGTGACCAAATTTATCATATTTTAAAAAAAGAGGGAGGACACGTGACAATTGGATATAATATTAAGGGTAATATAATTGACATTGAAAACATTAGTGCAATTAAAAATACTATTGTAAGTCCCACCCAAAAGGAGAAATTGGGCGTTTAAAATTGTCAACAAATTTTACTCAAATTAACAACAGTCAATGTAAATAAGGAAAAGGAGATTACTTAATATAAATTAATTAATCAATTGAACAATAAAGTAAATAGTATAGGAAAAAGATAATACAAATTGATTTATAGTGGTTTGACAAACAAGTCTTGCCTACTACTCTCAAGACTCTAATTAAAATTCCACTAAACTACTTCTTTCAAAATGAAGAATAACCTTTGTATAATATTTCTACGTAAAGAGAAATCCTTCTTACTATCTTTTTCCAAAATAAGAAGGCACCTTAATCCCAACACTCCTAAGAACAAAATTTAACACCTATAAAACTATTACAATTAAAAAATATCTCACTTATTCACTTGATCACTAAAAAGTGCCCCACTTACACAAATAGGAGACAATGATACTCAAATGATTGAAAAACACTTTAAAATGTGTGCATAAGACGCCAAAAACTTTTTGATACTAAAACTAATGTGAAAGCACCTATTTATAATGTTTTTGAACTCTTCCTATCTGTTGGAGCCAAAAACTAGCCATTTCAATGGCTATATACAGAGCATTGGTGCTATACTGGTCGGCCAGTATGCATTAAAGCTCTGGATACACTAGTCATTGGAATATTGGTCAACCAATAAGACATATTCGACCGATACATTAACTAATGTTACAACAAACTTACAGTACATCAAATTTAACATCTTTAACCTCTACTAGTTGACTACAGCCTATATTGGTTGACTAATCACCCAAAAAATATGGTTTTAACATCTTCAAATGATCAAACTCAATTTGATTAATGAAATTATAAATTAAACATCTCAAAATGTATCCAAAAACTTTATTTGAAATATCTAAAGGCTTTTATATTAAAAACAAAAGCTTCAATGCCTCTTGATGAGTGTAAAGATTCATGCAATAAAGTGAAATGAAATTTTTATGTATTGTAACTCTTTTAAAGCAACAAATTAATAAGGTGAGATTACAATTAATATTACAAATTAAAGAATGACCTTGATAAGCCTTAATCTTCCTTTGTTCTTGATTTGATTTTCATTTCAATAATTGTAAGCCTTAACTTCTCTTTATCAACTTCATAAGCTGTTTTCTTAAGTTTATAACTTCAATTTGTTCTTATATTTCTTTTCATCAAAATAATAATCTCATTAATAATAATCGTGTTTTGTTATTATCTAGTAGAAGCTACCTAGGTTCAATAATCTCTCCCTTTTTGATGATGACAAAACACCTGTTATATTATAGAACAATAATAAAATCAAGTTTACAAACAAATATCAAGATTGTGATTAGCCTCCCTTTAATTCATGCATAAATCATATTTTAATATGAAAAGCATGATGTAACATCAAGAAAAAAAGAGATAAGAAATATTTAAAAACCAAAGAAAAATCCATACATGAAGATAACATAAAATTACTCAAGTATATCATATAAAGTACAAAAAGTGCAAAAGCAATAAAACAATCACTTCCCTTAAATTTCATCACTCCCTTTAAATGTCATCACTCTCATTAAAGCTAATATCATTAATCTTTCTTCCCCCTTTTGGAATCATAAAAAAGAAATCATTAACTAAAAAGGGAAAAACGTAAAGTGTCGTGCTTCGAACTAACTCAATAGAAATAAGCAAAATGTATTTGGTTAAGAATGATAAACTTTCTCATTAAATAGTGCTATCAAATATTTAAGGAGTCAAAATCTGTAATTGTGTCTAATTTGAAAAATCCCCAATTTCGGTATTATACCTCAGCTAAAAGATTCAATTAAAGCATTAAGGGAAAGTTTTGACAAAATTAAGGGTTGGAATTGTAATAAATTAAAGCATATTTACAATATCCAACAATCAATTTCATAAAAGAATATATGATTTTGAAAACACCAAAATTTCAAAAAATGAAACATGAACAAAACCCCAAAGTACCAAAATTGAAAAAAAATAAAGAGGTATTGATATAATTAAAAGGGAAATAACTTTGACTCTTTTACAATTTAGCTATAAAGGCATCAATTTAAAAAGATAATCTTTAATTAAGAAAAGATTAAAATTCCCAAATTTGAAACCCAAAACTAATGAAATTTCAATTTGATGTAATTGATTGATTTATTTTGTGACAGTCAATATTCTAATAACCACAAGTGCACGACATAGCTATAGCTAGTACCAACAAGTACGGGTCAATCTCACAAAGACGATGAATACTAGTTGAAGTAAATCACTTGTTATTACAGAATTCACGTACAATATACAAAATGCATAAGCGGGATTGAATTGTGTATTCTTTTCGTGAATACAAACCTCTTTGATATTTCTTTGAAAACGAACTTTTTCAAACTCTTAAATGAATATAAAAAATGTTTATTCGAAAATATCTATGTAGTTAAATCGCAAATAACTTCGATATACTTGTTTAAGAACAATAGAAATTAAAGTAGAGAGTTAGAAGTAGACAAGGCGATTTTTATACTGGTTCACCTCAAACCTTAGGCTACGTCGAGTCCTCAGAGTTCGTTCGAGATTTCACTATACTTCTCCAAAATTACATGTTGGACCCCGAACTTTTCTTGGAGATTTGATTTACTTAAATGAAATTAAATGAGGAATTAGTGGTGTTTAATGTTTTATTTGGGTAATGTTAATTGGAGCAATTGTAATGATATTTTGAGGTTGATACATGAAATGGGTGTTTTGTGTATGATTGTGTTGGTTTATAGATAGTGTATGAATTGTGAATGACTTTGCGAAAAGGAATGTGTATGTGCATGTTATTCCTTATTGAGTTTGCTGTTGAGTATTTGATTTGGAATGGCATGTTAGAGATTTGAATTGTGTTTGAGATGAATTGGATGAAGAGTATGTGGTAGTGGGTGAATGTGTGAAGTTGATGTGTTGGCAAGCCATCCTAAGTGTAGGAATGGTGTTCAGAAACGTCAATGGCAAAACTGTACTGATCTAGATAGAATTAGTAAAAGTGGTCTTAATGAAAGTTGTAGCTTATGTTTTCAGCGTTCTAACGCCAAAAAGTATACAATTTTTCGATATCGGGGCTAGAAGTTATGATAGTTTGAAGTCTTGATGTTGTTTAGGATGCATTTTTGGGGACAGAAACTTTGAGTGAACTTTTGACCCTCTTAAAGTTAGAAATTGTTCTTAGGGTCTTCATGAGAATTGTAGATTATGGTTTTATCTTTTCATTGATATAAAGCATGAAATTTTTGGACAATGGAATAGGAAGTTATGATTTTTGGAAGTTGTGTTACTGCTTAGGATGATATTTTTGGACAGCCAACTTGAAATGAAGTTTTGACCCTTTTTGAGGCTGAATTAGTTTGTAAGTTCTTCACGAAAATTGTAGAGCTTGTTGTTATCTTTCCATTGATACAAAGTATGGAATTTTTAGACAATGGAGTGAAAATTTATGATGTTTAGAAATTCTGGTGCTGTTTAGGATGAAGTTGACGAACAGTCACAAGTCACCTTGTGTGGACTTTTTGACCCTTTTAGAGACTGAATTTGTTTTTAAGTCCTTCATAGAAGTTGTATAGCTTCTTTTTATCTTTGCATTGATACTAAGTTTGTAAAATTTAGAGTTCTGAGTCAAAAGATATGAAAGTTGGAAGATAAGATGTTGGACTGGGAATCTTCTGCGGCCGACCGATCTTCTGGCCGACCGACCTCTGATCTTGCTGGCCGACCGATCATCTTGCAGCCGACCGATCTTCTGCGGCCGACCGATCTTCTGGCCGACCGACTTCTAATCTTTTAGCCAACCGACCTCTGATCTTCTGGCCGACCGATCTTCTTGCGGCCGACCGATCTTCTGGCCGACCGACCTCTGATCTTTTGGCCGATCGATTCTTGTTGGCCGACCGATCTTTTGCGACCGACCAATCTTCTGGTCGACTGACCTTTGATCTTCTGGCCGACCGATTCTTGCTGGCTGATCGATCTTCTGCGGCCGACCGATCTTCTGGCCGACCGACCTCTGATCTTCTGCGGCCGACCGATCTTCTGGTCCACCGACCTCTCTTCCTTGTTTTGCCCATAACTTTTTCGTCCGACCTCCGATCGATCAGATTTTTGAAGCGTTGGATTTCTAAGACATCCCTCTATCTCTTCATACCAAGTTTATGATTTTTGAGATCAAACTGAGAAAGATCGATCGAATCAAAGTGGGAGGATCGATTAAAAGAGTATGAGTTGGATATTTTTCTGAACATGGTTCAGTATTTTGGTGATATCTTGAGCTATAGAGCT
>JAOTBA010000205.1:18773712-18803272 GCA_025629845.1 Erythroxylum squamatum
TCCTATGTACTCACAATCTAGCCCATCCTATGCCAATTTACCATTTTACCCTTCCAATTGAGGGTGGGATGTTACATACACGGATTAACGCGCATTCTAAGATTGAAAGTTTAGTGGGGAAAACACTTAGTTTGGATGACCACTCACAGCAATCATCTGCCAAGCACACAAATTCAGAAATATCACAACTCATATACCATAAACCACATTCATAAACCAAACATTGATATTCAATGCACATGTAAATAATGATGGAATAATTAAGCACAGTACATAATGCAAATATGCTTCAACATATTATCCATATACTGAAAATGCACATTTATAAGCCAAATATTGATATTCAACACTCATTGATACAATATATCAATATAATTGCATATCATTACAATTCATTATTACAACCAATACAAATGCTCATCAATACCAAGTATTCATATTGTCGTTTTGTATTTCTTATTTATGATGGTTAAGTTTCCTTCTATGTTAGGCCTGCACATTTTCTATGGGTGTAGATAACGAGTGCTATGGATACCCGAAGTTATCAAACTGTCGATATCTGAAGGCATCAAACTGTGGATACTCGAAGGTATGTGGACATCAGTTGTTTCAAACTGTAGCAACTACACTGTAACCCTATAGGCATACCCATCTATCCACAACCAAGACAATAAAGGTGGCACTTTAACATTTCCTTTAACCATTTGCAAACTTCACAATTCATATATTAACAAATCATATGATATACATTTCAAGTCATAAAATCTGTATCTATGTTCATACATGCAATTTATGGCTTACCACCATTAGAAGGGTTGATGGTAGCTAGTCCATCAAACTCCTGACGCCAGTTTAATCACCAATCTCCATAAAACATCTAGAAGTGATGATATTACTATAAACTCTTTATTTGAGGTAATGTTCCCTGATACATGTTTCAATTAATAATTCCAACATGCAAGCACTGGATTAATACTCTGTAAAAATTCATTCCGATCATATCAAGAATTATAATGAAACACATATGAGTTTACCACTCATCAAGATTGTGGTCCATAATAAATGAATGCTTAAGTTGTTTGTTTTAAGATTAAAGTAACGACCCACTTTATTCTTTAAACATACTTGATTCCAGATTCATTTAATAGTGCCATTATCGATAGTTAACTACTATCATGGTATGAAACTCATCATTCCCTTGAAGTAAACTCTTTTACTTGCACGGAGATAAATCGCAACACTACAGTCTAAACCATAATCAAGCGACCAACTTGATTATTCAACTATGAATCAATTATCTTAGATTTTTATAATATACATGTTTCCCATACATCTCTATGTATATGTATATTACTTACAAAAGAATTTTGGTACCTTATGACTAGATATATAATGCTCATAAAAACCAAACTCTTTTGGTTTATTAATAATAAATATTTTCATTACAAAAGTAACTGGAAGAAAATTAAGTTATAAGTAAAAAAGACTTGCTTTCCAGGGCATTATATTTACATAACTCCAACATTTCTAACCCTATCACTTCCATATTTTCCACTTGGAATCCTTCATAAAAGGATTTTAATTGATGACCATTGAACTTGAACTATTTGTTCATCTGTAGGCTTTTAATTTCGGTTGCACCATGCAAAAACACATTAGTAACCACAAAAGGTCCAATCTAACGAGAACATAATTTACCTGGGAAAAGCTTAAGTCATGAATGATAGAGAATAACCTTTTGTCCAACAATGAAATTCTTTCTAATAGTCATCTTATCATGATATAGCTTTGTCTTTTCTTCATAAATGTTTGCACTCTCATAAAAGTCAAGCCTAAGCTCTTCCAATTCTTACAGTTGCAATTTCCTTTATTCACCCACCTCTTCCATCTTCGTATTACATTACCAAAAAAAGCTTTATGCTTAATTTCCATTGGAAGATGACATGGCCTTTTGTAAATCAGTTAGTATGGAGACATGCCAATCGGTGTCTTGTATACAATTCTATTTGCCTAAAGAGCATCATCAAGTCATTGGCTCTAATCTTTACGATTTGGGCTCCCCATTTTCTCAATGATTGACTTAATTTCTATATTTGACACTTATGCTTGCTCGTTTATCTGTGGATGGTAGGTTGTAGACACCTTATGAGTGATATGGTGCTTCTTCAAAAGATTTCTCACCAATCGATTGCAAAAATGAGTACCCCTGTCGCTAATCGATGCTAGAGACATACATTAAAATATACGTGGCTTTAGAATCATCAGTCCTTATGGCTTTAACTTCCACCCATTTATAAACATAATCCACATCCAATAAAATGTAAACAAAACCAAAAAGAAGGAAATGGTCCCATAAAATCCATACATAAACAATTTTATATGCAAGGATTGGAGATAAAGGCATTTGGTCTCTATGGGATAAACTACCTTGTTTCTGGCATTGTTCACATGCCCTACAGAACATATAGGAATCTCAAAATATGTGTGGATAATAAAAACCACATTCAATTATTTTCCTAGCAGTTCTTTTAGGCCCAAAATGACCACCACAAACATATAAATGGCAAAATTTTAAAATAAATTCACATTCATGCTCAGGCACACATATCCTAATTAATTGGTCAGAACAATACTTTCATAATTGAGGATCATCCCAAATTTAATATTTGGAATCACTCTTTATTCTATTCCTTCAAGCTTTACTTAAATTATCAGATATCTCATGATTCTGTAGATAGTTTACAATATCAGCATACCATAAAACCTTACCTTAAAGTGATAGTAATTGCTCATCTGGAATTAGCCCTTGCAACGGTATTGATCCTCTTCCTTTACAACTTGACTCAAGTGGTCTGCAACTGAGTTCTTTATACCTTTCTTATTTTTGATCTCCAAATTGAACTATTGGAGTAGGAAAATCCATCTAATAAGCCTTGGCTCCCTTTCGTCTTCGATAAAAGATACCTTAATATTACATGATCAGAATATATAGTGACTTTAGAACCAAGCAAATAAGGTCTAAATTTATCTGAAGCAAACACAATAGCTAAAAGCTCATTCTTTGTGGTGGAGTAGTTGCATTGTGCTGGACTAAGAGTTCTTGAAGTGTAGTAAATGGCGTAAGTCATCTTGTCACATTTTTTTCCAAGGATAGCACCCACAGCAAAATTGTTAGCATTATACATAATCTCAAAGGGCTAATTCTAATTTGGTGGTTGAATGATTGGTGTCGAAGTCAATAGTTCCTTTAATCTTTGAAAAGCTTCCTTGCATCCCTCATCAAATTCAAATGGCACGTCCTTTAGAACAAATGGCAGAGATTTGTTGAAATCTTTTGAATTCTTTAATAAACCTACAATAAAAATTACATGGTCAAGAAAAGAATGAACCTCCCTCACATTTGTAGGATAGGGTAAGTTTCACACAATTATTATCTTAGCTTTATCATCCTTGATCCCTCTAGATGAAATTACATGTCCCAAAAATATTCCTTTTTCAACCAGAAAATGACATTTTTTAGAATTTAGAAAAAGATTAGTTTCGATGCACCGTTTAAGTACGTAATTCATATTATCTAATCATGCATCAAATTAATCCCTATAGATAGTAAAATCATCCATAAAAACCTCAATAATGTGCTCAATATAGTCGAAGAAAATACTTACCATGCATTTCTGAAAGGTGGCTGGGGCATTGCAGAGTCCAAAAGGCATTCTTCAATAGGCAAATGTAAAAAATGGGCATGTGAAGGTTGTTTAGAGCTATCACAATTTCGTTATAACCTGGATATCCATCAAGAAATCAATACTGAGATTGTCCTGTAAGTCGTTCAAGCATTTAATTGATGAGTAGAAGTAGAAAGTGATCCTTGCATATAGTAGCATTTAACTTCCTATAATCAATGCATACTTGCCATCAATTTTGAATTCTTGTAGGGACAAACTCATTATTCTCATTTTTCAACACTGTAATCCCATTCTTCTTCAATACCTGGACTAGACTTACCTATTTACTATCTGAAATTGGATAGATTATACCAACATCAATCAACTTTAAGATCGCTATCTTCACCACTTCCATCATCGTAAGATTCAGTATCCTTTGTGATTCGCTTGATGAATTGGATTCTTTTCTAAAAGAATTTGGTGCATACATGTCGAAGGGCTAACACCCTTAATGTCAGCTATGGTCCTCCCCATAACTGTGATGTGGTCCTTAAACACTCGAATGAGCTTTTCCTCTTAAAGCTTGAATAGATTATTGGAAGTGTTTCTCCTTCTCCTAAAAATGTATACTTTAAGTGCTCCAATAATTGTTTTAGTTCAATGATTTGTGCCTGCATAACTGAAAGTTGAGATTACGTATGAGATATTGGCAGTTCAATATTTGAAAGTACATACCTTTTAGGCATTGGTTGCAACAATTACAATGCTAGCACGATTTCTTCTGTCTCATTTGCAACAAATATGTTAGAATTTTGCAAAGTTTTTTCTTTTAAACTCATACAAAGAATGACTTCTAACTCATCCTTACCTTCCATATCAAAAACTTTCTAAGATAAGTAATAAATGGCATCAATAGATAAAATAGGGTGAACATCACTAGGGTACCTCATTGTTTCAAAAATATTAAAATGAACTTGTTCACTATCAAACTCCATAGTTAATGTCCCTACATCCACGTCAATCTTTGTTTTTGATGTTTTCAAAAATGGTCGACCTAGAAGGATTAGTGTTGAATTAGAAGAAAGTGTTAAATTAAACGAAAGTTCTCCCTCCATGTTCAATACATAAAAATCAGCTAGGAAAACTATTTCTTTAACTAGCACCAAGACATCCTCTACAACCCCGTCAGGGTAAGCGTTACATCTATCTGCCAGTTGAATTATGACACGTGTTTCTTTCAAAGATCCCAAATTCAATGAAGTGTACATAGAATATGACATGAAGTTAATTGAAGCTCTTAAATCTAACATCGCTTTTTCAATCTGGTGCCACCTATTTTGTATGGAATTGTAAACGAAAGTTCTCCCTCCATGTTCAATACATAAAAATCAACTAGGAAAACTATTTCTTTAACTAGCAACAAGACATCCTCTACAACCCCGGTAGGGTAAGCGTTAGATCTGTCTGCCAGTTGAATTATGACACGTGTTTCTTTCAAAGACCCCAAATTCAATGAAGTGTATATAGAATATGACATGAAATTAATTGAAGCTCTTAAATCTAACATTGCTTTTTCAATCTGGTGCCACCTATTTTGTACAGAATTGTAAACGTACCTAGATCCTTACACTTTTGTGGAAGTTTCCTCTATATGACTGCAGACACATTCCACCCCCCCCCTCTCAATTTCCTTTTGAAAGTGCATAATTCTTTGAGAAATTAGGCATATCTTAGTTATGGCATCAATTAGAAGTATGTTCACATCTACCATTTTGGACAATTCCAATCTCTTTATCTTACTCCTTTTTCTTTAATTTAGCAAACCTGCTAAGAAAAGGAGGTAAAGTATTAGTAAAAATTTTTATCACAAGAGATTGAGAGTTTACCTTAGTTTTCATTTCAGCTTCTTTTAGAGACACTTCAAGTTCCTTTTCGTATTATTCATCATCGCCTATAAAAGGAGTCTTATATGGTGCTCCTATTTATTTACCACTTCTTAAGGTGATAGCACTTGCATTTTCTTTTGGGGTTCATAATTGTCTGAGAAGGAAGTTTACTCGAACTCTGATTTTCCAGTCAGCTAACAATAGTAGCTATGTGACTTATTTGATTTTTCAAATTTTGAATACTAGCTTTTGTTTGTTGTTAAAATTGTAGGTTACCATTTTGAAACAAAAATATATTCTGAGCCATAGTTTTCATCATGTCTTCCTATGAAGATCTAGAGCTTGATGATTAAGCTTGCCTTTGAAATGGTTATTGGTAGAAGCTTTGTTATTATTGTCCTTGCTATCTATAACTGTTAAATGGAGGATTCTTCCACCCTAAATTATGTGCATAGGAGTAGTTAGGATCATACTTCTTTTATGGTTGACCTAGAAAACTTCCAAAATTGTTCACTTGTTCCATGGGTGTTTCTTGCAAGGTTGGGCACATATCAGTTGGATGTCCTACCATTGTGCAAATTTCACATGCTTTTACTTGTTGAGTACCATTTACAACCATCTGTCTCATTAAAGTTGTCAACCCAGCTATTTATTGCTCCAATGTGGCAGTACCAGCTTTATGGACTTTCAATGGTCTGGGATCCTCTCAGATGTTAAACTTTTGAGAGTTAACAGTCATATTGGAAATTAAATTTCTGGCTTTGATAAGTTTCTTATCTACCAATGCACCTCTACTTGCTGCATCTATCATACTTCTTTCTTGTGGCAGAAGCCCTTCATAGAAATATTGAATCAAGAGATGTTTACTGATTTGATGGTAAGGGCAATTAGCACACAGAATCTTGAAACGCTCCCAAAACTCATATAATGTATCCATATTGTGCTGTCTAATTACAGATATTTCCTTCCTAATATTTGTTGCTTGAGAGGCAGGGAAGTACTTCTCCAGAAAAAGTATTTGCATCTCATTCCAAGTAGTGATTCATCTAGAGGGTAAGTAGTAGAGCCAATCTTTAGTGATGTCCCCCAATGATAAAGAGAATGCCCTCAGCTTAATCTGCTCTTCTTGGACCCCAGTTGGCTACTTGCTAGAACAGACCACGTAGAACTCCTTAAGGTGCATATGAGGATCTTCACCCAACATACCACAAAAAGTAGGAAAAAGATGAATTAGACCATATTTAAGCTAAAAAGCAATATCAATAGCAGGAAAATCAATGCATAAAGGTTGATGGTTGAGATTAGGAATAGCCAACTGCTTAAGAGTGTGATTATTATTTTGCTCTGCCATATTAGAATATGTTTAAATTCTTGGTGAAGAACCAATTCTCCTGTCAGATGGTGACAGATCCTCGGAACTTTGTGCAACTTTTCTTCTCAATTTTTACAGATTTCTTTCAATTTTTAGATCAAATTTTAGTTCACCAGAGTGAGAAGATCGTGTCATGCACCGTAACTAAACCAAACAAGAAAAGAAATTAATCAAAAATAAAAATAAAGTAAATAAATAAATTCAGAAAAGCAATTGATATTAATCCTTGACAATGGCATCAAAATTGATAATGTGTCATAGCACTACAATAAAATAAGTAAACTTAAAACTATAGCTAGTGATGAGTCTAGGTCAATTCCATATAGATTAAATCAAATTACCTTTCTAAGTTATATTTATATGTATTAAAAGGGGGTTTGATTTAATGCAATCAAGAAAACAAAGTAAAATTGAACATATGAAAGTAAATCAAAGCAAGTAGCGAAAAATGATTAAATTAATAAATGATTTCAAAATCCGGTTCTCCGATCAATGTTAGCCTAAACATAAATAAACATACGTCACTACGTTATTTTTTCCACACACCTCTTAGAACTATTGATCGTAGATTAACAACAAGCTCTGTTAATACTAATTTTCCTTTAAATCATGTTTAATCAAAAATCGCTTTTAAATTAAACCTAACTATCGAACAAGCTAAAACAATCTCTCTAGATCTAATCAGACATTTGCATTACGAATAAGGAAAATAAATCAATCTAAGCAATAAGCATATAAGTTCAGGTTATTTAACTTATGTTACGTTACCTCTAATGACCTAATGTCATTAGTTGCCACAAATGAACCCAAAACACAACTACAACGGATTGTATTCAAGATTCTAGCAATGGGTTTACATAAAAACAATCTAATAGAGCATTCAAATCATTCTTACACAATACCTAATTCAATAAGCATAAAATAACACAAACAATCCTTAAAAAGGGGAAGAACAACGATACACAATGACGATATGCTTAAATGTGCTACTTGGCGTCGATTTCACCTCCGAACTAGCATGAGGAAGCCTAACCCAACATAGATCCCAAAAAGGTAATCTTTCTACCCTTTCTCGTGCCCCCAAACTGATTCTTCCTTCAGTAGCCACCCATAATGTGTATTTACAGTTAAAAAAATAGGTTTCTGGGTATATACACTTTAGGTGTACAACTGTGCATCCAACCATGCATACCAAAAAAATGTGTAACTCGTAAAAAAAATGGTTGGATACACGACTGTAAGTCCAAAAATGATCTTTGAATGTATACATGGTTGTATAAGTATATACACAGCTTGTATCTTCCAGTTCTTACTGAAATATTGCTCTTCTTGTAATTTCTTGTCTAATCCTCACCTTAATCCGTCCTGATCCATAAGGATAATTGAGTTTGGACATCAATAGGTTGGCTTACGAAGTATGCTCTTAACTCATTTTACCTTTTATGTTTCCAAATTGTACCTAAAATCAAATATAAACTAAAATAAATGTTTTAAGCATTTCAAAGCATTAGTCATTAAGTGTCATAGAGTAAATGTATAAATAATCAAGTGCATATCAGTATAACTTAATGACAAGAACAAACTTCTTTTATGTTAGTGTGAGAATTCTATTTAAATAATTGATAGCTTGCTCATGGCAAGCCTCATTACTCTAAGCTAATAAACACCCAATAGATTCCTCCGCAATAGAAATATACAACTTTAAAAAAATTCCTTTTCAAGAAGGCATTAACACTAGAGGTATGGTTAGGTACTCTTTGATACTATCAAATGTTGCCTAATGCCTTTCCCCTAATAGAATTCCTGATAGTTCTTCAACGTTAATAAGTCTAATTGTTTTTCTTTCCAAATTAGCAATGAATCTTCTTATGTAGTTTACCTAGCCTAGAAATCTCTGAAGCTTCATCTCATTATAAGGTAGTTTTGCTTTAAGAATGGCGTTTTCTTTTTTTATCTAGCTCAATTCCTCTATTGTGAACTAAAAATCCTAAAAAGTTTTCCACTTTTATTCTAAAAACACACTTTAGGGTGTTTAACTTAAATTTATGCATTCTCATCCTATAAAAGGTTTCTCATAAATCCAGGATATAATATGCACTTTTTTTTATTTCACAACCATCTATGTAAACTTCTAATGTGCACCTTATCAAATCATTAAAATACATTCATTTCCCTTTGATAAGTGTCTAGTGTATTTGTTAAACTAAAAGACATTATAACCCATTTGAATGTCCCTATTGACCCTGATCATCTAAAAGTTGTTATGGAAATATCATTTTCAGATATAAAAATTTGATTATAACCAAAAAAAATAGTCTATAAAAGGAAGAAAAAGAATTTCTAGCCATTTCATCTATCAAAGAATCTACAATCAACATCATGTATGCATCCTTAAAAGTGGCTACTTTTAAATCCTTGAAGTTGACACAAATTCTTACATTTACATTCTTCTTAACTACAAACACAACATTAGCTAGCCACTTAGTATATCTGGTTGGTCTAATGAAACAAACCTTACATAATTTTTCAACTTCTTCTTTAATCTTTAGCTCAACTTCTTTTGACTACCACCTAGAGTGTTAACAATGAGGGTGAAATTGTAGCTTTATTGAAAGTCTATGTTCCATCATCCTTCTGCTCAATCCTGGCATCTCTATATAGTCCTAAGAAAAAAGTCTTCAAATTCCTTAAATATCTCTACTAACGACAATTTTATTCTTAGATCTGAGTTTTTTACTAACAAGGACTCCACGGACTTCTTCTAAGTTATATAAATTTACCTTTTCTAATAATTCTTGATTCTGTCTCCTAAAATTAAATAACTTTCTAGGAGAAAATTTAAACTCTTAGACATAATCATCCCTTATTTGTGGTTCTTCTTCTTCTTTTTCAAAGACTAATTCTGCATTTTCACATCTACCCACTTTTTGAAATTCTCCAAGATTTTCTACATTTAAAATTATACTTCAATAGATCTAGCTACCCCCATTTCTCTTTATAAGAATTTACTCATCAGGATTCTGTAATGGGAACCTTCATCAGCTTAGGAGCAAGCACAATGGTGGTTATTTTTACAAACCTTTTTAACTCTGACCCCTTCTTTTCTTCATCTCTATTTTTAGGACATTCATCAAAAGAAAGTTTATGAATTTTTACAGGCTTTTGCTTTCACTACATTAACTTTAGTATAGAATGGTTGTTAATTGACCCCAACTGATCTTCATTTCCTTTCCACAGAAGTAGAAGTTGATGAAGAGATGATAGAATATAAAAGTTGGAATAGGTCCCATTTTGTCCCAATAAGAGTTGATAACTGGCATGATTGTCAATGACAAAGAAATCTGTCAGAGAAGACTTTCCTCCTACTATAATATTCGCAAGGAGAACTCCACATGCTTTGGTAGTTTCTCCAGTGAATGTAACACCACATAGTTTAATGGGAATAAATCTACATCGTCTTTGGCCAAAGCTATTATCATTTTAATCAACATAATGTTTACTATTGACCCATTATCAACCAAAGCTCTTGAAGTTGGCCTACCACTGATGAGAGCCTTACTATATAGAGGTCTTATATATTACTTTATAGCATTAACTAGGTTTTTTAGCACTACTTTCTCTAGAATTCTTGGTCTTACTGCCAATACCAATACTCTTGACTCTCATTTTCTAGAAAGGAATTACTCCTTCTTTGTGTAAGATTTACTAAATGAAACATAATGTTTTATGAAAAAAAAACATGTGGTATCCTAATAAGAATATCTCCAATTATAATGAATTCATTGGAGTCCTCCTTCTCACTCTTCGAGGAAACTAACTTTATGTGAACTCTAGGATTTTTTTATATCTTACTTTGCCTCTCACTGATGACTTCTATCTGTCCCTTCTTATTATTAAGGTTCATAGTATTATCTTCTGAGATGATAAGTCTAATTAAGGTTGGTTTTTTTAAGTTGGTTTTTTCAATAGTAAAGGTTTGCTTCTTTCTAGCCTAATAGTAAACCTCTGTCACTAAAGCCTTCTTTTTTTAATTTGAGTCAAGGGTACCATATTCTTGAGGTGCCTAACTCATTACTATTATCAAGATGATAGCACCCATATTGGTATTATAACCTAAGGTTGTCTGCATTGAAAACTTGGGATTCACAAATCATATATTTGTCTGAAGACTTGGGTGAATTCTATTTAGTTATTTTGCCCTAAAATTTTAATTTTTCACTAGATTCTAACAATATGTTGATTTTGTCCCTAGCACTAGTATTTAAATTATAGTTAGAAAAAAAATGCTTATATCAGAATTTAATGTTGATGCTAAATGCTCCTCCACAATCTTCAGCTTCTTTTTTAATATCTAGCGATAGGCATAAATCAAATTTAATGACATTAATGACTGCAACTAGTGTGAATGGGTCTTTATATATCAATATAGTTTGGTTAACTTCATCAAGTAATAAAAACCTTATTGATTCAATCTTGGACCATGTTTCTGAACCCTCAATATGAATTCATTGGGCGACTCTATGTATTGTGATATTTACAATAGTCTTGATGTTTGATCTCTTCTTTTCTGAGAATTCTAATAAATTTTTCTTGCAATAAAGAGGGATAGGTTTGAGGGATGTTGATTATGGTCTCTGTCGAATTGTAAGAATTCATCTCTATAACATAAGTACCTAGTAAATTCTTCTTTTAGTGTCCTTCTTCTTTAAGAAGTTCTCCATATTTAGACACCTTTGCTGCTAGCACTTAGAAGTCACAAAATTACATGCCTTGGAATTTCTTTTAAAATTCAATATCAAGACCTATTTGAGCTAATTTCATGTATTTGATTTCTAGTAGTACAATCCGACATTGACTTTTCATCTTCTTGAAATGAGTGATGAACATGTTAGCATTCTCTCCACTTTTCTAAGTAACTCTAGATAACTCATCTATACTAACTTTAGGATCAGTCCTAAAAAACTGAGTAAGAAACAATCTTTCCATTTCAACTCAAAAAAGGATAAATTCTTGGGAAATATACTATATTAAGAGAATGTTGTACCTATTAATGAATTTGGGAACATCATGAGTTTAAAATTATTGAAGTTTTTATAATTGGCTAATTATTAGGGATGGCGATAGGTCGGGCTAGGCTGGGCATAATCTCAAGCCCGGGAGGCCTAACAAGTCTTTTTTAAAAAAAATTAAAACAACTTCATCTTGTCCATGGTTGTCGGTCCTCGGACCAGGGATAGGACCAATTGCCAAGTCTACTAATTCTCTACATTATATAGTAAATCTAGCAATATGCTCAATGGTTGATTATCCATATTCAATAGAAAATAAGTTGAATTTAGGAATTCTATAACCATGAGAATAAGGATTCTTGTAGTCAATATGCTCTTAATAAGGCTTATGGAATTTTAGGTGACCAAACTGTCTTAAGATGGGTTCGTATAATTCCCGAGCAACTTCCATATCGACTTGTAATCCTATTTAAAGGGGCTGGGGAGGGGGAATAATAGGATTGAGATTTACTGCTACATTGTTACCCTAAGTTGTATTATGGTTTATTAGCTTCATCCTCCACATTAAATCCTTACCTATCTAGAATTTGGGGTTTGATCGCCTATCGTCCATCTCCAGGATTAACGTGCAGAGGCATGACAAGAACATTCTCTCTCTTATTGGAGGGATATATCTTTCTTCTAAAGAAGAAGTAGCTAAAAGGCAGCTATACTCACCAACTTCCATCGCATTCAATGCAGGATGCCCCAAGAATCCTTTGGAAATATGCTTTGTTAAAGCAGGAGAATTCTGCCCAATAGTCTGTACTAAAGCGGATGACATTTTATTAACCTTCTCTATCAATATTTTGATTTTAAAATTTCATTTATGCGAACAAAGTCATTTTGTTAAGGAAATTTTGGATTTTTGCCAATTGGAGAGTTAGTTGAAGGTGAGGCTACCTTCTTAAGATTCTCTACGATCTGGGAGAAAAACCTTCGTTCCCTACTACTATAGGGACTTCTTCACCCAGGTCTAGAGCAATAATATTTCTTTTTCGTTCCTTAAATAAAACATCATATCTCATTAGGCCTACCAAATTGTTGGTGTCAATCTAGAATTCGGGCGTACCAGGGAGGAATTCTCTTAGAATTTGTACCTAACTTCTTATTGACGATATAGGTGGGCTTCCAAAAACTTAGAAAATAGAATTATATGCTACCAAAATGTTAAATGTGTTAGAAAAAAGAAATGATTTGATTTAACCAAAAAGAAAATTGCAAGCTACAAAGGGAATTTGAGGTAATAAAAATGAATACACAATGTAAAAAAAGTTGAAAAAATAATAACAAAGTGTTTTCGAGTTGATTATCTCTTTACATATTATCTAGAGGTTGTGTATCTTTTGGGGATTTTTTTGGTTTTGGTTATTATGTGACAAATATTGTCCATCCTTTTTTTTTCTCTTATAGTCCTTTTAAACTCAACTACCTCAAGTTATTTTTCCTGTAACTTCCTAACTTCCAGCCCACTTAACTATATTCTAGTTAACTTCCATCATTTTATCAACTTTTGCATTTTGGAATTCTGCCTCAAGCACCTCTTTTTTAACTACCTGACTTCCATTCCACTTAGTCGTGTTCTTTATTATGTTTGTTACTTACTCCAGTACATTCATCCTCTATGTTACAGACTTCCACGAATTTAATATGTTCCTCCCTATGTTTTGGTATTTCACCACCCACGAATTCTTTAGCTAAACATTTTTGGACTCCTTTTCACTTTGTGGGCTGAATTTCACTGTGGACTATCAATAAGTTGTTTATTGGAAGAGCCCTAAGCAATATTTTATTGCAACTTCAACCACTTATATTAAGATTATAACTTATATTAAGGTACGATCCCATGCCAATTAGTTGAAGAAATTTATTTGGGGGTTTATAATTATTGATTTGAATTCTAGGCTGTTAGGATTCTTTATGATGACTTATCTTCTATATTGTTTTCCAAGAAAACAAAGAACATTAGTTATGCTAAATATGCGAAAGTTAGGTACTTTAATCATCGAGGATAAGTTGATAATGGTGATGTAGTTTATGAGTACCAATGATTAAAAAATCAAAATAGTTCGGCTGGTTCAACAGTGAAAACCTGTAATTTACTTTAATAACCTATGCTATTGAGAATCGATCAACTTTTTAATTAGTTAATCGATTTTAGTGAACTAATCAATTTTTATAAACCAAAATTGATTAATTAATTTTTATTTAACAGTATCTATTTTCAATTAAACTTTAAATTAAGGATAGTCTCTTTCAAACGTATTTCAAATTCTTTAATTTTATTCAATATTCAAATTGTTTTATGACGATCTAATACTGATTGAACCTTTTAAACTTTATATCTTTTGTCTTACTAATTTAACTTTCAACCTAATTTTTAAAACATTGATGAGTACAATGTAACCATAGATATATAGTTAAGCCACTGACTAAGGGGCTTAGACTTGTAGATTTTCATAAAAATATGGGTAATAAAATTATTATACTATCTTATGATGTTTTTATTTAGTATGTGTTTATGATTGTTATATTACATTTATTACACTTCTCAAGATTAACAAAATTAAGAATTATGCACTTGTTTTTTTCGTTCTATGATAAGTAATGCATGCATATGATTCTCTTATTGTTTATGTGTATATATGGTTCTTTTTATCTCAAGAAGTTATGTGATTTTAACTTCTTTATGGAAGCACATGGACTTTTTCTATGGTTGATCTTTATGCTCAATAACTCTAAATGGAGTGAGTCATCTTTTAGTTGCTTATCTCTATATAAGGTTAATAGTATGTTTTAGGGATCATGAGTCTTGTTTTGAGAGTGGAGTGATCTGGTTATGCATGTTTTATAATTTGAGTCACAAATGCAAGTCACACTACAAGATTATTACACCAAAGAGTTTTGTTAGTGAGTTATTTATGATTGTGATTATGTATAATTGTATGTTAATTATAATATATTCTTTATACTGATATATTTTTAAAAATAGCTCACAAACTTATTAAATTTGCTTTTTGACATAATCGAGTGTTCTAAAGATATTTTCAAAGAAGTTAATCTGAATTAGTTTTGCCCAGATAAGAAAATTTTAAAATTTTTATATAGGTGATTTTAATTATTTGTTTTTTAGGCATATGGTCCATGATTAATGTTTGTGATCTTATTATAAGCTTGATTTTCTCAATAAATTTGTTAGATATAATATGATTATTGTGGGGAGCTATTGGAATACCTTGATGATAAGGCTCATTCTTCTAACTAATGAAGGCTTTTTCTGTCATCTCATAATCCTTATAAGTAACATTCTTAGGGGTTTGGTTTCTGTTATTCCTAATTAGACTTAAAACGATGAGACAATCAAGAAAAAGGTTGAGTTATTTTTGAATGCTGGGATGGATACAACAAACATTAAACAGCTGTTGAAGAAAATGCTAGACGATTATTCACGAAGTCAGATTATTATTATATGCACTAGCCAAGAAAACAGTATCTGTGGAGATGTGTTCCAAGCTTTCAATTACGAAGTGGACATAGTTTCTCAATTTTCCTTCCAAGTGGGGTCTATACGGGATTGAAGTGGGCTTCGTAGACTTGATTCTGCCTCGTAGCCTGATGTTGTATGCAACCCGCAACTTTGCGCTTCTAAGATGTCAAAAAACGGAGAAGAATGGAAAGAAAAGGTGAAACAGCCCAAACTTAAGGCGGAGCAGAGAAACAACATATATATAAAAGAAAAAGGCTACAGACTTACGGTTGGGCAAATATATAAAAGAAAACCCAATATTTGAGATTATTGGCATTGCTCATCCTCGTCCTCATCCAGCAGAGAGAGAGCAGAAGCATCTGGACCTTCTTCTGCTTCTTCACTGCCCTTTGTGTAGGTAACCCAACTCAGCTCTATCCAGAGTTTCCCGATTTTTTTTTTATTGATTACTGATCTCTTATGACAAAACTTTACTTACTGGAAGGGATTCTCGTGAAATCTATCTGACCTTGTTCACGAAGCTCCGCCAATCTTTTTCACTATTGGTTAGGGTTTCTAATTAGTTTGTTTTCTCTCCTTGTTTTGCAAATTTCGATAAAAATTAAGCATAAATTGGTAATTCACATACATACAATTCTCTTTCAAAGTAGGTTAATAAGATGTACTAAATACTGTTCAATGAGAAGCCGTTGTACGTATGGTCAACTTTGTTAGGAATGCAATGCACGACAGCAGGAAGCCTATGTTCATGGGACCAAGAGTGAATACTGACTTTAGCTTTAACCAGAAGCTGAATTACTTTCCTTTGGGTTTTGCGCAGCTTCATTCATTAAGAGAGAAGAAAGGAAGTTGTATTTCTCACTTCGTAGCCCTCCATTCACTCAGTCATCTTTCTTACTGGCTTTTGTGAACTAAGACTCGACCTGCTGGCCCTTTGAATTGTTGAGCTCTTGAGTTTTAACTTTTCCGAGTAAAGGGCTCTTATTATGCCTGCTGTTTAAATACTCTTGCCCAGCAATATCATCTAGCAGGTGGGATGCTCAGAATGCGTACTTGTTTGTTAATTACTCTTGTCTGGCAATATCACCCAGCAGGTGGAATTCTCAGAATGCATGCTTCTTGAGTAACTACTCTTGTCCAGCAATTTCATCCCACAGGTCAGCTTCTGGCAACTTGTATATTTCTATTGAAATATGAGTCAGAGTTAAAGGCAGAAGTTGTTAGTTTCTGTAACTTAGTACTGCTTTTCTTGCTTTTGTTCATCAGGACAATGCCTCATAAAGGGAAATATGGAGTTGACTTTGATGACTATGGAGATTATGACTATGACTATGACGATGGCTATGACGTAGAGGATAATGGTCAGTAGGAATGAACACACGCATTGATTTGGTTGATGATGTATATGCTTCATGCTTCGAGTGACTAATCATCACTTCCCTTTCTGTAATAATGGTCTTTCTTCTTGTTGCTTTCTACTCATGCTGAGTCCAGTTTACAAGTTGGTTCCCATCCTATTAAGCCTGGTATCTTTTGATACGGATTATAAAAAAAAAAAAAAAAAACTTTCTAAGAATTATATTCTTTGCCTGGATTATTAATTTGAACAATCATAGAAGCTGTCTCTCAACACACTCATTTTTCTGTGATGTTCTCTATAGAAAGGTTCTAGACTTATGAGGGACTTACTTGAGCTATTTTCCAACAACTCTCTAGTTTACATATTATCTTGGCCTTTTCTGGACAGTGCTGGATAAGAGATGGTCATTCATCTGTTCTTTTTACATTCTTTTCCTGTCATAGTTTATATGTGCTTGATCTTGATGATATAGTCTTCATAAGCTTACGTTCCTATTGTGAAGGCCAGCTTTTCTATGTTTCTGAATGTGCTGTTGATTCTCTACAGAGTTACCGATAACCTAATTTCTTCATTCTTATTCCTGTAACTGCAGAAGTGCCTAAGCCTAAGCAAGAAACCAGTAGGCCCACGGTATGGCGTTGCTCGATTTGCACATATGACAATGATGAAAGCATGCCCATGTGTGATATTTGTGGGGTTATTCGTAATCCTGTGTCAGGCAACTACAGTATTGGTGAAAAGAGAGTGTGTAAGTGGTTCTTATATCCCTTCTATTATCATCCCTATCCAACCTTTAATATGAAAAGTGAGCAATGATGTCGGTTGAGCTTCATGTACCATGATTTTTGTTTGATTCCATGCTAATTGATTCTGTATTGTTTCTGAAAAGGAGGCATAGATCTAGTCATAGTTTTTACCAATAATATCAATGTCAAATACTTGTATTGTTATCAGCATACAGACGGCTTTTTTCCTGCTCTTGTTGTTTAGGTTTCCTCTGAAGTTGGTTGTCAGTTTATAGAATAGATCTCTTTCATGCAGTTGATGGTATCGGCAAAGACACTGGAGTATCCATAATGGCCAAGTCTCTTTTTACACAGTTGCCACATCGAGCACCTGATAATGCTGTAATAGGTCAACTGCAGAATGATGATAGTATGGCAGAAGGGGGCAATAACTTCCTGAGGCATGGGAATTTCCGAGGAAATTTTCATGAACTCCTTAAAGTTTTTAGTTCTAAGAACCATTCACATGTTAACGTAGGTCTGAACATGTCTGACTGGTGAATGTAAATTATATGACATGTAAAGCTAATTCTTCTAGAAATCTTTGGTCCATTCAGCTATCTGTATTACAGCCAATGGCTGTTTCTGAGTCAGCTTTCAATTGTATTTGTCTTAAATATCACTACATCTGTCCAGCATAGTTTAACCTTGATATGTTTATTATACAGTTCCTTTCAAGTTTGATGTGCCATCTCCAGATGATATTGTTGCTAGTGGACTTCATTCCTCCAAAATGGGTTTCAAAGGTCCCCTTCTGTTATTGTGCCTTTTGATAGATCAAATTATGTTGTGCCAATGAATTCATAACTGATATGGTGAATTAGGAATCACTGTTGTGCAAGCGTAATCTTAATCATACCCTTTGCTAGAAGTGTAGTTTTTACATTGGGTATTTTGTTTTCTTAAGGGAGAATAAATATATAGTTTTGGATGACATTGCTCTAGATGGACTTGTTCTTGTCACGAAGATCATAATTTAATTTTCTTTTTATTGAGAGTCATATGAATAAATTCCAGCTTCCTGTTTGTACAATTGTCATTAACCTAGATTTTCTAGAGGATTATGACTCTGGATTTATACAATTATATAACAGGCATGTGTATGCATATGAAACATTCTAATCTTTTCTTTGCCACAAATTTTTATTTAGGTTAGTGTTGATTTGGTGAAAATTGTTGGATCTTCTATACAATATCAATTCTTTGTAATTTTTCTTAATTCCTTGTTGCTCACAGCTAACGTTCTCAAACTTCAATTGCTACAGTTTCTTCAGGAGATAGTGAGAAGAAAGATGCAACTAACACATCTAATATTAAAAGGTCAGATGGCATATCTCAGTTATCAAAAGAACAAGGGTTCAACCCTGACAAGAGCGATCGCTCAATTAATGGAGTGGCTCATGCACTTGAAAGTTCCAAACACAAAGATGGCTTATTGACAACATCGAAAGGTAGAACAAAGTTCAAGAAAGATGACAATCTTTCAAAGAATAAACCCGATCTTAAGTTCAGCAAAGAAATATCTGATCGTTCACTTGCATCAACGCTAAAGGGCAAACAGAAAATTGTTGGGGATAGCACTTCATCAATAAATGAAGGCAACACCCTTGGTCTTGCCAGCAACTTGGGCAACATTTCTTTGACTAATCAATCTGAGGTTCCAAGTTACGTTAGTACTAAAAGAGCCAAGCCACCTATTGAATATCAACCTGATAAGTGGATGCTCCCTGATAAAGCAGAAGATAGATTGACTCAGTTGAATCTTGCAATTGTAAGTCAGATACATGCTTTTAGTCATACGTTCTAGGGTATTGGTGGTAAGTAATTTGATCTTTTTTGTTTTTTATAGGTTGGCCATGTTGATTCTGGAAAATCGACACTTTCAGGCAGACTGCTGCATCTTTTGGGCCGTATAACACAAAAAGAAATGCACAAATATGAAAAAGAGGCAAAAGTACAGGTAAAATTATCATGACCTGATCTTTTCTCTAACGGAATTATGGTATTGGTTTAATTTGAATTCTAATTCAAGCAGGGCAAGGGGTCCTTTGCTTATGCTTGGGCATTGGATGAGAGTCCTGAAGAAAGAGAAAGAGGAATAACAATGACAGTGGCTGTTGCGTATTTTGATTCCAAAATTTTTCATGTGGTTGTGCTTGACTCGCCAGGCCATAAAGATTTTGTTCCAAACATGATTTCAGGAGCAACACAAGCTGATGCTGCAATACTGGTGATAGATGCCAGTCTTGGTGCTTTTGAGGCTGGTATGGATGACTCTAAAGGGCAAACAAGGGAGCATACCCAGCTTATTAGGAGTTTTGGAGTTGATCAGATCATTGTAGCAATTAACAAAATGGATGCAGTGGAATACTCCAAGGATCGTTTTGAAGTGATTAAAGGTCAACTTGGAACTTTTCTTCGTGCTTGTAGTTTCAAAGATTCCTCTGTGTTCTGGATTCCGTTGAGTGCTATGGACAATCAGAATTTAGTAGCTTCTCCTTCTGATGTTCGTTTGTCATCCTGGTGAGTCTGCCCTCATAGAAAAAGCAGATTACAATTTTGATCACTGTTGTTTGGCTTTTGCATTCTTTGAGATAGTAGGTTCTTAAATGAATTGCCTTTTATAAAACTAAATATTAGAAATGGGAACTAGGGTTTTCAAAATTGACCAATATATTGTGGAATTGCAGGTATTCCGGGCCTCACTTGTTGGATGCAATTGATTCCTTCCAACCTCCCTCAAGAGAGTTCTCGAAACCTCTTCTTATGCCCATATGTGATGTTGTTAAAACAACTTCACAAGGCCAGATTTCAGCATCTGGTAAATTGGAGGCTGGAGCTCTCCGAAGTGGTTCAAAGGTATGGGTTAGTGATCCAGGAGTACTTTAGACTTCTAATTTTTATCAAGTTTTCCTTAGTTAGCTTACTTATTTTTCTTTCCTATGAACTATCATCCCCATTCTTGCCCTACTTTGATGAAAATAGCTTCCCTAGCCTCTCTTCCTACATCAGTAATTTGTTTATTAATCTTGGAAATGTGAGTTCATGTCAAGGATATTCGAGGGAAGAGTCTTAAAGGATACTTTACAGGGTTTGTCATTTATCATCAAACATACGAGCATTTAGCAATATAAAATTGTTGAACGTATGAAGTATGAACTTGATATTGTGGAAATGTTTTCTTTCTTGTCGTTTGTTGAATATATCAAGTATGGACATGATAAATTTCCATAGAATTAGTTATGCTTTTACATTTCTTTCCATAGAAGTTTGTCTTTTGACTTTCTTTAATATAAAGCTTAATGCTGCAGAAGAATTAAATTGTGATTGGAATCTGATTTGATTATTATAACCATTCCATGAGTGCACAGAATTCTTCCTTTTTCTGTTGGCATTTAGAATCTGAGCCATCTGGCATATATTGGTTACTTCATGTACAAAGTACAGTGCTGATGCTTGCAGCTTGTTGGTTTTTGACTTTTTTGGATACAGGTGTATTGATTTGTTCATCTCCTTAACACCCTGCTCCATAATGATATTATATTCACATGTTTAATGTGTGGTGATGCAGGTTTTAGTTATGCCATTTGGAGATGTAGGAACAGTACGTTCTGTGGAGCGGAATTCAAAGGCTTGTGGCATTGCAAGAGCTGGCGACAATGTAATTGTCAGTCTATTGGGCATTGATGGAAGTCATGTGATAGCTGGAGGTGTTCTATGCCACCCTGACTTCCCAACTACAGTTGCAAGACATTTGGAGTTAAGGGTACTTGTCTTAGAGGGTGCAACCCCAATTCTGAAAGGCACTCAAGTACGCTCGTCACTTCTACATTTAGTCTTGGTATCTTATTCAGCGTTCCCTTTATATATAGCCAACTAATTTTCTGAGAAATGAGCAGTTGGAAATTCATATACATCATGCAAAGGCAGCTGCAACAGTTGCAAACATAATATCATTGGTTGACCCAAAGACTGGTAAGGTGACCAAAAAGGCACCACGCTGTATAATATCAAAGCAGAATGCTGTACTTGAGGTAATTATGATAAATGTATGATGATCTGATCTCAATTTTCTGCACAAGGGAAACAGTGAGCAGTAAATATGAATCTCATCTTTTCTCTCAAATTTCAGGTGGTTCTGAATGAACCAGTTTGTGTAGAAGAATTTCAAAGTTGCAGAGCTCTTGGAAGGGCATTTTTGAGGGCATTAGGGAGGACTGTTGCTCTAGGCCTTGTAACACGAATAGTTGAGGATCAGGATTAAGATGACATGCAGCATGACTCGGTATTTATGATGTAACATTTTGCATGCACAATTTCATGATAACAGTTTCTTTTGGTGGCTAACATAAGTCGTGCTAAAATATAGCGAGGGAGTGTCCTATGAGTTTTGCAGAAAAGGAGAAATACTACCTTCATTTCATACACAATGGATGACAATGCAATGGGTTGATGACCATGCATATTAATAGCAAATGAAATCACCTGGGTCACTTGTGCTATTCCAACTCTGTTTCAGTGCATCTCACCCCACATAAATGTGTTGATGGGATGCACTGAAACAGAGTTGGAACAGGACAAGTGGCACAGGTGATCACGTTCTTATTAATAGGTCACAACAAACTTCTTGTTCTCTTCTGTATTTTCATGTCCTCACAGTTTTAACTTCCAGAATTATAAGCTTGGTTAAGTACAGTTTTTCTTTTTTTGAAAAAGGTGAAGAAAATTGTATTCAAAACCAAAGAAAGTACAACGAACATTTACATTTGGATACAAGGCTATAGAAACAGCTTTAGCTACGAGAATTAAAAGTCTCCACGCTTGAGTTATTGTGGCAAATACATCTACTGGCATTGCCATTGTTCATCATCAATTCTCTGGTTCAGTTAGTGATTTCTTTGTGAAGGATCAAGCTTGATTTTTCATCTCTTCTAAACGCTCTGTTGCATCTTACTTTCTATGTTATAAACATGCACGTGTCGAAAGCTGTAATTATAATGATTTTATCACCTTGACAGAAACTCCTTTTTCTTACAAACCATTTCGCAAATGTCTTCTAGTTCCTAGCATCCATATCCACGTTAAGCAATTCCAGAATATATGGCCAAATCTCTTCAGAATATTTGCATTCAAGGAATAGATGATTTATGCTTTCCTGCGTTGTTTTACAAAGGTAGCACACCTATTTGCCGTATTCATGAAAGCAAGCTTATCCACGGTAGGATGACTCCGTAAATACTAACCAGAGGAAGAACGAAACTCTAGAAGGCTCTAGCTCCAAGCCAATCTACATCAATCCGGTGTAACTTCCTCCCCTTTGAGAATTTTGCTGGAAGATTCAATGGTAAAATTTTGAAAGAATGATTTCTCACCCCAAAAAAAAAATTGAAAGAATGGGTAACCCAAATATAGACATCAACCTGATTAACTTTAAGATGATAGTTAGAAATGATTTGTGCCAGCTCTTGAGGAAAATTAGCTCACTTATTATCCTCTATTCATGTACTAATTTTAGTTTCATACGAAATTTGTAGGGATGGCAAATTTTAACCCATGACTTTAATTTAGTTATTTTCAATGGATTGACTCATAGATTAGGCCTCAGCTTAGACTAAGTGTTAATTATTTTAAGCAAAACAATATCGTTTTACTTAAAAGAGTTGAACTTCGGGTAAACCTGAACTTGGGCCATTCAGATCCGAATTCAATTAAAAAAATAAGTGGTTATATATTTTTAATTTAAAAAAATTAACAAGGGCTAGCTTGGCATCCTTAAAAATTTGGGCTAAAGCCTTTGATGAATCCTAGATGTTATTAAGAATTCCAAATAATCAGTGAGCTAATTTTCCATATTAGACCAATAGTGATATAGTATGGAGATAGTTTTCTTGTCCTTTAATCTTACATCTAATCTGACCTTCTATATGAATCCTCTTCTTCAAAAGTTGAGTGAAATAATAGGATTTGCTTAGATGAACTTGGAGTTCCCATAAACTTCATATAGAAGTTTTGGATCCTGTTAACCCATAACGATATTCTCGGGAAAGAATCCTCCAAATTCTTTTGCCCATCGAGATTTTAATACAAAACTTTAGTGAGAGGATAGCCCACTTGAATTCTTGCTGTTACAAATATGTTTCCACACTACCTTAGCATAATATCTTGAATTGTTTGTCCTAGCCCATGGAAACCTCCTCATCACCTTCTTAAGAGTTTTAAAAATAGGTCCTTGTTAAGGGGGCATTTAACTTGTCTACCCATGATAGCCTCAGGACATGGCGCCAAGTCACTAGCTCTCTTAGATAAAATTGGGAAACTGTTCATGTTGTTGACATCTAAACCAGATAGGTCCTTGAATATTTTCAAGGTTTGCTTAATCAAGTAAGTGGACTTATCATGTGCTTTAGCAAAGACCAGGAGTTCATCAGCAAAATGAAGGTGGGTAATCTTCAACTTCTTACAATGATGGTAATATTGGAATGTTGGATCCTGTAAGACATTATAATTCAATAACCTGGAGAACACTTCCATGCATAGGATGAAAATATACGAAAATAAGGGGTCTATGCCTTTCTTCCCTTGAAACTATTTAGATGGCTCCAAATTCACCAAAACTGAATCACTAGGAGAGGAGTAACACATTTTTGACACAACCTGAATCTTGGGGGGAAGTAAAAGACCTCAAGAACTTGATCTATAAAGCTTGATCTATAAATCACAATTGGTAGGAGAGTTCTTCCTCCAAATAGTTCATGGGATAAAGGAATGTTGTCCACAATGTGACGTCCTTCAAAAAAAGGCAGCTTCAGCTTTATTGATCGTAGGGACGAAAACTATTTTCAGCTCTTGGCAAGTAATTTGACAGCTATTTTATATAGGAAATTACAACACGATATCAGCCTGAAATCTCCAAAGGAATTAGGATTCTGAGTTTTAGGATCGAGCAAATAAATATATTGTTGATAGCTTTGAGATGCTTCCCTGATTCAGAGATTTCCAGGATTGCCTCCACCACCATATCTTTTATAGTTGGCTGTGCTTTCTGAAAAAATGGCCTTTAAAATTGTTTAGCCCCTAGGCCTTACCATCTTGCATTCCAAAAACTACTCCATCAATCTTGCTTATCTGGAATGGAACTTTGAGAGATTGCTCTTCTAAGCTTATAAGGTTGTAGGAAATGAATGATTTTAGTATATGAATATTTGAGTTAGACGTACATTATTCTCCTAGGATGTTCTTAAAATATTCATGAGCCCTCTCCTTTAGTAATCCCTGTGAGGAAATAAATTCACCAAATTGATCTAGTATTCCATTGATTTTGTTAGCAACAAGATAGAGGTATACAAAAAACTTGGAGCTTTTGTCCCCTTCTCGTAACCAAGTAATGCGAGATCATTGTCTAGAGCTTCTGTGTATTTGCTTAAGGCTTCCTTCTCCTACTCCATCCACAAAACATCCCTTGGAAAATCATAAACCTTTTTCTTGTATGTTACCCAATATCCCTTTATTTTCTTTTACTTGGAAGGTTGTATCTGAGCTTATACTTCCTTTCAGTATCTTCAATTCCTCTTTAATGAACCCCAATTTCTTCACACATTGAAAGGCCTAAAACTAGTTTATCTTTGCAATTCAATACAACTTGTATGAACCCCTTATTGACCCTCTTAAATAATTGGTGAATAACCATAGAGGCATGATCTGAAATAGTTGGGTTCAAGGACACTCTTTTTCTCTCAGGGAAGGACGTTAACAATGTCTCGCCCACTAGCACCCTGTTTATTTTCTTTCTTATATGCTGATAGAATCCTGCACAAATAACTCCACCCATAGCCAGAACACACACAAGCAAACACAGAATATAGCAAGGCAACAATGGCAGAAATAGTCTCTATATTGATCAATTCACCAAGACCAGTAATTGACAAGGTAAATATGCTAGAATTCGAGGTTCTAGTGCCTCCAGCCTTAGGCTCAACTCTACGTGAAAATGATAAAAGATTGCATGCCCCTCTCTCACCCTACCCGTACTGTTTTATTCCCTGACAGATAACTAACGAACCTTCCATTCCCTATGACAACTTTGCCCCATCCTAATATGACAAAGCCTACCCCTCCAATGCCTTGGCCTTCCTCCTATGGTAAGTAAGCTTGATTTCTGGACTCCTATGGGTCGTATCAAAATATTCCCAATCCCTAGTCACAAAACCACTTTCCTTTAGATGGAATATTTATTCTATTAATGCAGAAGAGCTTAGAATTTATAAATGGAATAAAAGAGGACAAATCACTGGACCACAATTTGGGGGAATGAATAGTGTAAGTTGGTGCGATAGCAAGGACTGCCAATTCCTTACTAGATAGGAACTAATACTAAGTTACATATCTTGTCCTAATCTGTTTAGGACTTGAAATTGTTTTTATCCATATTCGACTAGGATTCAAGTCTATTTTGGGTGCTTAGTTGGGAAACCCTTTACTACTAGGATTATGGTACAAAGAATTTCCTATATGTATCCAAACCTTCAATGGAAGGAAGATATAATTCATCTACATTTTTTGAGTTTTCAAACTGGAAAATGTGAATGTGATGCTTTCTTATAAGAGTAATTCTTAGACCCTAAGTATGATTCCTATAAATACTCATTATTTGTTTCCTTCACTAAAATTCCAACAATTCCAGCCTGAAATTCAGCAAGCCAAACCTCAAATTCCAGCAACCTATATTGAAGATCCAGACTTGACACTCAAATTCCAGCTGACCTATGAAATCCCAACAGCCAATATTTTTTAATTACTGTGAGTTGATATCTCTTCTATTCATCCTACATCACCTACTAAGTCATATTAAAAGCAACATGAATAATAACCTTGCTTTTGCGTAGAACACAGGAACAAGAATAAATATTAGGACTCAGCAGTTCATATAGACTAGTAATAATTTTCTTGTTACTTTTTCTTGAATGAGTGAACATGAGGTTGTTTTGGATAATAATGAACGGTCGCAAATAAAAACTCGATATCAGCTGTATTACATGAAAATTCAAACAAATAATGAGAAGTAGGATTCAGCAGGAACCTCACCAGAACTTCCCAGTGGAAGCAATAATTTCCAAAATGCGTCCACAATCATCTTTTTCGTCAACCTCAGGTCTCTTTTCTGTATCCCTAAGACCACATTTCAAAGGCACTTCAGTATACACTATCTCAAAACACAAAATGTATATACTACTTCAATAAAGTAGAACTTAAGTCAGTGACAAGGACCAAAAGAGTAGATTCAGAAGAATACACCAAACAAGGTAAACATTAACCATAGAAAGAAAACAATTCTCACCAGTAAAACAAGTAGGTAAGACATAGAAATAGCAAGCTTATAAAAAAGAGCTCTATATAGCCTTGAATACAGAAAGATCCGTCACAATATCATGAACAATAATATCGAGTTGATTCTTGGAAGTTTTCGTATATCAAGTTGCACAAGGTTTTTACTACCTAACATAATTCTTTAACAAGAAAGTCTCACATTATTAAAAACAAGGAAGAAAATATAATCATAAAGACCATTTACTGCACACGCTAAAGAACTAACTGAATAGTCAAATGTCTAACACAACTGAAAATATTTCCATCTACAAACTGAAATTATTTTTCCATTCAGATGTATCCTAACAAATAAAAATGAACAACGAAATAACATTGATAAATGAATTCATGCATTACTTTGTTTTAATCTAAACAAAAGGAAAAGGAAAGGTCTGTTAAAGAGTAGTTGTGGTAGTGGATCTGAGTACAATCAAGGTCAAAACCAACAAGAAATCATAATCACCTGAAAAACAATATCTGTATTTTATAATGGCAACTAGGAGAAAAAATAGAATTAGCAACCATTTAATCCAAAGCTATTCCAGTTTACGATTAGATTAGTATCAGCAATGAGTTCCATCTTGCATTGCAATGTCTCCAGAAATCCATGCCATAATTCAAAGCATGGGGGTATTTGTTTCACATATTATTTAGCTGCCACAAAAAGATTTGCATATATTCAAAGGATCAAGATTCATGGTCAAGGGGCTACATAAAGCTTCTTAGTAATTTCTAACTACAGACATGCTTACTTCCAAAGAAAAAGCGCACAAATACGGATAACAACAATGAAAACCCGATCATAGTAGTACAGAATCCCTAAAATCCAAAAACTGAGACCTAAAAAGCGTGAAAAGGGAGGCCGCTCCGAATAATCCGAGGGGTTTCTTCATTTAAAGGACTCTTTGGCTTTCGTGCATCTCTCATTACCAGCCGCAAATTAACCTCATCCCAAAAGAAAACCCAAAAACAGAAAAAGAACAAAATTAATCACAAATATTAAATCATACGCCTAGAATCCTCTCAAATTCACAATTTCTTGAGGTATCAACATAGAGAATGGCCCACATACCCACAATCCACTCATTAAACCCTAACTCTGAAGCTGCAGAATTTTGGAAATAAAGGGGAAGGAAAAAGCGAGGAGGGGAACAAAGTGGCTACTCATAACAATCCATGAAAAGAAAAATTCCTGAAAATACTTCGCACGAGAAGCACAAAGTTGACGAGCAACCAAGAAAAACTTCTTGAACTTAAACAAAAACCAACGCAAGTAGAAGTAGAGGGTAGTATACCCATCGTGAGGTAGCGTACTGTCGTCAACGACGTTTGATGAAAAAATTGGATGGTCTGCATTTTCAGTCTCCATTGCAACCGCTGCAACTATCACCAGCCACACCTACGCGGACAGCAGCAGTAGAAACTAGAAAGAACAGACTCGGACCTCTAGAGAATAATTCTATTTTTATTTGTTAAATATGTAAAAATATACAACATAAAAGTTATTAAAATCAATGGGAACACATGCTATTAACTTATCTCATCACAATTAAAATTATAACTTTGGATTAATTGATATGTGTTCTTTTTATTAAAGGTAACTTTATATTTAATCTAGTATCTATATTCTATTGTCTTAAAATATGGTATCAATTTATTATTTATTTATTTTATATTTATATTTATATTTATATCAATATTAATAAATATATTAATAATAATTTCCGATATGAATTTAACTTAATAAAATTTATTTTATATCATTATCAAAATTTATCTAATCTATGATAATGTAGGGTACAACACATTAAAAATATATATTTTGATATTGTAAAATTTCATAAATTAGAAACTTATTTTTAAGTAACAAAATTGTCATATTTATCTATAATTACATATATTCACAAAAAGATTGTATGCAAGAGATTATATTTCTTGAATTTAAATAATGTCATTTCTCACTTAGCTTTACTATTATAATAACTTGTATTATTAGTATGACCATCTCTAATATGACTATTGATACTAAGACAAACGATCAGTATATTAAAATAAATTTGATTTAAGAAACAAAATATAAAATGGAAAAGAAGGATATAAATCACTACAATTACAAAATAAATATGGGATGGGAGTTATATGATCGTAAGGTTGATCATTCCTAACAAGCTAAATAAGATCATAAGTTATTAGTGTTGGACCCTATTCTCGGAACCCAACTTCTTGCTCTGACATCACAGTTGTTGGACCCCATTTTCGGAGCCCAACCTCTTGCTCTAATACCACAACTATTGGATTCCGTTTTCGGAGCCCAACATTCAGAGTTATGAAACGTGAACATGTTACCCTAAGGTGTTGGGTCATTTCAATGAATCCTCATATTGCCATCATGTTGGACCCCGAACCTTTCTGTAAGTTAGGATTATTAAAGGAGAAGCTGTTCATGATTATTCATGTATTAATAAAGGAGAATTCATGGATTTAAAAAGAAATAGAAAAGATGGTTTAGATGCAAGATGGATTAAATGTGAAATATTAGAAGTCAAAAGCTGGAAAATGTAAGTTCATTGAGCATGCTCTAGTGTTTTAGCCAT
>JAOTBA010000205.1:18814304-18841120 GCA_025629845.1 Erythroxylum squamatum
GTGAAGTGTGAAATTGAATGTGAAATGTGTAATGATGTGAATTATGTGTTATGTGACTGGGTGAGCCATCGACGATGGTCACTCATTGAATTCGCAAAACTAACCCAAAATTTGCACTTATTTTTCAGGCTTTGAAGAGAGTACCCCGTTAGACAAACGGGAGTATAACTACTGCATGCAAATGAAAGATAGAGGTCTGCATTCTGTATTTTATTATTCTGTACAAATTTGTATTCTACGATTTTTGTATCAATAATGGATTCCGAAATGTTTGTACCATGTGTATACAAATATAGTTATGTTGTAATGTAAACTCATTATGACTATAGTGTTTGTATTTGTAATGGGCCCTAAGTGATTAGTGAATTTCTGATGAGTTGTGTACTGGATGTTATGTGTAACTGAAATTGTTTATGAATGAAATTAGGCCCACTTTGATTATGGATCTCCGTACATTATGTTTGTGGTTTCAAAAAAAAAATTATACCAACTTTTGACTGTTTCAGTGCTCTAACACGCCACCCTCGCGGGGCACGGACTCAGATTCTCCATCGATGTCGGGTTCGGGTTCTGCGAGAGTGGGGTGTTACACTGCTAATGTTACCTTTTTCAAGAATACCCCCTTCTTAGGTTCTTATGTGCCTTCTTCTTTGCACTCTAGCGATTTAGTGGACGATTTTCTTATTTATATTGTCAGTAAACAAATAGTTTCTCCTCCCTCTTGACTTGTTATTCGTCAGGTTTATTATAGACGTGTACAGTAGTCTATTGAGGCACCTCCCATCGACTAGGACATGGACCTGACCCATTTTGCTTCGTCTTCAGATTTCTCACCACTACTTAATGCTAGCCTTTATCTTCCTATTGCTCTTCGTAAAGGTAAACGCGCATGCACTTACTCTGTTTCTTCTTTTGTATCTTATCATGCTTTATCTCCCTCCTCCAAGTCTTTTGTAGCCTCCTTAGACTCTGTTACTGTCCCAACGTCCCTTGCTGAAGCACTGGCTCATGATGGTTGGCAAGCTGTAATGAAGGAAGAAATGATGGCCTTAGAGCATAATCATACTTAGGATCTTGTGCCTCTTCCTTTAGGGAAACGGGCTATTGGTTGTAAGTGAGTGTTTACTGTTAAAATGAGTCCTAATCGTTCTGTTGCTTGATTAAAGGCTCGGTTGGTTGCTAAAGGATATGCTCAGACATATGGGGTGAATTATTCTGAAACTTCTTCTCTAGTTGCAAAATTTTCTTTTGTCTGCTTGTTCATCTCTTTAGCTACCACTTACAATTGTGCACTTCACCAACTTGAAGTGAAGAATGCTTTCTTACATGGGGATTTATCTGAAGTGGTTTACATGGAACAACCACTTGGATTTGTTGCTCAGGGGGAGTCAGGGAAAGTGTGCAAATTACGAAAGTCTCTGTATGGCTTGAAGCAATCACCTAGTGCCTGGTTTGGAAGATTTAGTACTCTAATGATTGAGTTTGGCTTGCGAAGAAGTCCATATGATCACTCAGTGTTCTTTGCATCATCTAGTTCTAGGTGCATTCTATTGGTCATATATGTGGATGATACAGTGATCATTGGAAGTGATAAAGCAAGGATCACAAGGTTGAAGGCATTCCTTGGGACTTGTTTTCAGACAAAGGATTTAGGACCATTGAAATACTTCTTACTGGGAAATTGGGTTAATTATATTCGTAACAAGTTGGGCATGATCAATATCTATGCTCCAACTTGAGGGGGAGTGTTATAGAATATAGCAGTTACGTAATTATAGGGATTATACAGTTAATGTAAATATTATAGTTATGAGGATTTAGCATGATTATAGGGATTATTTTCCTATTTTAAATGTATGTATTCCTGTATAAGTACCTGTAGTATTATTCCAAGTAAAATACAGAAAACTTCTCATTCTTGTCAGACATCTTGTTTTTGACCTTTTGCAGATGGATGTCCAGCTTAGTGATGATAAGGACCTGTCAGAGCAAGATGAGGTGCGGGTTGGTCAGGATTTGAAGCTGTTTTTGAAGCCTGTCCGAGAAAAACTTGTTCAATTTGAGCAGGAACTCAAAGAGAGGTAGGAGCAAAGAGGTGGAAATCTTACTCGGAAGGAGTAACTTTAATTAGACTATTCTTGTATTTATCATCACTTGCTGGACAGTTATGCTAAAAGTATATCATCAACGGAATCATTTTCCGAGGTTTCTTTCTTCATGAGACTCTGTTTTTACTGCCATCATTCTGATTTTGAGATTGCATTGTCAAAAATTATCGAAAGTCGTAATAATATAGCAATGCTAACTCAAAGAAAAATTCCCCTAAAATCGTGCTTCATTCATGTGTGAGTCCTGGACAACCAAAAGGTAAAGTGTAAGCTGGAGACAGACGAAACTAGCGGCAGAAAAGCCAAGGAAAAACGAAGATAGGTCTGCCATGTTCCACATTGTAGAAATTAATTAGGTAACGAGGCGTTTTTAATTTCTATTATTGAAGTATCAAACTTAGTAACTCTGCTGAAGATAAATAGGTGGCTAGGCTAGGGGGATTTCATTTTCGTATGCCTTTTGTCGCATTATAAGCCTTAAATTGCCATTTCAATGGTTATAGACTCACCTCTACATGGAATTTAGTCCTCTTCACCGTCCATGGACACTATTTTTAGGCCTAATCCAGGCATGAACATCTTCACATTCGGTAACTTTGCTACCATTGTCAAACATTATGAAACATTGCCAATACACAATCAGGCCCACTTAATTTGTAACTTAATATGAGTACGTAATCTCTGATTTACTCTTTAAACAAAAAGATAAAAGAAATATGAATCTGTACAAGTATCAATGAAGAAACAATAGTGCGATACTGATTCCTAAGTGAACATGATCATAGGTATTATTATTGTCTTTGCTTTGCTACTTGGTGATGGTGAGTAACGCAAGAGTGTCATTGTCGTGTTTGAACGGAGAGAGCGAACGATGAATCCAACCTCAGCTTTTGCCGTGTTGTGTCTGTCAGGTATATGGGAATGGGATGTCATGTCGCAGAACTAAGCCAATACATACCAACTGGTGCCGTTTGTTTCGTGATTCCAGTGGGACCTAGGGATTGTCAAATTTTTGTCCAAGTTACGTTGAATTTCTCCGTGATATGAATAATGTATATTGCATCTTTCTCCTCTCCAGATATAGGACGTGTGGAATCCCAATATATATATATCTAGCCCTTGGGATTCCACACGTCGTATATATATATATATATCATAGTGGTCAAGTCGGCTGGACCGGCTTTACCCGGCCCAACACTAAGCCCGGATAATAACCACGGCCCGCTCGGCCCATCGGAAGTTAGACTCCCATGCAAACGCAAAGGCCTACATAAACCTAGCACCCACGGCATATATAAGGTATTATTCCTACCGAACTAAGGTACGGAAATTCAACCCCTGTTTTTTATCTGTTTACAACAGCCGAAACCCTACAAAAACACTGACTTGAGCGTCGGAGGGGTCCCCCGGGAAACAACCCCCCGTGTGCCTTTGTTTATTTTGCAGGTGTTCGACAGTCAAGATCACTCAAGATCATGGATCAGAACAGTGACAATCCGATTCAGCAGAATCCGGCTGAACCAGGAACAAAATTTCCAGTGGCAATGAGAATTAAATCCCAGACGAGAAAAAAAGGATATTACCAACGCTTGGGGTTCAAGGATCTACAGCTCGTAACAATCAACATCGAGCGAACAGTGAAAAAAAAACTGTGGGGTGTATAGTTTCACAAAAACTTGATTATGATTGTAATTACTTGTAAAGTTACGGGGTAGATATTTGTAATTATATCTATCCGTTACTAGATGTAAGATAATTATATCAATAACTGTTAATTTTTTTGTACTAAATGAAAACGGAAAAATAAATATGAAATTAAACAAATCATCATCGTTACACCCAGTCTGAAGTCTCGCAATGAAACGAGGTCTGGAAAGGTCTGATAGTATGCAGCTTTACCCCTACATAATAGAGAGGTTGTTTCCTGTAGACCCACATGCAAATGTGACAAGAAAATAATGATGCAGATTAAAAGAGCAAATAAGAATAATGATGCAGATTAAAAGAGCAAATAAGTAAAAGCTGGCAAGCAAAATATTAAAATTAATAAAAATAATAAATAATTATAATACTACCAATAATAATAATAATAATAAACTAACAATAAAAATAAAAATAAAAATAAAAATAAAAATGATAAAATAATGATAAAACTAATACAAATAAGAATATCAATAAATAATAACAACAACAACAACAACAACAACAACAACAACAACATTAATAAAATAAATTACGAAGAATAAAATAAAAATGCCAGACAAAGGAAGCCCCAATAAATATATATATAATATCAGTATGAAAGTTGCCTAAAGAATCTCAGCAGGGTGTGGTTATAAAGAAAAAGGCTATTTATAAAAGGGTGTAGTAGGAAGGAGAAAACGTTCTAAAGGACTTGTCATAGCTCAATCGTCAGGTAGGTAGGTGGGGTATCAACAGGTCGCACGAGGAGAAAGGAAGACGACTTCTGTTGTACAACGACAAATTTGTCAGGATGCTCGAGAAAGCCCACGGAGAAGACGTGTGATGTGCCAGTAAATGCTACGTTGAAACGACTACCTTACATGCCCTCACGCATCACTGTCCCCAACGAACGTTCTTAGGCATTCTACTCGGTACTCACGCTGCTCGGTTGAGCAGACCCAGGTTACCAGAGTATCATGGGTAATGTGCATGGCAAACGAGAAAACGTAAAAAGAGAACAAAGGCAGATACAAAACCACCCAGAGGACTTGAAATAAGCGTACAAACCCATACTTTACAAGGATCACACCGGCAGACATGAAAATAATAAATGCAACTACACGGATGGCTGGAACTGCCACCCATTACCTCCACCAACAGACATAAGCCACTCATAGCGAATGACCAGAGAATATGACAATGTCATGTACACACAAACTCGCACCAAAAACTTAGAAAAGCAAAAGTTAGAAGCATACATTTAGGTACCTGATGATGCGTCTTCCCCCTGTCGGCCAAAGAGGAGTAGCTTTTCTTACCTAACATCCATGCAGAAATTTTAAAACAAAATAGAGATATTACCTGATAGCCACTGCCATGTCCATCGTGTTGGTTTACTGCATCGATGGGTCTCTCATGTGGCTCACTTCTCCATCACTATGTCTCTTTCTTGCCTTCTTGCATTTCTAGACACCGCTTGTTGTCACAACAGTCTGGACACTAAGAGCTTCACTGGATGCCACCTGTAGCATAAACCACACATGAAAAGAACAAAAACAAATTTGGCTACCTTATAACGATTGACAAGGTTCTTTCGCTTGCACTTGCACTGATTAGAGGTGCTAAAGAAACCTCTGTCTATCATCCTGGGGCCGACAAACTCCCCCTCCAATAAGCTCGACTAATGTGCCTATCTTCCTTTGCTCATTCTTTGCCTCTCTCTCATTTGCTCGTCCTTGGTCTCACCCTTCTAATCTCAAGCTCAAGCTGTTCACTGTCCTATGGAGTTCATTTTCTCTACCATCAAGCATTGGTGAGAGAACCACCTAAAGAGCAACCCCTTCTTCTCAAAACTTGAATATTTGCTTGTAAGCCAACCCAAAATCCTTTAACTTTTCGTGGAAACAAGGTCATAACTTTCACCTCTGTTCATCATTATTAGACCAAAACTCTAAAACCATTTGGAGGTACGACCAGAAATACCAAAAAGCAGATGGTGTCGTTAGCCAAAGTGGTCTGTTCACGGTCGGTGACCTTCGTTACTAGCATAGGGGTAAGAAACTTAAAAAAAAAATCTATGCTACCTTGGACCACTCAATTCCCTTTCAATCCCTCAAGCTTGATCTTCTTAAGATTCAACGTGAACCCGAAGCGATCTCCAAGCAAAAAGACACGTTTGGCTGTTGGTAACGCAGTTTGGTACACTTTGTCTATGTCTACGGAGCCCTCACCTAGCTTAATCACTTTTGCGAAAGTACAATAGATTTACATAAGGCTTTACTGTGCCGACATCACTCAACCCTTGACATTATCCCTCATCCTCACTACCCGTGAAAGATTTTCACACTTAATAACACGACCGACTTGTGTTAACCTTAATAGAAGATTTTTCAATACTCCTTTAACGAAAAGACAATAAATAAATAACTCAAGTGATTAACTATCTAAGAACGAAAACATAAAATACTTAAGATAGAAACACTTCCCTATGGGTTCAGCTCCTCTGAAATAGATCAGAAAGTTGTTAGCACAAAATAGGCTGATTCATGCACATTTTAGATCCAAGTTATAGCTGCGACAGAAAGACTTCATGCAAGATAGATCCAGCAAATAAACCTCCACACAATAATTTACTAAAGCCTCACCACGATGAGTCACACACCCACGACAAACAAGACATTCACAACCTTCACCACATCAATTGTGTAACCTACCATAAAAGAAGGTGAAAACCATGGAGATATTCGCAGTTGCACGTTCATGAATACAATAGAACGTGTCTTGCGTTATTCAGTCAAAATCCCACAAAACAATTTTTCCCACATAACCAAGAAGTCTTCACACACACGTTCACTTTTTAGATAACTCACTACACACACACAATCTCTAAAATCCTGTGACTTCATTTCAGCCCACTTAAAAACAATTGTTATCTTCTTCACATATCCTACTTAAAATATAATTCTATCACAACTGAACCATTATCCAAAAATCCAAGAAGTCAGCTGTGCCTAATTTAAATTCAATCAATTTGGATGTGAAACTGAATTATTTGCTAGGTCTAATTATCCAAAAATTTCAAAATTCAATAATAAGATATATACCATATATCTTAATAGTCTTCCCCTTTTTGGCATTGTTTGTTATAAATATGAAACTCCCCCTAAATAAAATAATTGGACATATAATCTATATGAGAAAAGAACTCCCCCTTAATCCATCATCAAGTTCCAAAGAACATCCATCAAATTCTTCAAGTTCAAAAAACATCCAAAGAAACAATAATAAATAATTATCCAATCATCCAAATTTCTCCCTTTTGGGACAAAAAGACGTCAAAAAGCAAGACTAAAAGTCACAAAGATGCCTTAAAATATCCCCCTGAATTGAACAGTCACCAAAAATAATCTGATGTCTTCCCTTTGGAACAAAACAATACCCAAAACGAAGAATGTCTTCAATGCGATCAATCTCAGCGAATAAAGAAGTATAAAAATTAGCAATAGGTGCAGCGAAAGAATCATAAGCACGTAGTGCAATAACAGAAAGCCAAGATGACCATTTGCTACCAGTTAATACATATGCCAACATATCATTACTCACTTCAATTCCATCTTCATAAGACTGATAAAATTCATAAACCTCATCATCATGCATAGCCTCATGTACATATTAATCAACTAAACCTTAGAAAACCCATAAATAAAAACTCAGAAAGACTAAACGATAACTCCTTCGAACCTCTTTTTTGTAATAAATAACATCAAACTATACTTCAAAAATGTAATGCAAACCCTAGAAGAAATTTAAACTTGGGCTTATTCCTCATCACATTATCTCAATCATCAACTGCCTGATTGATTTTTTCATTTGAAGTAACTGACTTATCCTCAATCTGAACAGTTTCTTCAAAAGTAATAATTAACTGTGAATCTGGACAATTTCTTGTTTTTCTTTCACTATGTCTTTGTGCTTGTACTTGACCCTTTCTAACCTAAGAGTACTTCGATAAAATGGGTTTATTCTGAAATTTATGTAAGGGATATAAGGTCCTTCAGTTTTGCCTTCTTTGAAACAACATCTGCAGTAACTTGTAGCATTTTGGCCTTATGTGCCCGATAACTCTACAAAAATGACATGTGGGAACAAATCTTCGATTCTTCCTCGATGTTTCTTCTTGGACAGATCTGGGTATATCAATTTTCTTATCATTCACCTTGGAATACTCACCTTTGTAACTAATGCCTTGAAGATCCCATTTAGCCTTACCGATTTCGATCAACTTTTCTAACTTTTCTGCATCTCCATTCAACATTCTCAAACCCTTTTTGGTACTTGTTAACTTCTGTCTGGCTTCACTGAGCTCGTTTAAAGCTACCATCAATTTCTTCTCTAAATCTTGGATATTGTTCTTCATAAAGAAGTTTTCTTCCTTCAACCTTTCATTCTTTCTACATATTTTCACTCATTTATCATACATCACATCGTAAGCCTCATAAATATTCTTTCTTTTATCATCTGAATCATTTTTATCTTTTATCATCTGAATCACTTTTATTACTGCCATAATCTGTATTGAACTTTGACCTGACCTGTCTCCGTTTTTCTTGAAATTTTCTAATTTGCCCCCTTTTTCGTCTTCAGTTACTTCCTTCTTAGTTATTATTAGGCATGTAACTGGATTTTTGCTATACAAAGCAGCTAACACAGCACCATTTGCAATTTCTTCTTTACGACCATATTCACTTTCGCATTCATTCTTACTCAAAGTGCTAGTAAAAGATTTCCCTTTTCTCTTCTTCAAGATATTAGCACATTTTGCTTGCACATGTTCGAAGCCCTTACACTCATTGCATTGAATTCTCCTTGCTTTTCTTTCACCTTTTTGAGTTTTGACTTCTTGTTTGAAGTTGTTGTTCGATGAACTCCCACCGTTTTGCCTAAATTCGGATTTATCCTTCTTCACTTTCTTTAACTACTTGTTGAAATTTCTTATCAATAATTCCATATCCTCATTCTCATCAGATTCATCTTCTACATCATTTAAGTCTTTTCTAGTTTCAGCTTGTTGTGCCAATCCTTTACTCTTTTCTTGTTTGCCCCTCAACAAATCCATTTTGAAATTGGTAAGAATTCCAATTACCTTCTCCAACGACAAGTCATTGATGTCATGAGCCTTGATTGCTGGAAATTTGGAATAAATCTTAGAAGTAGTGATCTCAAAGTATTCTTGACTAGTTTCAGATTGGAATATTTCTTCTCGAGTTGATGTGTCTGATTCGCTATATCGCGCAATCTTTCATGAAAATCCCTAATAGTCTCATTTTTATTCATCTTTAGTTTTTCAAACCTTACAGCTAATATTTGAAGTTTTGACGCTATCATAGATTTTGACCCTTCATGAATAGTCTACAAAGCATCCCACGCTTCTATAGCCGATTCATAGGCTGATATCATTGAGAAGCGTCATTTATTAACAGCACTAAACATTGCATGCATTGCTTGTGAGTTTTCAAGTGCATTTTCTTCTTCGACTTTTGTCCATTCAGATGGATCTTTTTAAACTGCCTCTGCTTTATCGTCAGTAATCATCGGATGCGTCCACCCATGTACTACCGAATGCCAAGCTTTTGTACCCTGAGCTTGGATGAAGACTCTCATCTGTGATTTCCATGTAAGATAGTTAGAGTCGTCCAATAGTGGTGGTCTGGTGATCGATGCACCCTCTCTTGTAGCCATATTTGCGAAACTCAGATCTGCACCAACTTATTACCAACTTCCCGCTCTGATACTAATTGAAAAAAAACCGTAGGGGTTCAGTTTCGCAAAAACTTCAATTTGACCGTAGTTACTTGTAAGGTTCTGTCGCAGTTATTTGTAATTGTATCTATCGGTTACTAGATATAAAGTAACTCTTTCAATAACTGTTAATTTTTCTATACCAAACGAAAACAGAAAAATAAATATGAAATTAAACAAATCAATACCGAAATTTGGTAACATAGTTCGGCATACTTTTTCTATATCTGCGGGGGCCCTCACCCAACTTAATCACTTTAACGAAAGTACAATAGATTTACACAAGGCTTTACTGAGCCGACACCACTCAACCTTTGATATTATCCCTCGTCCTCACTACTCGTGAAGATTTTCACACCCAATAACACGATCGACTTGTGTTAGCCTTAACAGAGGATTTTTCAACACTCCTTTAACGAAAAAACAATAAATAAATAACTCAAGTGATTAACTATCTAAGAACGAAAACATAAAACACTTGAGAAATAGATCAGAAAGTTGTTCACACAAAATAGGTTGATTCCTGCACATTCCAAATCCAAGTTACAGTTGCGGCAGAAGGACTTCAAGTAAGATAGATCCAGCAAATAAACCTCCACACAATAATTTACTGAAGCCTCACCATGATGAGTCACACAACCACGACAAACAAGACATTCCTAACCTTTACCACATCAATTGCGCAGCCTACCAGCAACGAAGGTGAAAACCACGGAGATATTCATAGCTGCATATTTATGAACACACTAGAACGTGTCTTGTGTTATTTAGTCAAGATCCCACAAAACAAATTTTCTCACATAACCAAGAAGTCTTCACACACATGTTCACTTTCTAGATAACTCACTACACACAATCTCTAAAATCCCATTAATTCATTTCAGCCCACTTAAAAGAAATCGTTATCTTCTTCACATATCCCACTTAAAATAGAAATTTACCACAATTGAACCATTATCCAAAAATCCAATAAGCTAGTTATGCCCAATTTAAATTTAATCAATTTGGATGTGAAATTGAATTATTTGCTAGGTCCAATTATCCAAAAATGCCAAAAGTCAATAATAAGATATATACCATATATCTTAACAAATAGTACAACCTGTATGGTGAGCAAGAAAGAGTTTAATAAAAGACAATCAAAAGGTATTTGTTTTTAGTGTTATAAGTGTTACTTTCCAAGACATAAATGTCAGTAGAAGCAGCTTTAGTTATACAAGGTGGAGGAAAAAGAAGAAGTTAGAGAAGGAGTGAAATACCCCAAGCGAATGTTCCTGAACATATCCTACCAAGCTATGATCGGAGGAGAAGATACGGGTGATAACAAATAGAAGCAGGTCATTGGATCTCATTTATGATGGCCCATACAAATCCTAATCGACATCAGAAGCACCTATAATTTTGTCCGTTAAGTGATAATCCAAAGAAACTCAACCCAACTAAAAGAAATACCACGAGTCCAAATCACCGTGGGTGGAGAGTTGAAATTAAGCTGCCACTAAGAATGCATGGGACTTGCATGGAATATGTAGTGCGCATCACTCATGTTGGATGCATTGGTCATTCAGCTAGGAAGTTGTAAAGTGGTAGTGGGTGTTTAGTGGCTTGTCACCTTAGATGACATATTGTGTAACTTCTGAAGGAACAAGGAGGAGAGACAACCCAAAAAACAGAGAAGAAAGGTAGTAGAGGAAATATAAAGCGTAGAATAAAGTTTCAGAGGTAAACGTGCTTTTACTCTATTTTATTACATATCTACTTGCAACATACATATTCAATATATAAAGACTGACGCATAACAACTTCCAAAAAAAAAGGAACCTAGACCGATGTTTATTTTGCTAACAACAATAAAACAAATTAGTTCCTAAATTGTAGCTAACCACATTCCAACACTCCCCCTTGATTCAAAATCACTTACTCCAAGCAAGCTTCCGAGGTATGCATGTCGCTAACTTGACAAAGCCTTAGTGAAAATGTCTGACACTTGAACTTCGGGATTGCAAAACTTCATATCTATTTCACATGTTGCAACTAATTCTTGAATGAAATGAAACCTCAGACTTATATGCTTTGTTTTCCATGAAATGCTGGGTTTTTGGACATTGCAATAGTTGATTTGTTATCACAATACAACTCACTCCCTTTTTCTTGCTTTTGCTGTAAATCACACAACATCCTTCTAAGCTATACATACTGACAAGCTACTGTAGTAGCTGCTGTATATTCTACCTCTACTGTTGATAATGCAATAGTTGCTTGATTTTTAGACATCCATGTGATTGCTCCTAATCCTAAATTGAAAACATTTCTAGAAGTGCTTTTCCTATCATCCAATGAGCTTACCTAATCACTGTCACTAAATCTTATCAACTTGAAATAGGTTACATGAGTATACCAAATTCCATAACTCACTGTACCAGCAATGTACCTTAAGATTTTCTTTGCTACACCATAATGCTTTATTGATGGATTGCTCATAAACCTTGACACAACTCCTACGAAAAAAGAGATATTCGACATTGTGTGTGTTAGGTAGATTAAGCCACCGACTAGGCTTCTGTATAGCTTCTGATTTGCTTTCTCAGCTTCATTTTCTTGTTGTAATTTTTGTTTTGCATCCATTGGAGTTGCCTTCACCTTACAGTTTAACATACTAAACCTCTCTAAAAATCCTATTGCATATTTCTTTTGATAAATAAATATTACATCTTTGTCTTGCATAATCTCTAGGCCCAAAAAATAATATAGCAAGCCTAAGTCTGTCATCTCAAACTTGCTCATCACGCTGACTTTAAATTCTTCTAAAAATTTCAGTGTTGAGCCCATATAAATTATGTCATCTACATATAAGCAAATGATAATAAAATCAATACCTTGCTTCTTTAAATAAAGAGTAGGCTCATTCTCACTTCAAGCAAATCCTTTCAGCTGAAAGTATGCATCAATCTTGATGTACCAAGCCTGGAGAGCTTGCTTTAGGCCATATAGTGCCTTTTTTAGCTTGTAAACTTTAGCCTCACGTCCATGAATCACAAAGCCTTCAGGTTAGGAAGCATAGGCCTCTTCTGCAAGGTCTCCATTGAGAAATGCAAACTTGACATCAAATTGATATACCTTCCAACCAAGGTAGACTGCTAGTGACAAAAGCAATCTCACATTTTCAAATCTTGCCACTGGTGAGAAGGTCTCATCAAAATCCACTCCATGTTGTTGAGAGTAACCTTTTGCCACTAATCCAGCCTTATTTTTTTGAATACTTCCATCTGCATGAAGCTTTGTCTTGAAAACCCACTTCAAGCCAATGACATTCTTTCCTTCTGGCAAATCTGTCAATTCCTATGTTGAGTTCTTCTCTATTGCTGCAAGTTCTTCCTTCATTGCCTGCCTCCACACATCTTTTTTAGCTGCTTTAGTATGAGTTGTAGGATTTGTTGGATCCGGAGCTATCAGGGCAAATTCATCATTTTCATAGATCTCTCTTAATGATCTGAATTTTCTTGGAGGTGTCTCCTCTAATGATTCACTTGGTGAACTTAAACTGCTTCTTGATGGTGTAGTTTCTGGACTATTTTCTGTTGAAGTGAAAGGAATAGGTGAATTAATTGAGGCTGGTTAGTTTCCTCAATTAATGGTACCTGTGGTTGATCTTCTCTACTATCTATTTTGTTGCCTCTCCAATTTTAGCCTACATCTTCATTGAACACTACATTTCTACTAACAATTATCTTTTCATCAATAGAATCATACATTTTATATGGTTTAGACTCAGGAAAATAGCCAATAAAAATACATTTACGTGACTTCCCATCAAGCTTTTGACGATTTTGAGAATTTACTAAAACATAAGCAATGCAACCAAATATTCTTAAATAACTTATAGTAGGTTTCCTCCATTTCCATGCTTCATATGGAGTGTAGTCTTATACAAATTTTATTGGAGAGAGAATCAACAAATAAACTGTTGTTGCTATAGCTTTTACCCAGTATGAATTTGGTAGACCTTTCCCTTTCAGTAAACTTTGTGCCATTTCCATCACTGTTCTATTTTTGCATTCAGCTACACCATCCTATTATGGGGTGTATGGTGCTATAAACTCATGTTTCATGCATTTTTCTTCAAAAAATTGATTGAATTATGTTGAAAGAAATTCACCACCCCTATCTGTACGAAACACTTTGATGCTTGCTCCACTTTGCTTCTCCACCATAGCTTTGAATTTCCTAAAATTCTCAAATGTCTCTGATTTGAGTTTTAGGAAATAAACCCAACTCATCTTATTGAAATCATTAGTAAACAATAAAAAATACTAACTGCCACCCAATGATTATGTAATCATAGGGTCACAAAGATCAGCATGTACTCGTTCAATGCATTCTTTTGCTCTCTATGCCTTTCCAATAAGGAAAGATTTTCTGCTCTGCTTGCCATAAACACAACCTTCACATATTTCAAGTTCAGAAATTTTTGGTAAGCCATAAACCATACCTTTTCTCTCAAGCAACTGCAACCCATTGATATTTAAGTTCCCATAGCGCAAATGCAACAGCTTAGACTGATCCTTTTCCCCAGCAATAAAGGCAAAGTCATGCATGGTTTTGACATCAAATGTAAACATTCTGTTCTTGGACATTGGTATTCTTGCAACCACTTGATTTGATTGCTTATGTCTAATGAAGCACTCTCTGTCATCAAACAAGACAGAATATCCACTTTCCATGATTTGGCCTACACTCAATAAATTATGTGACAAGTTAGAAACAAGTTGAACATTATCAAGGAGTTTTGTTTTGCCTAGAGCAGTATTGATGGCTACTGTTCCTTTTCCCTTCAACTTTCATCTTTTTATCATCTCGAGCTTCACTATCTTCTTTTGAGTCTCATCTAGCCATATGAAAATGGCTTTTGTCCCTGTCATATGATTAGAACAACCGCTATCCACGAACCAAATTCCTCCTTGTGCTTCAGTTGCGTCTCCATATGCCATGAATAGCTTGTTTTCTGCAGTAGTTTCTTCTACATAGTTGACTTGTTTGTCATTAAACCAACAATCAACTTTCATGTGCCCAAATTTCTTGCAATTATAGCATTGTATGATGCTTTTATTGTAGTTTCTAGATCTGCCTCCACTTCTGCCATGACTTAAATGCTTTCCTTTGGATCCTCCCCTTCCTCTTCCTCGACCAGCTGGCTTTTCATACTCCTTTGAGCCTTCACCTTTTGCTCCTTCACCTTTTGCTTGGAATGCCTTTTCTTTATTCTTCTCTTATTTTCTGTTAATTCTTACCTCATGTGATTGTAAAGAACCCATCAACTCATCAAATATATAAGTTGACAGATCCTTAGATTCCTCAATAGTTGTAACTATATGATCAAATTTAGGAGGAAAAGTTCTTAGTACCTATGTCACCACCATCTTCTCTATGACCTCCTCTCCAAATGTATCTCATTTGATTGACTATTGCTGCCACTTTAGTCATATACTCCTTCACAGATTCTACATTGTTTATGCATAAGTTTTGGAATTCACGATGTAGAGTCTGCAACTTGACTCGAACCACTGTGGATGAGCCATGAAGGATGTTTGAAAAATTAGCCAAGCCTCCTTTGCTGTTGAAGTTGCAGCTATTTTTTAGAAAATCGAATCATCCACTACTTGCTGGATGAAGAACAACGCCTTTGAGTCTCTCTTTTTATTTTCTTTCAATGAGCTCCTTATTGTTCTCATTGTACCCATTCTCCACTAAGTCCCATATTTTTTGAGACTTGAATGAAGTCTTCATATTAATGCTCCAGAACTTATAGTTTTCACCTTTAAAAAATAGGTATAGATGGCTGGGAAACACTCACTGTAGTACCATTGTTGGCTGCCATCATAAATAGGCCCACGGTTGATCGGACCGACTTTGACACCATTTTGAAGGAACAAGGAGGAGAGACAATCCAAAAATAGAGAAGAAAGGCAATAGAGGAAATAAAAAGCGTAGAATAAAGTTTCAGAGGTAAACGTGTTTTTTTACTCTGTTTTATTACATATCTACTTGCAACATACAGATTCAATATATAAAGACTGACGTATAACAACTTCTAGAAAAAATAGGAACCTAAACCCAAGTTTATTTTGCTTACAACAATAAAACAAATTAGTTCCTAAATTGTAGCTAACCACTTTCCTACTCTTCTGCACAGATTTGTTGTGCGTGATTTTGAATCAGATTTGCAAAAAATTTAAGGCCGAACTATAAAATTTCCATGGTAAAGACGATTGGTCACGTTAGTAGGGAAAGCGCAACAGAAAACAAAAATAGTGACAGGCAAGGGCTTGAGCAAAATGCTTAAGGGGTCTAGGCTGGGAGGATTGTATATGGTGCAGCTAACCTATTCCATTGAATAAAAATACAATAAAAGCTAAGTTCCCTATTCCATTAATTGAAAAGTTACATAGCTCTAGTAGGTTTTTGAAGCTAGATCTGAAGGTGAGGTACCATTAAATACGGATTAGGGAGGAGGATGTGGCCAAAACCAACTTTCGGACAAATGAGGGACATTACAAGTTCTTTGTAATGCCATTCGGGTTGACGAATGCACTGTCAACTTTTCAGAGCCTCGTGAATGCTATTTTTTGACTGTTCCTCCAAAGGTTCATCTTAGTATTTTTTGATGATATTCTCGTATATAGTTGTGACCAGTCACAACATCTGCTGCATCTAAGGGAAGCTTTATCCACATTAGAAACACATAAATTATTCATTAATAGGAATAAATGCGACTTCGGGGCCATAAAGACTATCTAGGGCAATTCCATTTTGGAGAAGGGTGTCACCACAGACGAGAAGAAGGTGACAACAGTGAAGAACTAACTGGTTACCCAATTCGTTGAAGGAGTTCGGAGGGTTCCTTGGGCTTTACGGGCTACTACCATAGGTTCATGAGCAGTTACTTCCATTTGGCCCTACCCTTAAACGATCTTCTCAAGGCCTAACTGACAAGCGAATGGTCATGGGGGGCTTCCCAATAACAAGCCTTTAAAGGACTCAAAAAGGCATTAGTCATAACTCTTGTTCTAGCGATGCCCAACTTTGATCAGCCCTTCGTCATCGAGGGAGACACTAATGGCTCTGTTCTTGGGGCAGTCTTTTGGTAAGATAGACACCCTATAACATATCTCAACAAGACTTTGGCTAGCAGGCATCTGGGGTTGTCAACAAAAGACAAAGAGTTTCTGGCCATCATTAAAGCAACAAAACAATGACACCATTATTTTGATAAAAGAAGCGTTCTTTTTCTTCATTTTATTTCCCATAACATGCTATGTTTATATACAGAGAAGATACAGAGAAATTGTAGGGATTCTAATAAATGATATACTAAAAATAATTGCTATATCCCTATAATTGCTACTATCCCTATAAATCAGAAATTCATGGATACGCTATCTTTCCTTTTACAAGAATGTACAACTCACTCTAACACTCCCCCTCAAGTTGATGCATAGATGTCTCGAATGCTCAACTTGTCGAGTGAGTTGTGAAAACCTTGTCGTGAAAGAGCCTTCGTGAGAATGTCCGCTAACTGGTCTTTAGATTTGACAAAGGGAAATCGAATTATTCTTTCATCCAGATTTTGTTTGATGAAATGTCTATCCACTTCTACATGCTTAGTACGATCATGCTAGACCGGGTTCTGCGAGATGTCAATTGCTGCTTTGTTATCGTAAAACAGATTCATTTCAGAATTAGGAGCAAAGCCGATTTTTGTTAGTAGCTTCTTGAGCCATAGGAGTTCACACAGTCCTTTAGCCATTCCTGGAAATTCTGCTTCAGCACTAGACAATGCCACCACTTTCTGCTTCTTGCTTCTCCAAGTAACCAGGTTGCCTCCTACAAAAGGAAAATAGCCTGATGTAGATTTCCTGTAAGATACACTCCCTACCCAATTTGCATCGGTATATCCTTCAATGTTTAAATGGTTATTTTTGGAGAATAAAATCCCTTTCCCTGGAGATGCTTTTAAATAGCGGAGTATATGGATTACTGCATCCATATGACATTCATTAGGGCAATGCATGAACTGACTCACCACACTTACAACATAGGCAATTTCTGGGCGTGTATGTGAAAGATATATTAGTTTTTTAACTAATCGTTGATACCTCTCCTTATTGGTTGGTGGATGATCAGTAAATGCACCGAGGTTGTGATTTTGAACTATTGGAGTGTCAGCTGGTTTACAGTCCAACATCCCTACCTCTATCAACAAGTCCAGCACATACTTCTTTTGAGAGAGAAATATCCCCTTCTTCGATCTTGCTACTTCAATTCCCAAGAAATATTTTAGTCCTCCAAGAGTCTTCATTTCAAACTCTCTTTCTAATTGTTCTTGAAGCTTAGAAATCTCATCTACGTCATTCCCCATGATGATCATATCGTCTACATATATGATCAAAGCAATTACCTTTCTTTGTTGATGTTTCAGGAACAAGGTATGATCAGAATTGCTCTATTGAAAACCATATTTTCTCATAACAGAGCTAAACCGACCGAACCAAGCACGAAGAGATTGTTTTAACCCATATAGAGCTCATTGTAGTTTGCACACTACCTCAGTTTTTGACTCTGCTATGTATCCTGGTGGAATATCCATGTAGACTTCTTCTTCAAGATCACCATGAAGGAATGCATTTTTTACATCGAATTGATGCAAAGGCCAATCTAGATTTACTGCCAAGGAAAGCAAGACTCTAATAGTGTTTAGTTTTGCCATAGGTGAAAATGTTTCTTGATAATCAATGCCATGCATCTGTGTATACCCCTTCGCCACAAGCCTTGCCTTATATCTATCAATAGTTCCATCTGCCTTGTGTTTGATAGAGAAGACCCATTTACATCCAACTATCATCTTCCCTTTTGGTAATGAAGCTAGCGTCCATGTTTCAGTTTTCTGTAAAGCATCCATCTCTTCCTCTACTACTTTGACCTAATTTAGATCTTTCAAGGCTTCCTATATCTGAGTTGGGATCTGGCAAGATGATAGGGTGCATGAAAAAGCCTTCAAACGTTTTGACATGTTTTGAGAATTCATATAATTGGCGATAGGGTACTTCGATCCCTTGCCCTCAAATTCTAGAGAATACCTGTTAGGTGGTTTTCCACGATTGTGCCTGAAAGGCAATACATAACCAGTAGAGGTATCCAAATTGTCAGTATGTAATGGTGGTGTGACTAGGGAACTTACCTCAGGAACATTCTCAGGAGGAGGGACGTTAGGTACTAAGGAGATAGGGGATGTATCTATTTCTTCTTCAAACTCAGGCAATTTAGGATTGGTCCTTGACTCGTCAATCTCATCCTCATTAAGTCTCATCACGTCACTGTTAGTGAGTATCGGTGCACTACTCTCATCAACACCTGGCCATTCGAGGCCTATACAATTCAAGCCTTCATCCTTATGCTTCCCTTGGAATGAAGAATTAGATACTGTAGAAGAAAAGAAAGTATCCGACTCGACAAATGTGACATCCATAGTGACATAAGTATGTCTGTTGTTAGGATCATAACACCAATAGCCTTTTTTATGAGAAGCATATCCTAAGAAAATACAACGAATTGCACAAGGATCAAGCTTACTACGCTGATTTTTGTGAAGATGGACAAAAGCAATACACCCAAACATGCGAGGAGGAATCAATAAGATACTAGGTAAGGGAACATAAGCGGATAGCACCTGTAAGGGAGTTTAAAATTTATGATCTTTGAAGGCATCCGATTGAGTAAATGTATCGCTGTAGTGACAGCATCATCCCAGAACATATTCGGTACATAGGCTTCAATCAATAATGCTCGTGCAGTCTCCAATATGTGGCAATTTTTCCTCTCCGCAATGCCATTTTGTTGTGGAGTCTAAGAACAAGACATCTCATGTAAAAGACCATGACTCCTGAAGTATGCTTGAAATTGATGATTGACATATTCACCTCCATTATCGGAACGGAGGACTTGAAGCTTGGCGGAGAATTGAGTCTGAACCATTACATGAAATGCTTGAAACACATTAAACACATCAGACTTATGTTTCAACAAATACAGCCATGTCATCCTTGTACAATCATCTATAAATGTAACAAACTAGCAAAAACCAGAAGACGTAGCAATCGGAGAAGGTACCCATACATCTGAATGGATCAATGCAAATGGAGTCTCACATTTATTCAAACTTATTGGATAGGAAACTCTATGACTTTTGGCTAAAATACATGTCTCACATTTGAAATCTGACTCCTTTACACTTGAAAACAAATTAGGAAATAAGTGCTTTATATAACTAAATGATGGATGCCCCAGTCGATGATGCCATAGGCGGATTTGCTTCCCTTTGTCATTATTTGAATAAGACATACTGTTGGCTCTTCCCAAGTTGAAATCATCCACATAGTACAATCCCCCTCTCTTAGTACCACGCCCAATGATCTCCTTGGTGAGAATATCCTAGATAAGACAAAAAATGACATATAAGAGCACTACACAATTGAGCTCAGAAGTGATCTGACCAACAGATAATAATTTATTCGCAAGTGATGGGACAAGTAAAGTATGAGACAAAGAGAGTGAAGGTGATAAATCAACGGTTCTTGCTCCTGTTATTGGATGCACAACACCATTCGCATTAGTGATGTCTTTTTGCCTTGGTCGAGTTGTCTCCGAGAAGTCATTTGAGTCAAATGTCATGTGGTCTGTTGCACCAGAGTCGATAATCCAGTGTTCATCATGACATTTGTTAGGACTAAGTAATGCTAGACCACGATTACCTTGATCTTGGAGAGTTGTTGAAACATTTATAGATTCTTCGTGTGAATCGAGGTGCAGTTTTGGCTTAGCAGTAACTAGAGCAGCTTTACCAGAACCTCCAGCAGCGTCACGTTGTTTTCCAGCCTTGAGTTCATTCCACCATTCTGGGTAATCATGTAATTTGAAACAAGTTTCACGAGTACGCTTTGCATTTTCACAATGAGTACAACCTTCTGTTTGCACCTTAGACTTGGGGTTCATAGCTTGTTTTCCAATATTCATAGACAAGATCCCAGTTTTCGATAGTGATTGATGCTGTTCCCGATCTTCCTCCTTTGGAAATCATAATAGCCCCGGTTGTGTTCTCCATGCCAGTCATCATTACTGCATGTCTGATATCTTCTCTACGGACATGAGCATAGGCCTGTTCCACTGTCGAAAATGGCTTCATTTGTAGCACATCAGCCCGAATATTATCAAGCTTGTCATCAAGGCCATCAAGGAACGTATAAACTCTATCTTCTTGTACGATTGAGTTATACTTTTGTATATCAACCACACACTCCATTGGATTTGGTCTTCGAAAGTCAATCTCTCTCCACAAACCTTGGAGATCGTTGTAGTATTTTTCAATGGATCCCCCAGCTTGTCTCATCCTTGTGACTTTCCTTTGTAGATCATATATTTGAGAGGTATCATTTCCATCAAAGTATGTAGTTGCAATAGCATCCCACACATCTTTTGCAGTAGGAAAGCGAATAAAATTGCTAATTAAGGCTGGATCCATTGCACTGATTATCCACCCTTTTACGATCGCATCCTCGGTCCTCCATTTTTTGAAAGTTGGTTCTGTTTGTCTAGTTTGTTGAAGTTCTCCATTAATATATCCCAGTTTGTCTTTCCCTGAGATATACATCTCAAGAATCTGGGACCATAAGGCATAGTTGGTGTCATTTAGCTTAACGCCAGCCTGTGGGTGAGGATTTTCATGGTTTGTCATAAGAGTTTCGGTTTGATTTCTGGTGAGGACTTTTGTCTTCTTTGTTGTCAGGTCTTCTAGTGTGGAGTCTGTCCGAGAACCACTTTGTTCTCCAATCTCGGTGAATTCCATGGCTACTGATTAAGGTTTCTTTGGAGGTTAAGGCTCTGATACCATGATAAAAGAAGCGTTCTTTTTCTTCATTTTATTTCCCGTAACATGCTATGTTTATATACAAAGAAGATACAAAGAAATTACAGGGACTCTAATAAATGCTATACTAAAAATAATTGCTATATCCCTATAATTGCTACTATCCCTATAAATCAGAAATTCATGGATACACTATCTTTCCTTTTACAATAATGTACAGCTCACTCCAACATATTTGAGCTATTGTACATTCTAAGTCCACACCAACCATCAAAGTTTGAATTACCTGTTAAAGCAGCTTATCTCAACATCATTCCAACAGAACTGGCTTCCTAAGCTATTAAGGTACAACTTTGAGGTGGTTTATTGGAGTGGAAAGGAATTTCTCAAATCCACATTGGATTAATGGAAGATATCAAAAACAATTTGGAAGGAGATTCTAACATTAAGGATCTTATTTGCCATTTTAAGTCAAACACCATAGGATCAGATAATTACAAATGGAAAGAGAATTTGTTGAGATGGAAGGGATGGATTGTCATAGGGTGCGATAAAGTGCTGCAAAATTTGAATCCTTAAGTCATGATGGCCCGTATGGAGGTCATTCGAGTGTAATCACGACAATTAAAAGGATCTAAAACGTTTTCCACTAGAAGGGATTGAGCAGAGATTTGAGAAACTTAATCAAAACTAGCATGGTTTCTCAAAAGAACAAGTAAGAACGTAGCTGGCATCTGGGAAAGCTTCAAGTGCCTTATAGATGTTGAGAGGACATCAACATGGATTTCATAGAAGAGCTACCTCCGTCTAAGGGACAGACCAGTGTGATGGTAGTGGTGGATCGGCTTAGTAAGTACAAACATTTTATCTCCCTTAAACATCCATTCCATGCTCATGATGTCGCTTAGGTATTCTTGGATCATCTGTTTAGTTAAATGGGATGCCTTAAAAGTATTATCAACGATCGTGATCATATATTTCTCAGTATGTTCTGGAGAGTTTTTAAGTTGTTAGATAGCTTGAACTTCTCCATGGCATATCACTCGCAGTTCGACGACCAGATAGACGCGATGAACAAAAATGCTCGAGAGTTATTTACAAAGCTTTTTTAGTAACGCCCTCACCAAGTGGATGGAATGGTTATCATTCGCAGAGTGGTGGTATAATAATACATACCACGCAGCTATAAACTCCACCCCATTTGAGCTTTAATATGGGTACACTCCTTGGGTATACGTTCCCTTTTTGGCTGTAGGTTCTAAGGATGTGGTGGTCGATCAGATGATGAGGGATCAGGCGATAGCTATTGCGTCGGTCAAATTCCATCTCCATCAAAGCTTAGAACCATATGAAATAACAGGCAGACCACAAGAGAACAAATCGAGAATTCAAGGTGGGGGACTTGGTGTTTCTGAAGCTTCAACCATATCGGAAGCATGCTCTTCAGGAAAGATACCATCAAAATTAACATCTCTATATTATGGCCCGTATGAGGTGACTAAAAAGGTTGGTAAGGTAGGATTAAAGTTACGCCAACAAAAGAAACAACTATTCATCCCATGCTCGATGCGTCGCAACCCCCAACTAAAGAAATGTGTCGTGGAGGGCACGGTTGTCTCTTAAAAATTCCCTATTGCACCTCCATGCATTGACAAAATTCTAGAGACAACTTTAGGGACGAAATCTTCTCTCTGACTTTATTCTGGCTAACTTTGTCTAGTTAATTAAACCTGTCGTTGTTTCTACATGTGCATGACTTAACTTGCACGGTTGCACGACCGAGCAAGTTAATTCACGACTGTAACTTACATGTACGACCGTGTACTTATGTCATGCCCGTGACATAAGTGTTACAGAGGTGACATGTAAGTCTTTTTTATTTTTTACTTTTTATTATTTTAATTTTAATAATACTATTATTAGTTTAATAAAAAACTAATTTTAAATTTAAATTTAATTATGTGACTATTAGTTTTAAAAAATTAAAATTAAAATGATAAAAATAAAAAATAATTGGTTTGTATTCATTATTCCATTTTTTGTTTTTTAATTATTATTTTAATTTGAATTTTAAATTAAAATTGTAAGATAAAAAATTTAATTTTTAAAAATTGATTAATTTATTTAAAAATTATAGAAAAATATTGAATTAAATTAAAAAATTGATTATCATCATCGTCGTCGTCGTCGTCGTCGTCATCATCATCATTAGCCCACATGAATATTAATGCAATATTAAACATTTTGTATATTTATGATAAAGTTTTTTTTTCAGAGAATGCTTGTGAAATACAAATAAATTATACAATACATTATATATGTGGAATAATTTATTTTGATTTCAACAACTTATTTTAATTGATTAATTTACTAAACTTGTTTAATTAATTTATAAATTATAAAATTTTATACATAAATAACTAATACTAAATAACTAATTTTACCAAATATCTTTAATAAATAGCTGATGTTATCCGCTGGTCAAATCAACTGATATAATCAACTATTAGCTAATTGCTGAATCAGCTATATATGAGTTAATACAAGTAGCTGATTGCCAAACATGGTCTGTTTGACAATCAGCTGATAACTGATTATATTCGTTTATTTGACTAGCAGGGCCTGTTTGACAATCAGCTGATAGCTGATTATATCTGTTGATTTGATCATAGGATAACATTAACTGTTTATTAAAGATATTTAGTAAAATTAGCTGTTTAGTATTAGCTGTTTATGTATAGAATGACTTATAAGGACATAATTTTAAAAAAAAAATTATAAGGATATAAGTATTATATTTTAGTATTCTTTTTGAATATTTTCATAAGAATTTAGATTTAGATATTTATCTTTACAAAAAAATAAGTTTATAAATCTAATTAAAACACAGAACATATAATAATAAAAATTGATCAATTTTTAAATTTAATTTAATATTTTCTTTAATTTATAAATTAATTAATCAATTTTAGTAAATTAATCAATTAAAATAAATTGTTGAAATTAAAATAAATTATTTCACATATATAATATATTGTATAATTTATTAGCATTTCACAAGCATTCTCTGTAAAAAAGAAATTTTATCATAAATATACAAGATGTTTAATATTGCATTAATATGCATGAATGATAATATAATAATAATAATAAATTTAATTAATATTTTAATTTAATTAATATTTTCTATAATTTATAAATTAATTAAACAATTTTAATAAATTAATAAAATTTTAAAATTTAAATTTTTATCTTAAAATTATTATTTAAAAAATTAAAATTAAAATAATTTAAAAACTAAAATGGAAAAAAGTACCATTCATGCCTGTGACATAAACCAATTATTTTGATTTTTAATCATTTTTATTTTAATTTTTAAATAAAATTAATAGTAGCATAATTAAAACTAAAATTTAATTTATTTTTTTTATTAAACTAATATTAATATAATTAAAATCGAAATGATAAAAAATAAAAAGACTCACGGGCATGACTTAAGTGTTACGCCTAGTGTGACAGTTATATTTAAGTAACTGGGTCGCTTAAAATTTAAGTAGAAAGGATGACATTTTATTAACTTGACATAATTAAACAGAATTAGGTTAGACAAATAATCCTGTCTCCAATTTTAGACCATGCAAACTTATGACTCAAGTACTAGTGCAATTGTCGGGGGAATCATCCAAAGAAGCCACTTAGGAGCATCTATTCAAGTTGCAACGACGCTTTCCTAATGCAAACCCCGTGGTCAGGGTTCTTGAGAGGGAATTTGTTATGAAGAAAGGAAGCAATGAGAAGTAACTAAAGAAAGGAAGCAATGAGAAGTAACTAACGAAAGGAGCACGTGATAACTAGAAGAAACAAAGTCGTATAGCGAAAACGAAGTCGTTAAAATAAGAAGTGTGGTGTAGCGTAGAATATGGGTTAATTACATGCTTCGTTTTGATACAACATTTGGAACCCGACAGTGGCGACGTGTCCTTAGTTAGGTCTTACGTCTTATCTATGTAACCAATCAAAACTAATTTTAGGAATGAAATCTTCTCCTCCTCCTTTATCTCTTCTTCTTCTAACCTCTCTTTCTAAATTCACTTGATTAACTTCATAAGGACCATTTCACACGAAACACAGTCATTTCAAACCAGCTAAACATGAATGGGAGACATTGACCACAAAAGTGGTGATAAAATTAGTGCAAAACTCAAATAATGAAGAAACACAAGCCATATGTTATGCGTGTATGGCCATGTGTGTTAATTAATTGTTATTCATTCTTGTTCCTTAATTTTAGAACATAAAAACTAACATTGAGTTAGTGGGTAGTTTAATCAAATTAGTGAGTAATTTGATTTCCTTTTTTCATGTTGTTAATGAGATTGTTTCCCTATTTTTTCTCATTCCATGTTCATCTAAAGCTATTATAAATAGTTGTTGATTATTCAATAAAAGACGCAATCTTCAGGATAATTTCTTTGTGTGTTTTGTCTCTTTCATTATCTTTTTCTCTCTTCCAATTTTTTGTTTCATGGTATCAGAGCCAGGTTCATAACTCTGGTATTATTCAAATTTTCTTTGTGAGGGTTAGAGTGTGGAAAAAAGGTTCAGGTTGTTCTAATGGAGGTCTGTAATGGAGGAAATAATTTAAATGGGATGGAGAAGCTTGTAAGCAACATTTACAAGTATGGGAGATTGTACATGGAGGCATACCTTCAAGGTCAGCATTTGTGGGATTTGGTTATTAGTTCAGAAGCAACAGTTCTTGTAGATGTTCCAGAGAATGCAGAAACACGTAGGAAGTGGAAGATCAAATGCGGGAAGGCTCTCTTTGCTTTGAGGACATCAATAAATAAAGAGTTCATTAACCATGTACGGGATTTTAACACTCCAAAGGAGGTTTGGGAGACGCTCAAAAGGCTGTTTACCAAGAAGAACACAACAAGGTTGCAATTTCTGGAGAATGAGCTGGCCATGTTGAAGCAAGGAGGTATGTCTATTTCTGATTTTTTTTAAAATTAAAAATATTTGTGCTGAGATTTCAGATATAGACATAGATGAGAAAATTAGTGAAGCACGTTTGCGTCGGTATCTCATTCGTGGGTTGAAGGAGTAAAATCCTTTTGTCACTTCTATTCAATGATGGGCAAAAGAACCTTCTATAGAAGAATTAGAGAATCTACTCTCTAATCAGGAAGCTCTAGTTAAGCAGATGTACAAGAATTTTGATTCTGATGTTGTTCTATTTTCGAATGGAAAGAAAAATAAGTCCAAGAATAAGAGCAAAGAAGAAGAATCCAAGCAGAAAAACAAAG
>JAOTBA010000205.1:18841220-18856757 GCA_025629845.1 Erythroxylum squamatum
TTTGAAGCAAGCGCCTCGGGCTTGGTATGGTAAGGTAGCATCATACCTTAACTTTTGTGGTTTTAGAGTTTCTGATTCAGATCCTAGTTTATTTATTAAATTATAGTCAAGTGTGCATCTCTTGCTATTATTATATGTTGATGATATGATAATAATTGGAAATAATGAATCAGAAATTTCTATTTTGAGGAGTGACTTGGCTGTCTGTTTCGGGATGAAAAATCTGGGGGAAATTGGATGTTTTCTTGGTTTGGAAATTGAAAAGACAGGTCAAGGTTGTTTCGTTTCTCAAAAAGGTTATGCAAGGAGCCTTCTGGGTCATTTTAGCATGGGAGAGTCAAAGGAGAAAGCTACTCCAATGGAACCACATCTTCAACTGAAGAAAGATGAAGGAAAATTGTTGAAGGATGCTAGGAAATTTCGGCAACTTGTTGGTAGTTTAATTTATTTAACTATCACAAGACTTGAAATTTCATATTCTGTTAGAATTGTCTCACAGTTTATTCAGGAACCTAGGATTCCCCATCTTGATGCTGCTAAGAGGATTTTATGTTATGTAAAAGCAACTCTTAGCTATAGACTTTGGTATAAAAGATGTGATAATTTCTTCTTGAGTGGATTCACTGATGCAGATTGGGCAAGAGATTCTAACGATCGCCATTCAACTGCAAGATATTGTTTCAGTACAGGTTCAACAATGGTTTCTTGGTACAGCAAGAAGCAAAACATCATTGCTTTATCAAGTACAGAGGTAGAATATGTAGCTGCAATTATGGCTACACAAGAGTGTATTTGGCTAAAAAAGTTGATTGAAGATCTGGTGTCTGAGACTATGCTATGCAAATCAAATGTGATAATGAAAGTACCATTAAGCTTACATCAAATCATGTCTTTTATGCACGAACAAAGCGTATTAAAGTTCGTCATCATTTTGTTCGTGAGAAAGTATTAAGTGAAGAAATTGAATTGGTGAACGTTCATACTAATAATCAAGTAGCTGAATTGGTGAACGTTCATACCAATAATCAAGTAGCTGATATTTTTACCAAGGCTTTGGTGAAGCCAAAGTTCCAATACTTCAAAGAGGCCCTTGGGGTTATTGACGGGGAGTTTACACTAAAGGGGAGTGATAAAATTAGTACAAAACTTAAAACAATAAAGAAACACAAGCCATGTGTTACGCGTGTATGGCCATGTGTGTTAATTAATTGTTATTTATTTTTGTTCCTTAATTTTAGAACATAAAAACTAATATTTAGTAGGTAGTTTAATCAAATTAGTGGGTAGTTTGATTTCCTTCTTTCATGTTGTTAATGAGATTGTTTCCCTAATTTTTCTCATTCAATGTTCATGTAAAGCTATTATAAATAGCTGTTGATTATTCAATAAAAAACACAATCTTCATGTTTTATCTCTTTCATTATCTTTTCCTCTCTTCCAATTTTTTGTTTCAAGTGGTAAAAGTAAAACAATTGCAACCTCAAAAACAGATCAGCCACCTGCATTTGATGGTTATAAATTAAAAGGTCAACAACTCAATTTACCACGACAGAAGTTTTCATTAAGGCATTAGGCACATAGGATACAGGTTCATAGTACAATTCAATCGTAAGAACTTTAAAGTGTCTAATGGGATAAAAGAGTAGCGAGATGTGCACCAGAAGATAACATTACAAAAGAAAGAATGATGACAAGAACATCTATTCTAGACCTAATATGTTGTTTCAATTAAGAATTGGTACTATTACTATACAAGTTGGCGAAACTAACTGGTTTCCAGGTTTTGCTCGTACCTCATTGACATTTTAATAAGGAGAACAGAGATCTTGAACTAGTTATGTTTGTCCAGAGTTGAGTTGCTCCAGCACTATTCTGGTCTCGGTATAGTTCAGAATGTGACACTAACAGGGGCTCCTTTCCTGACATATTTGCTTAACGGCTTCTGGAAGATTCAATACAATCTCTGCATAAGCTGAGATGAAGCAAAGAACATTTGAGAAACAACAGAAAAATGAGAACAATCAAACAAAAGCAGGCCAACAGCTGAGCAAATGTAAAAAGAATAATATTTCATCCGATTAAAGTAAACTAATTTCACGCTCTTCACTTATTTGCTGCATCATTTGAAGGCTACTTTGACGGGATCTCTAATAGCAATAGAGGTGCATGTTTCATATGAAAAACTGGGGGATTGATTCAAATAAAAGAGACATAAATATTTAAATAAACAAAGTCAGGCACAAATGTACATGTTAATGCCACCAATTAGAAAAGAAAATTGGAAATTTTTTTATTGAGATGCTAATCAAATTGGAATGTCCTGACAGAAGAAACAAGAACAATAACACAGCATCTCAAATGGATGCCTGATAATACAATTGAAAAAAAAAATGGTAACACCTTCTGGTAAGCTCATGGTTCGCAAAGCATCCTCTGCATAAGATAAACGAGCAGGACTTGCGTGAGTTCCTACTGATCCACTTTTCTTTAATTGATTCATTGGCCATGCAAAGACCTTGACTCGAGTTGGAAGTACAGACATGAGGTCGGCATATCGAAGACTGACAGTCACTTTACTGCAAAATGGAAATCGATGTAACCCACCAAATTAAGAACATATTTGAAGCCAATCACAAAGCACAACACTAATCCATTAAAGCAAACTTTATATCATCAAGCAACTCATCTGGACAATAATCAATCAAATTCCAAACAAGGAAATTATTGCAGAAAAATAATCACAAAATTGACCAAAAATGAGTTTCAAATGACTAGTGCTGTTTGTGACCCAGAACAAATGGAAGGAACTGGAATATTCTTCTGGATACAGATAAACAAAAAGGTGAAATAGAGTCGTACTAGAGTCGTACGACTGATAGGTAACTAGGAACATGGAACAAAAACAAAATAATGGTTAAGCCCCTGTTCCCGACAGAAACTCAAGCTTGTCAATGATGTGACAATCTCCCAAGATTACGAGACTACACAGCATGCTAACGAAAACTCACGTCACCTACTACTTTCTTCACCTTAAGTAATACTTCTAGTCCTAAGAAATACCTCTTGCATATTCCAACAGTGCTACTCCTACTCTCTTCTAGTTAGTCATATTATGAAACCTCCAAAGGCACCACGGGAACAATCACACAAGACAAAGATTTAATGATTATGATCAAGCTCCACAAATAAGAAAAACATCCATTAGAAGAAAGATTGCATCTGATTGTTACATAATTGAATAGCAGAACAATCACTCATTAACTTCAACACTCAAAAAGATACTGACCTCTCAAAATCATCCAATACAAATTCTATCATGTGGTATGGAAGGCTGTGATATAGCTCTCCTATCTGGTTTCCATACAACTCCTTGATGAGTCGAACCTACACGAGAATGAGAAAGCAAGTGAGGTGAACAATTATAGCATCCAAACCACCATAGCAGGCTATGCTATGGAGAAAAGCTGCAGACTGTTAAGTATGGTAAAATTTTTCAATACAGTAACCAGGTAAATAATGTGTTATTTTATGAACAATCATCTAATAGCAACAATTACTTATGGAACCTACGTTTTGTCTCATACCAAAGAGTTGGCATTATATATCCACTTTCATGAGGCATAGATCAAACATCATACCTGTTCCCTTCTATCCACATAAGCCTGCAGAAGTTCTCCTATGTAGTCTATAAATCTCTGAAATCAAATTATCAAGAACAGTTTTGAGAGAGGCTATGATTCCTTAATGGCACGATGTCAAAAGGGAATCAAACAGAAACAATGGGAAAATCTTACAATGGCATTGGAAGAGAGAAGATCATTTTCTGCTTCTCGTATTGGCAGAAAGAAAGGAACTGTATGTTCAAGGACAGTCATTTTTTCAAGAAATGACCTGCTCTCAAGCACACAGTGGTACAACTCACAAGGCTCTCCTGGAGGTGAAAAGAGAACAGATGAATCATGTTCTCAGTTGCATAAAACAAAGCACTATCTCTACCCAAGTGTAAAACTAAATATAGGATAAGATTACCCAACATGAGAGACTTAGCTATCAATATTTTAGTCAAATTTCAATGTCACAAAATTGAATAGTTCTTAAAATTCACTAGGGCCATGTATTACATGATGAATATTTTTTATGGAATTTAGATAGCCTATTAAGACTACTCAACAGCTCAACCTCTGAGCCCTGAAATATGTTTCAGACTAACAACAAATTAACAAACCCGTTTGTTAAAACACATAATAATATAATATCCTCTACAAAGGTATTGATAGTACTAAAATCCAAAGATTGTGGAGACAAAGAAGATGAATAATGTTCAAAAGACAAGACAATACAAGGGTGAAAGACAATTTAGGCTGTCGCTTAGTCCAATTTGAAAAGGCTACCAACCCCAAATTACTCAATCATATACAACCATACACACCAAGGATCTGTCAGGTATAGACGAGATGAAGGGCACTGTGAAACAAGTTAGAAGTGTGACAAGAAATCACTTGATGTACCTGCAAATGATGTCTCATATTGAATGCCAATTCTTGGCCCCTCCAAGCAACAGATCATCTGTTGAATAATATAACAGCTCAAAATATGTCTAAGACCAAGATGCATATATTATTGCAAAAGACATTGAAAAAGTTTCAACAATACTGTCTTCAAGTAATCTAAGCCTGATAAGTTGTACCCACTAGAAATATTAGTTATGGGGAAACGTTTTTGTAATTAATATCTCATTCTCATATGTAATTTTACAATTTCTCAATATAAATGCAACGTCACTCATAGCTAACAAGAAAGAATTTCAAGGGTTTCCCCGTAGTGTAAAATATGAGCCTCTTATCCAATGTTACTTCATGTCAAGTACATGAAAAATCCAATATTACATCATCAAAGAAGCCTGAAAATGCTTACCTTACTTCCAACTTTGAAGGTAATTTTTTCATCAGAATGTTGATTTGGCATCATATTCGTGTCCCCTGACATTGCCTTTCTGTCAGCTTCCATGTGAACCTGTTAAAATCCAGCATGAACAAATTTAAGATTGGATAACACCCAACTTCAAATCTGCAACACAGTTTTTGTTATGGAGTGTAACATCCAGTGGATTATGAGATAACAAGGGTCTTAATTATGTAGTCCAATTACAAGGAAAACTATAATGAAATTCAATCACTTCAAAGTATTCAGATAGAGCTGTACCCTTTCTCTCATTGTAGCTAGCAGCCCATCATTCCATTCTTCACCCTCTAAAAGAATTTCTGCAAATGGGGAACAAGAGGTAGGACAAAAGCAGCACTTTTTAGTCAACAAATGATGAATAGATCAGATATGCTTAAATCACAAACAAGTTATTTGAAAGATCCTGAAGAAGTGAAAGATAAATCACATTAAACAATTATTGATCCAACATAGTTTAAGACATGTATGTGGTTAGTTCATTTATTAATATCATCATTGTTCACATTGCAAGAAAAAAAACCTTTAGATTGTGATGCTCGTGCAGCTTCAAATTCTTTCTGCAGACGTTCAAATATTGACTTGTCAGAATCCCTGCAATGTAATGGAACCATGAAACCAAATTATTTTAGCACTCAGATGCTCTGTAGCAATGAAAATCAGTAATTACATTGCAACCAAAACAAACATACAGAAAGGTGAGAAAGGTGATTTTTTAAGTAAACTAAATATGTGCTGATATGACGGCCAAAACAAGTAAAATATAAGCTCAGGTTACATAGAGCTTAGTATTGAGCAACTAGTTAACCAATGAAATGAAAACAACATGATCACCTAAAGATAATTGTTTTAGCAATGTTTAATATTAACTATTAACCTTTCACAGAGAAATAACTGCTCTGAATATCAACATATATCAAACTTACATTGTTGCCCATAATAAAATTCCAAGTATTGGTTTGGAAGGAAGTATTTTTACAAACCGTAATGACATGTTGGATTAAGAAATCACAGTAAGAATTCCAACAATTGTAAGAGATTTTAAATGAACAGCAGGAAATGAAGGACTTAAAAATTGACACTCTCAAGAGAAAAGGAAACTTGCTTGGAGGTGATAAAAGTGTCTCAAATAAATCAACACATCACAGATAAATGTCAGCAATTATAAGGAATAATTTCTTATATTTTTGATAAGGATCAGAATTAAACCCTCCTTGGCTTCATGAAAGGTAATCATTGCATGTAATACAATTTGGTGAAATACTTGCTATGCTTCAACTAATATAGAATTGCATAACAGGAAATAAGAATAAGTCTGAGCTATGCTGATATGCACTTACAGTCAACCAGAACCAGCTGTATGCAGATAAACTGACAAGGATGCCGTGTCTTTGCAAGGTAAAAAGAATCATTCACTTGTCAAAGCCAATTTTTGTTTTACCATTGTTGTTTTCTACTTTTCACTCATAAATGTTCATTTGATCAACAAGTGAAAACACCAATGGTTCTAAAGAATACTCTGGATTACTTAAAAACAACATGATAAACTAAGCATACCTAGAAAGACGCTCTGCCAGTTCCGCATGCCTCTTCAGAACATTAGAAACTGTGACAAGGAGAAGAAGATTGAATTTCTTCTACAAGAGCATCGTATTACTGAATACACATAAATACGCAACATAAAAATTGACTTGCAAGTGACAACAAATACATCTAGCACGTGTTGTCTCCAATCGAATATCTTCCTCTTGCATAAAATTCTGTTAAGCAACAACATGAACTATGATTACTGGGATAGTTTCAAAAAAAAAAAAAAAAAGAAAGTAAAGGCAATATTTTGTTCAAACACATTGGAATAGAGTAGAAGGTCAATAATAATCATAACAAGCTACATCAAATAACTACTTCTGTGTTATAGCCGAGGAATAAGACAAACAAATCATAACCAATTCACTATTTCAGAACTCTAACAAGAACAGAAACAACTCTATATCGAATTAGTTAACTAAGCATTTTTGAATCATCAGTATTCGAACTTCGACTAATTTACACGCTCCTTTGACAATTATGGTTTCACTTTAAGAAAACAATTACCAAGTTATTCCAGAAGGCAAAACGAGAAGAAGAATAAAGCAAAAAAGAAACAACTACTGGAAAAGTACCACTTCCCCCATGAGTGAATACGGACGCCCTGAGAGCGGTTCAAACTGCTGCACAATCACAAAGAAAAGCAACTGTAAGCTAACACGGGAAACTCACTGACTACGGTGTCCTGAAAGACACAAACAGTAGCGAAGACGAAGGAATTAAGAAAGAGACCTTGCGAGAGAAGTCTGCAGCAAAGGAATTCTTTTTCTTTCTCTTCTTCAAAGACTCTTCACCGTCGCTATCCATCTGATATCGGCCGCACTTGCGCCGAAAGACGGTGGTCGTGTGGAGGATATTATCTTGATTCGGGCGCGTTTGAACCCGATATCAGTAGTTTTAGGGCTTGAATAGGTGGGTAAATTCTGTTGGATCCGAACCCGTGGGGTGTCAAATACGGGTCCTCCTTTTTTTAGTTTTTGATTTTGATTTATGGTATAATTTTAATTTTAATTTTTAATTTTAATTTTAATTTTTAAATAAAGAATCCAATAGTATACTATAAGAAAATTATAAATTAACGACGAAAAATTATCGATAGAAACAATACCGTAATAAATTACTGGCGAAAAATCAGTTTCCATCGATAACATTGTTAGAAAAAATTGCATTTAGCGACGGACAAAATATCCGTCGATAAAGATGGAGGGACATTATCTCGATAATTTTTTTGACGGAATATATCGACGGAAGAGCGATGTTCGTCAATAAAATAGGTTGGAATGCTTGACGACATAAATAAGTGTCAGAGTGTATCGATGGAAATAGTTGCCATCGGTAAATTACTGATGGAATAACTATTCTGTCTGTAAAATTGAAAGTTAAATGTTGTCGTTAGCTTCGGCTTCAACAGTTTTAATAAAACAAAAACGACGTCATTTGGTACAATGTTAAACCTATCGAAGCCTACCCCTCTCGTGTTTCACTCTTTGGTTTCCTCTCTGTCTTATCTATGTTTGCTCCTTTGTCGCCATCGGTAGTTCCCTGTCGCTGTCGCCTTTTATGGTTCCTTGTTGTCCGTCATCCGTCGTCTATCATCCATCATGCGTGCTTCAGTTTCCTCGCTATCTTCCCTTCTCTGCGTCCATCTTCTTCCATCGCGTGCTATCGTCGTCGTCTTCGTTTAATCATCGATTGAGGTAAGTGGTCCATCTAGTTTTACTTGTGATGCTGACATTGTTGTATTTAGGTTTTGTTTTTTACTAGGTTTTGTGTACTACTTTAATTTTACGAGTTTAATCATTGGTTGTGTGTTTTGTTTAATTTGATTGTATGGGTTTAGTTGTCGGTTGTGTCTTCGTTTAATCGTCGGTTGCGTATTTTGTATTTTGTGTTTTGCCTCATTATGCAGTTGGGATGGTGTATTACGTATGGTTTATGTTTTGCCTTATTATGCAGTTGCGTACTGTGTCCATATGCTTCCATCGCGTGTTTTTTACTGCTTTGATTGTATGGCCATTATGCTTTACTGCCCATTGATTTTTGTAATGCATTATGCTTTACTACCCATTGATATTTTTGTAATGCATTATGTTGTATTACTATTGTCTGCATTTTACCATTATTGTGTGATGAATAGCAATATACTTTTATTAAATGCAAGACTTTACAATGGAATTTGATAGTAAAATTGTTAAGCATAATAGTTATGATTTCATGAAAGATCCTAATGATTATAGTCATGTTCACTCAATTGAAATGATTTATTCTTTATCACTGGTAGTTTTTGAACTTAAAAGATAAGATGGATTGGAAGCTATCATCTATAAGCATTTTGAGAATGAGAATAAGAAATTCATCAAGAATATTATGTTTTAAGAATTTTTCTTTTTTTTTTAAGAATAGAAAATTTGATTCATTAAAAAGGTTGGAACATGAATTACATAACATCCTAGCAATTAAGGTTTCACCAAGATAACATGGATCTTGAGTTGTAAGAAATTGTTGTAGTCTTGTCTAACCCTTATAAGTGAAAAAAACTCTAGTATTAAGGGAAGTAGCCACTCTATAGATTTGAATTGCATCTTACTCACACTTACCCATTACTAGTAAAAATGAACGAAGCCACCTATTATAGATATTGGTTGAATTGCATCTTACTCACACTTACCCATTACTTGTAAAAATGAATGAAGCCACCTATTATAGATATTGGTTGAAGAAAAAGGAGTTGGGTTGAGCCAGTAACTTAAGAAAAGACATTACTTGGGATGCAATCCAAAAACACAATTTAATTTTTTAGTCTTTCACCCCATTTTCATTTAACTTGTTATTAGCAATTCTTGTTTGTTTAGTTTTTTTTTTCTCCATATTTTAGCATTTACAATGAGGACACTATAAAGTCTAAGCATGAGGGAGAAATAGTTCTCAGATGTACTTAATTGGGAAGTTTCCTTTTTATTTTTTATGGATTAAATTATTATACGTGTTATGTGATTAAAATGCATTGAATGGTTTAGTTAACTTGAGGTATAGATTTTAATTAACATTTGAAGTTGAATTCAAAAAGAATGGGTGAAAAGTTTTTGGTAAATGACTTAAACTTTATGGGCTTTTTTACCATTTGAGATTGAGACATCTATGTCAATATGTATTTTTTATATTTCATATTCTTCTTTGTGGATGTATCCTTAGAATGTCCTTTGAACCATTTTGAGATTACATTGATATGTGCATGCTTGAAAAAGATAAAAGACATATTTGAATTAATCATTTAACTTAAATAGGCTACTCGATAAAATATCTCTTATCATCCTCTTTGAGCCTTTAAACTCCTTAGAGTATTTTATTTAGTTAGCACCAGATAGGGTTTTTCATATGTAGGCCTACACCTTGACTACTTCATTCATTGCCACAAGGAATCATCATAAACTATCCATTATCATAAACTATTTTACTTTTTTTAAGGATCAAATATGGAACTTTCATTCATCTAATTATAACCTTTTTCCTTTTCGAAAGAGGAAAGAAAAAGTCATTATCCAAAAACTCATTCTTTTACAAACTCTAAGTTTCTATACTAAGCTAAACTTATTCTCAATTGAACATCGACATGATGTTTAACCAATATTGTCATCATTTTTCATATTTTGATTAAATATTCAACAAAATTTAGAAATATAAAACTAGAAATACAAAATTTGAATCCATTTGTTTACAGTCAATAGAAATGCATAAGAATCCGTCAATACTAGGAAAAATATCATGTTGACTTTAGGAAAATCCTCAATTAAACCTAAAGACTCACATTTAGTCTCTAACCTAGAAAAGCTACCTTGTTTGATTCATTTCTCTATCTAAAAGGTTAGAGTTACTATTATTCTTCCCTTTAAAAGTTACTTTGTTATTTTAAATTCATGTTCTTGCTTTTTCATAATTGAATTTATTTCTGTAGGAAAATTTTAAGGTAAGGGAATAAGCTTCCTAAGATTAAGAACATAGTTTTCTTTGGCAAGTAAGAATATTGGTTTCTCCTCTTTCTATTAGTTATAATTATTTCCTTTTTAGATTATAATGCATATTTAATTTACTAGTTTTTATATCTTTGTTAATATTTCATAATTTTTTACATTTTGTGAAATTTTTTTAATGATTCAAGGTTCAATACACTTTATTCCTTTGTGTTTCCTCATATTGATCTTTTAAGCTTTATTTTTATTTATCTTTAGTGTATCATGTTATCAAGTGTATAGTTTTTGATACTTGATTTTTATGTGTCATCCACTAGTTCTTTCATTTCAGTCTTTCATAATGATAAAAGAATGTAAACTTTAGAGATTAATATTGTAAGTTTTTCATATTATTTATGTTTAGGTTTTTGTTCATTGTTCATATCCAAAACATACATATGCCCACGATCATGATATGCCCACGATCATGCCTATCTGGTCTACTAAGATTAGGATTTCCATTAGGTTGTCCTCTTTTCAAATTTTTAATCATCTTTTCTTACCTATCCATCCTCTCCCAAATTTTTCTAAAAACCATGTTAAATCATTCAAACTATTATTGCATAATGTTTATGACAAACTTATGGATTCTTTAGATCTCCTATTTGATGCTTCCTTCCCATTAGACATTTTCAAAGTTCCTTTAGGTTTTGATTTCTATTTTTTTTTCATTTTGTATTAAGATTTTGTTCAACCAATTATTTAGGTGACAATGTCAAGGCTTTGGATATTCTAGTCAACTAGTATGGTAATATGGTTAGCCAATGTCTTTTAATAATATGTACCACAAGTTTGTAATAGAATTAATTGACCAATGCTAATGTCCTGACCATTAAATGGTTAGTGTTTGTTTTTAATGAATGTTTTAGGTTATTTTAAGTATAAATAAATTACATATGAATTATGGGAGTGATCTTAGGCATAATAGAGAGTTGTTAAGAGTTTTGAGAAGCACGAGAGTGGATTTATTCATTACATAACATATATTAAGACTTTGTTTATTAGTTTTATCACAAAAATTACTTTTTAATTCGTATAATTACTACAATTAGGACAATTGCTTGTATAATTTGCAACAATGAGTCTGATTTGGATTATATGACTAATTAACTACGTTATTTGGTCTTACCATGATTTGAATTCTGCACCATACCAGCCAGAAAATGGTACAAAATTATGTTCAAAAATACCGGTCGTAAATACTGGTTGGTACTGGCCGGTATTTAAAATATCGATCGAATACTAGCCAATACCATGAATTTTAAAAAATTGAAGGACTTTTTAGCAAAATTTTTAAAAATTTTCAAAAATTTTTCCTTCCCACGTCCCCCCTTCCTTTTTCAAACATTTTTTAATTAACTATTTATTTCAATTTTTATTGTGATTTTAATTTTTATTTTTAAAATAAAATAAATATTTTTATTACATATAATAATTATACATTAAATAAAACTTTAAAATAAATTATTTTAATTAAATTTATTTTAGTCTTTTATATAATATTTATTAATAAAAATTATTTTTTAAAATAAAGAATCTAAATTTTATTATTTATAAACTAATATTTATTTTTAAATATATTTTAATTATTAAATCAAATTTTATTTAAAATTTATATATTTTAAAAATATAATAATTAATTTTACAAATTTAAATTAAATTAAGCTATTTACAATTTTAGTAATAATTAATTTTCATTAATTAAATATATAATATTAAATTAAAATTGTTTAAATTCTTATTAGTAATCAATATATTAAATAATTAAATAATATATTCAATTAATAGTAAATTAAATAATATATGTTTTTGTTTAAGTTTCATTTTTAATTGGTTGTTTTCTCATCACGAATTCTTGTTGTAAATTGTAAAAATTAGAAAGTTAAGGATCTTTATTGTTTTTTTTATTTCATGTTTTAATGTGATTATTATTTATTATATGATAAAATTGTAATATTTCAAATACTTTGTATTGTTCTTAATTTTATTCTTGTATAATGATAATTGTCTTTTTTATATTAATTGTAGTTATCATTAATATGTGAAATATCTGAAAATTATTGTTAATTCATATTAATTGTGGTTATTATTTATTATTATGAATTTTGGAAACATAGTTGATGTAGACTTATAAACTATACAGCACAACTGTATAATATGACAATGAACGATTTTACAATTTATAAACAAATTTAAGGACTATTTTATAAATTATAAAAATTAACCGAAACGGTACCTGGTATTGACCGGTACCAGCACAAGACCGTACCAAAATCTAATCCGATTCGATATTCGCAACCTTGAAGAAATATTACAAACTAAGGACTTAAAATCTATTCCAAAAAAGAGCTGATAGCAGCTCCTCATTTCAAGTTATAACTAACAGCTTACACTTCAAATATTTCAAAAGTGTTCATAAGAAATTTGAGATAATTAGAAGTAACCGTACTTTTCGACTATCGGAAAACTATACTGGAGAGATAAGGGCAATACTCCAACAGCACTACAAATTGCAATGAATAACCTAATTAGGACCTTCTGCAAATTCACTGATCATCCCTTCAGAAAGGCCACTATAGCGTCCTAGAATGCAAAAGCATTGTTTGGGTCAATGCCAAACGTTTCTACAGGCTGCATTAACATAAAATTAAAAACTCATCAACGGAAGTTGCTACTTATCCTCCTTGTGCTTGTAATAACAGTAGCTTGCTGAGGTGTAAGCATTTCCATACCATACCAGTTATCAATGCTTTCTATTAAAACAAAAGAATGAAACATTTTTTAGAAAATGCACATATGAAGGAGACGGTACGATTCCCATTTTCAATAACATGAGAAAGTGCAAGAAGAAAATTGTACCGCAAGATTAGTGCTAACAGCCACCATATGCTTTGCAACAACAGAAGGTCCAAAAAAACAATGAAAATATAACCAAGGAAGACAAAGGCATACAGAGCTTTTCCAAACATAAGTTACGCATAGCACAGAGCAAGCAGTGAATGAATTATGAGCAGGCATGACAAAATCACAAATCCCTCCACCATTCTTATAATGCATAACTTTCAAATTCTCATTTCTTTAAAGTTTCTAACAAGAAGCCATAATTATCTTAATCTTACTTCAAATATTTAGAAATCCGAGATGCGGTACAATATTGCACTGGCCCAAGTTCTTTTGAAATCTAGGCCTTTAGTGTGCGAGCATTTAACATTATTTCAGCTGTGGTAAAAGTTTTGAAACAACAACTGCAATATAAGAAAACAAAAAGGTTAGAGAATTCATAATAATCTCAAGATAAAACCAAATTGATTGAATTAACGGAAGAAAAGAGTAATTAACCAAGTTTCGTCTCAGGGTTTAGGCCTGCAATATTTTTAGCAACATCAAGTGGGTCCACGTTGGCAAGATTGAAGCAGAATATATCGGGTTGTCAAAACATAATGTTACAACAAGTTAAATAATCTCAAAGAAAATTATAATTATAACTTTTACCACCACAAAACCCTATGCATATTCAAAACATATGCCCAAATGAGATAAGAAGAAAAATGAAAGTACTTACAATCGTAGCTGGAGTCCTTTAGCGTGTTTGCTAGGCTCTAGATCTGCAAATTGACAAATAGCATAAAAGTTAATCCATGGATAAGCTTTTGTCACAGTAAATTTAAGATCCAAAAAATCCAATAACAGAAGCATCCAAAGAACCTGTTTGAAGAGTAGTAGGCAGAAAAAGACGACCCAAGAAGCTTCCTCCAATACCAACCAATACCACATCAGTCAATGGTTTTCTTGTAGCTCCAACCTAGCAGCATTTGGCTGTTATGACGAAACAGGAGATTCATGCATGAAAAAAATTCAGAATTGTAATTACCTAATAACCATTCCGGACCCTGTCTGAAAAGTCTTTGATCTTGTCCAAAACATTCCAAACCTCTAGCACAACATTCTTCCCATCACTCTTTCTGGTTGCATCCTTTAAAGCAGGGAAAGCTACATGCAGCACAAACCTATTCTCGGTGTTGTTTATCTGGAAGTGCCATTCAAGCATAATATGATTAGTCATATCTTCACAAAAGGAAGCGATCAGAATCTTTTAAGAAAAAAGGAAAAATGTCTCATATGAATGAATTCCACAGTATGTAGATGAAATGGAAAAAAAAAACTAAAGAAGAAGAAGGGAATAGTGACTTACACAATCTACATTAAACATGAAGTTAATCTTTTCCTTAAGATGAGCTGCCTACAATGAGCAAATAAGGAGATACCATATATAATCGGTAATTTTATCAGGTACAGGCCACATAAGAGATGCAACATAAACCCAACTTCACCTCACAAACCCAACTTCACCTCTAACAAGTTATAAATTCTATTCAATATGTCAAGAGTGGCACGTTGTCTTGAATAGCCAAGCGTTATCCCATCAAATTCACTGTTGAAAGTAGTCAAGATATACATAGATATACTACAGTAAAGATTAAAAGGACAAATCTTGAAGTTTCAAAATTTTGTAAAACAGATGAATCATATACCATCATTGATTTGCATTTCTCAATGTCGTTAAGCAAATCCCATAGATGGGTCTTTCTAACATCCTTGACATGGACCTAAAAAGACCCATAAAATTCAAAATCACAAAAACCAATTCACTGCACTCATCATTTGAAGCCAACCAATAAGATGTGATTTTCTTATATACCTTCAAGTCTTTCCAGGGCTGAGTCTCACAGATTAGAGTCGACAACGTCATCTAAAGACAGGGGATAAAAAAAAAGAACAAGGAAAGGATTGGTAGTAGAGAATGTTGGTTTATGCCCTTGCAGCCAATTTTTGGTTGTATATTTAGTTGTATAATTTTTTTATTAAATAAAAGACATTCTTTATCTTTGTGTATTTGTTAATTTTTGAATTATTAATCATAAAGATAAAATCCCTGGAATAATTGTTATGCAATTAGAAATTATAATGTGATTATAATTATGAG
>JAOTBA010000205.1:18907100-18920763 GCA_025629845.1 Erythroxylum squamatum
TGCGTGGATACCATCAGAGGCGATCTACGTTGGTTGCTTTTGGTTTGATTCTTCGACCGATTCAGTTCCTGGGATTTTGGAGACGTTCCTGCAAATTGTTTACGCTTCTGCTGCTACCTGCATGTGATGCATGGCTTGGGACGATCTCCTACATATACATTGCAAACGAATTTATGATGAATTAATAATTATGATATTCATCTTATATTTATGTATTATCCCTAAATTATTCCTTCATAATTATGAGATTCGTATTGTATTTATGTATTATCCCTAAATTATTCCTAGTTATTGTTCTATTAAGACAGGACATTAATACAGAGTAAAAAAGACAAACATATATTATGTTTCTTCTTTATAAAAGAAGTAGTCGATCTCATAGACTTAAAGTATGCAAATACTTAAACAAATGAATAGATGCATGTTAGCGAACTTGTTCACCCAACTAACCTAGTATGAGAATTTCATTTGGAACATTAATTGTATATCTATGAAAATTCTCATTATGATGATTGTATAATTGATCCTTTGACATCATATCTCCAAAGTTGTCTTATATAGGAATTGTTATATATTGATATTACTTATGACCTCTAGTCAAGGGTAGCTTAGTCATTAGTCATTAGATATAGCATGAACTATATGGAGGTAGTTGAGTGATTAATATAAGGTTCGTCACTTATTCATGGAGGTATTTGAGTGATTAATATAGGATTCATCGCTCTAAAGTGATTACAGAGTACGTTCCATTGTTTTGATTAGTATTGATTTGGAAAATCCTTGGCTAAGTTGGAATTGACACTTTTAAAATAGTTTTCAAATTTCATTAATTGAATCAGTTACTAATAGTGGAGAATTGACATTATTAGGCTTAAATAGAGTAGACATTATTTCTATGATCTATGTCAAATGGAAATATTATAAGAAGAAAGGATTGAATCATATAAAAAAAATTTGCACGGAAAGGTTAGTCAAAACCATTTTGACATTCCTAAAGATATAGGTGGTCAAGATACATTGATAGACGCTAATCTTAATCTATGAATATACAAATTTTAATTAGAAAATTAAATATAAATTAAATGATTTTAATTTAACTAATCCTAAATATGATTTAGGTATAATTTATATCAATTTCCAACATATTTGGGAACCTACTGGGTCACACACAAAGAACGGGGTTGAAAAGACAAAAGATGTTTTATCAAGTTCGACTTGATTGTAAAGTTTAAGAATTTTATGATTAAATATGTGATATTTAATAGATAAGGATCAATATGAGATACTGGATATTATTTGGGCCTAATTGGTGTTTAATTAAAATTAATTATAATTTTAATTAAAGTTTAATTGAAATTAAAATTTAATTTTAATTAAATTACTAAAATGCTCAAATTTTATTATAAATAGGCTTAAGCTCTAAGGGAGCTAGCACTCTTTGCCTAACCCTCTCTGTAATAGTTGTAGAGTTCTCTCAACACATTTTATGGATACTATTAGAGGTCGGATACATATACGACTACAGTTGTTGAGATACGCTAATTTCATAAATGATTCAAGGGAAACAACAAGAAAATGATCAAACTTTGGAATAAGGAATAAATTATAATTCATGCCTTATTTTTATTTTTAAAGAAAAATGTATTAATAATAAGAAGTAAGTGTAAACAAAAGTTTGTTCAAAGAAACTATGCAAACAAAGACTAGATAAATATTACATCAAAGTGATTAGAAATCACATAAAATGACAATTTGCATTATTGAGCTAGTTGGTGTTTTGGCATTAGGAGTTCAAGCAATTATTATCTTTGTATGCTAACATATATGGTTTGATTATGTTGCACAAAGCTTGCAAAGTAATTTCATTGGACTTAAAAGAGTCACTAAAAATCCTAATGTTTCTTTTCCCAAATAATATTAACTAGGTAGTTGAAAGCTGCTTTGAACACCCATAGATCACCTTCATGTTTTATCTGAACCTCACTACATCACTTGATAATGTCTGACCAAAAGTATGGTCGGCTATCTTGATGAAAAAGTTAGATGATTGCCTTCTAAATGTATTGATTGTATTGGCACTGAAAAAAGATATGTTCTATGTATTCAGTAGAAGACTTGCATATAATACACCAATTTAGTAAAAAAAAGAAAAGTGTGTTGTTATATCCATTGTAGGAAGTCTGTTTCTGATAGCCATGAAGTGATTGAGGCAAGAAGAGAGTTGTGCTTATACCATATAAGCTTATGTCAAAATATAGTTTGATTGGTGCTTATAAATATGGTCCAACATGATGCATTAGAGAAGGTATCAGAAGGTGTATGCAGACAATGGATTACATCTTCCTTGGAAGTGTTTAGGAAAACATTTGATTAGAAAGTGACCCATACAAATGTCGAAGATAATATAAAGAAGTTTAATGGGAAATGCTTTAACTATTGTTATATTTGAATATAATATATCAAGGAGGGGATTTTCTTCAATGAAAAAAGCCAGAGGACCAAAGGGAATACAATGATCAAGCCAAAAGAAAGTGGTTCTACATTCATTAATGAAATGTTTGCAAGAGTTTATGATGATGCCTTTAAGCCTTAACAAGGAGTTTAAGAGTGATGAAGAATTGATAGGTGTCTTAGAACTCCGTAAACATTGGCCTTTTTACGTAGTAAGTGTGTATCCATTTCACCCATAAGGAATGTTTATCTGTTAGTAACCTCCAATGCCTCTTTATAAAGAGAACTGAGTTAAGCATTTTGATTGGAAAAATTCCTAATCCACCACTTTTCCTTGGCATGCAAACATCAAAACATTTGACTTTTTAACTAATTCTACCATTAGCATTACAAAGGAAGTTTCTAAAGAGTTTCTCTAACTCTTTGATGACTGCTTTATAAAATACTATATGTAAGGCCCAATAGTATGTGAGTAAGGAAATAACTAAGTTAATCAATTGACATCTACTTGCAAGGGATACAGTTTTTGAGCTTCAACTATTTATTATGCTCTTGATTTTGTTAATAAGAGGCTTAAAGTCAGAGAAAGCAAGCTTGTGGGATCACATCCTGCTACGATTTCTTAATAGTAGTGAACGTAGAAAAATAATATATACGATTAGATTAAAGCAAAAGTGATAAGAATTGCAAAAAAATCTTGAACTAGGACCATATATCTCTTTTGGATTAAAGTGAACACTCTCATGAGAATACATATAAAGAATGAATGTATTCTAAAGGGTTTTTGATTATAGAAAACTTTTGGTTAGTCAACTTAAGGATACTAGGAATATGTTTTGAGAAAGAATATAATTGTAGCTCTACCATTCCAAAAAACTAGGATTAAACATTGAATCATATAAATTTAAGTATAGGAAAGGTCATTGAAAGATTCTTTATCTAAATCTTATTTATCTGTTGGTTCTTATTCTTATTTATGATTTTGATTTGGTTATTCTTATTTTTATTTTAGTTTATTTAATTATATCATTTAATAAATAATTCACTTTATTAAACTAGACAATACGAAAATAGTTAGTACTAAAAATTACCGTTCTCGTAGAATCATCACTTGAACTTATTGAAGCTATACTAAAGAAAATGATAAATGCACTTACCTTAGTAATTTCCTTTAGTATTGTTTTATCTTTCGAGACATATAAAATTACATATTACTTTTCGTGCATGATTTTTCTATATAATTTAATCTTTTCAGCATGTAATATTTTAATTAGACATAGAGTATAAAAGTAGCTTCTACTCTTTTTGACTCCAATCATATTATTTCTCCACATTTGAAGGCTATTTTCAAAATATCATTCGATTTTAACCAAGAATTTTTGAACTCATTACTAATTAAAAAGAATGAAACATTTTTTCTAATCATTTTAAGGTAATGAATCATATATTGATCTTTTAACTTTGTCCATATAGCTCATATTGTATTCAATGACTATTAAACGAGCTATTGTTAGCTAGGTTAGGTCTAAGTAGTACAAAACACAACAGTCCTTAACATTTTAAAGATCTTAAGTCAAATAATCAATTATACAATTATCACAATAAGAACTTTCACATATATGCAGATATTGTTCTATATTAAATTCTCTTGTCGGGTTAGTTCAGTAAACTTGTTTTCTAACAAGCACCTAAACGTTTGTTTGTATCTTCATATTTTAATATATGAGACCGATTACTTCTTTACAAGAAAGAAACAACATGTACCTATAGACGAATATGTAAGCTTACCTTTCATGCTTGGTTGAGTAATAACAATGAGATTCCCCATTATCATTTTCACAATAGCTAAGATTTCCAAAAGATGTCTATCTAGTAACAACTTATAATAATATATAAATTCAATACAAATTTTATAATTATAATATAATCATAGTATCATTTAGAATGAATATTTATTCTACTAATTTTTCTTATACACCACTTAAATAAATAAATAAATATAATAAAAATACTTTTAAATAATTATGTAAAGAAATTGTATCTCATTGATTATAAAATATAAACTATCGCTGGTATGTATAAGCGATGTGGTTACGACAGTATTACTGCCCGACGTAGATAATGATAGATGGTGTTTCATGTCTGGATGATAAGACATGCTTAACAATTAATCTTAACATTGTTATTTTGCAAAGAAGTGAGTGATGCTTACTCTTGCTGGCCGAGCAATGAGCAGGAGTTTAACTTCGGCATCTCCAAATATCTTCCTTACTAAGTTTTGACTTTTGAAGGACTAGTCGCAAGTCGTGCTTATGATACGACACCTCCAAAACATGAGGATCACATGGGCTAAGATTTAGTCAATCAGTAGTTTGATCCCATTACACACATCTAGTAGTTATCTCATTATTTTAGCTATTTTGTTATTTTACAGATTATGTATTATCTTTATTTTAGCTTACAGATTAGGTATTATCTTTTATTATGATCAGGAGTCTATCTTTTATTGCGATTAGGAGTCTAGCATTATAAATATCTGATAGTTAGAGCAAGTGAGTAGTTTTTTTGATAAATTAATTCCTTTGTTTTTGGAGTTTAGTCCTCTCCATACGGACTGACTTGGGAGTTTAAGATTCTTGCTCTCAAATTTATCAATAAAATTCCATTCTCAGTTATTTCTACTCTCCTATTTTCTGGTTCCTATCATTTTATTTCCATATATATGCAAGAACATCATTTTTCATTGAAAATATTCACATTTCTTTACTGAAATGAAAATTAGGTGCTTTTATGGAGCCCATTAATAGTATGGAATTTGATTATGTAGCTTCGGGGCATTATGCCAATGTTATTCATCCATCTCTGAACAAAAAAAATAAGCGTTATGTTCTAGAGCTCTCAAAAGGCATGGTAACTATCTTATATGCCTAAAGTTTGTACCATTATGTACATCTATTTCTTGGACATATTTCTTCATCTTCCAATATTTCAATTGAGTGAAACATCATATGGTTTATTCTAAATAAGAGTGAACAAATTATCTAAAAAACAATGTGTAATGTTGCTGGACTAAAGTTATAGATCTTATGCTTATTTACCGTAATATTTTCAAAGTTCTTAGGTTTTCACTTGATGGTCAATTGCTGCGAAAAAATATTTGCTAAATATGAGTGATACTGTGGAAGAACATATAACATTACATTTCCATTGGGAGAATGTTATAATAGTGGGATAGGCATCTAAATTAGACAAGTAGAAGCACATGTTAATGCATAGGGCAATTTGTGTTGTAAGTTCTTTCATTTGACTTTGCAAGTTAAGGATCAAACTTATTTCCTTTTGCTTCTCTCACAAGCTCAGCTTAAGCATCTTATTTTTCCTCTTGGATGTGTTGCTAAGGTTAGATTGTTTTAGGTTAATTGCAAGCCAAAATATTGCATAAAAACTTATCTTTTGATTATTTCTGATGTAGTAAATATGTTTGGTTCATTTTTTCTTCACAAAGAAACAGAAAAATTTGCTCTCATTTTGCGAGATCATGGGCATATGGTGTCTAATGATGTGGTAGCCAAAGATGATTTAAATTCATTTCCTATGGCAATACAAGAATCAACCAGGGTATTTTCTTTCTTTGCTGAAATATTATTTGATGCACTATAGTGGAATGAAGTGTGAATGCTCTTAAGAGCTAGGATAGGGTTTTATTGCAATTTTGACTAAATGTCTTGCTTTATGAATGCTCAGTAGTAATTTTCTGTAATCAAATGAAAAAGTTCTTTAACACTTGTGTTAAATGTATTAAACAAGTATTTTAAGAGTTCTTCCATATGAAATAATGTGCATGCTTCCATTTTTAGTGTAACCTTCTTTTACACTTGTGTTAAATATAATAAACATATATTTTTAAGAGTTCTTCCATATGAAATAATGTGCAGGTTTCCACCTTTTAATTGGTCGCAGAGTATAAAAGAATAGGTATACTTCCAAGGAAATTTGAGAAAGGTTACAGAGACAATATAAAGAAGCCTGACACCGACTTGAATTCTACAAATGATGAAGAATTGTTGAAACACATGCAATTTTCTTTGCAATTGTTGAGGATTGTGGAATTTGCTTTTATATTTCGTAACAATAAAAGCACATGTAATTTGCTTTATTTTGAATATGTTAAATTTTGAATTTTCAAATCCTTATGGGTTATATATTATCTATAAATGCAATTTTTTGATCATTTATATTTGATAGTACGTACGTAATTAAGATGTACATTAATATCTGTATATTACTTATATATATATTTATGGATGTTCCTTACGTAATGACAAGAATTTGCTTTTACATTAAATATTATTGTTAACAAAAGAACAAATTGTTGGTTTTTTTGTTACAAATTGTTGCCTACAAAAATTACCTTTGTTGTCTTATTTATTTAACATTGTTGCCTCAAAAGACTTAAGTATTGCAATATCTATTTTAAATAGTTGTTATAGTTTGAAACTAATGTGTTGCCATAGTTAAAACTTAAAGCAACACTTTTCATTATGTTGCCTAATCAAAAAATTATGTTGCCTTATACTTATTGTAGCGTCACTTCTTGTAACGATATGAATTATATTACCTGAATACAAAGGCAACAATAATTGTACTTACAGCAACGCTTTTGCCTGTTACTTAAATCAGTTTTTTCCATAGTGAGATTGCATTATATATGATATGTTGTTAATATTCTAAAGTAGCAAACATTGAATTTAATTCTCAAGAATTATACAAGGGTGTTAAGGGTATTTGGTAAGGCACCTTAACCTCAATGATCACACGTAATGTAAGCTAATATCTTGTAACTTATATTAATCTCTTTATAATCGTATTTGCACACATGGTACGAGTCATTTGCAACAATATTGACTCATATTCGCTTTATATGAAGGTCTTTCATTCAAAAAGTACTATACAAATGTTAGCTCAAACATATTAAATGTTTAACTTAAGTTCACTTATCTACTCTAAAAAGAATTTTTTAGAACTCGCATGTAGCAACTTAAGATAGATATACCCATATCACGGGAAAAAACTTTGCACAAAGTTCCATTACTATTAATGGGTGGCTCCGTGATTTCTTATGGGCACAGGCATCCCAGGTAATTTAGTCTTATGGTTTTTCATTATCTGCATATGGACTTTTTTTCTTAGGCGCTCATTTTGTATGGGCTTTTAGTTTAATGTTTCTATCCAGCGGTCATGGTTATTGGCAAGAACTTATTGAATCAATTGTTTGGGCTCATAATAGATTAAAAGTTGCTCCTGCTTCCTTATAATTTAATCACATTATACCAGCTTCCTTATAAATTAAGGTAACATTTAAGGTTTAAGTTTCTCACTTTCAATTATCACTTAGATAATAAATTTTAAACCTGCTCATCTCTAATGACAACAAATCACTAGATGTGATTGCTCCTATTAGAAAGCCAAATCTTACATGCTCTTGATTCATATTTAAATGAGAATGTCTAAGAAGATTAAGTATCCACACCCATTTAACTTTAAAATTCATATAATCTTCTTATACATTCTCATTTAAATATGACATTATAATAAATGAACATACAAAAATAAAATTTTAAAGTTAAATGGGTGAGAATACTTATATATAATAATTTATAAATTAAAAATAAATTATTTAAAGAAGTAAGGATTTGATTATAATCAAATAAATTTAAATAATTGTTTAAAAACCTATAATTTTAGATGAAGTTGGTTTGACAAACCTTTTACATGAATCAAACACAATATCTAGTGATTGAAAATTCTTTTTCCTTTTTTCCATTCTGTTTTGTCTGTCTCCATCTTCTTTTGCTTTAGGGAGTCGACGAATCCTTGTAGGACATCACCAGAAATATCACTTTTTGCTCTTCAGTTAAGGTTACGGGCCTGCACACTTTATCAAGTCATCAATCTCTTCAAAGTGTGGATGTGATTTACTCTCAAGGTAGGAAATGAGCCAACTTATTGAACTATTAAAGAACACAGGCCGTTTGAGCAATCACGAGAAACGAATCTAAAACTAAAGCTTTAATCTTTAAAGAAAAGTCTCTAACCTTGGGAATCTTGCAACTACTGAAGTTACTGGACTCGTACACTTGCAATCATCCGATAGACCTCGAATCCAAACCGCCTGAGTACAATTATATACTCAATAACGATTATGAATTTGTTACTTGTGTCTAACAATGTATAACTTAGCTAATTTTCTGACTTAATACCCCCAAACTCCAAGTAAAAAACATTGTATTGTAATATGTAGTATAGACCTTATTACGTAGGCAGGATCAACATGAAAGGATTAAAAACGAAGATAATACGGAATACCTAATTTCGGTTCCATCACTGATTTCGATACTGATTCCGAGCTCCAAACGATCACGAATTTCCCAGGACCTTTACGGAAAGTGTTTACCGAGACACAGGCTAAGTCTTTCTACAGTTTTCTCAATATGTAAGCTCTCCTAACAGGTCAGAGATTCCTTATGCTTACGATTGATATGAGAAACTGTAGGAGACCTTAACCTTTATACAACTTCCATATCGGGCTTCTCTATCACAAGGCTGATATGGGTCTGGTCCACACTAATTAGGATTTATTTTTCACTTGGACTTCGACCCATTAATCTAGATCATTTATTGGGCCACTTTATTATCTTTATCTAATCAAATTACGTAACTTAATCGATAATTCATTTAAAAAATACAATTAATAGTTGTCCAACTTTATGGGAAATGACAAAACTGTCCAACAATCTCCCCTTTGGACAATTATTAATTGTAGCTTTGACTCTAGTTTTAAAACAGTTTAAAAAACTTGGTTAAACCACACTACTGAATTAGTCAACTAAATTTTTTAAAACAAAACATTTGATCTAAAGATAATGAAAGTCCATCATTCTATCCCACAAGGCTTTCGATACCGAAAAATATCAAATGCATGTGTCATATGTGACACAGATCCAATATAATCACGTATACCTAATACCTCACTAACATAAATGGGAAAATGGAGTGTGGCAAACTACGATGATACCTTTATGATCTAAATTATATTATCTTCGTTTGTAGGTCTTGATTTCTCCAACTTTATGCTAAACTGTATTAGAGAAATCATGTTTTCTCTCACCGAATGCTAAACAGCATTAGAGAAAACTGGTCTCCTATCACCAAATGCTAAACTGTATTAGAAAAAATCTTTATGTTCTCCAACTGAATGCTAAACTGCATTAGAGAACCTTTATGGGATTAAAAAACTTATATCCCCTATGTCATGTCAAACTTCATAGATATCTATATTAAAACTGTATGCGTCTAATGACATAGGCACAAGGTCAATCTGTATATATATGCCCAATGACCTTTAAATGCTTAAGATCAACACAACTCTTAAGACTTTTATATCTATTATGACAATGTATGACAATACGTATTACTAAGGATAAACAATGATCATCTTTATTAATAAGCCAACATACTATCATAATACATCAAAATGTACAAATGTACATGGAGCAAACATAACGATCCCCTAACTAATAGTGTTTAAGGACGTCAAAACACCCATAATGTATACTTGTGTTACAAACACAAGTGGGCGAAGTTCTTTAGTTAAAGGATCGACTTACAATTCCTCAGTCCTTAAATGCTCCAAATCTTAATGTCATCTTTTCATATCAACACCTTTATGACCAAATAATTGACCTTCAAATGCTAAGACCTTGTGATATTCTTTGTTGTTATTAAACAACAAAACAAGAAGATTACCACAATATAACCATATGGGTCCAGCCACTGAATCAACCATAGATAACTCAGAAATCAAGTTTTTGAGCTAAACCGTCTGTGAAGTAGCCTCATAGCATGCACTCTGCATGCATAGTCAAGGCAGTTACTCATTTCTTCTTAACACACTTCCACTACATTGTACCATCTGCAAACTTAAAACTATAACCTTAAGTGAACTTTCGATCATCCTAGCACAAAGCTAAATTTTGAATCTGAATTCCTTATGAGGTTTAGTCTATTGACTTTTTTATATGTCAACATATAATCCTTGTTTCCTTTAAGTATCTCAACACTCTCTAGACTGCATTCCAATAGTTTACAACTGGATTAACCAAATATTGACCAAACAATCAAACAATGAATGCAATGTCCTATCTAGTACATAGCTGAGCATACATCAGGCTATTAACTATACTAGAATACAGAACATTCCTCGTAACCTCTCTCTTTACTTTATTCTTTGAATGTTGTACCAAAGATTATCTCTCACTATGAGGGGTAGGTGCTACGACAGGTTTATTATTTACTGTATTAAACCTTTGTAACATATACTCTATGTATGCATTTTATGAGAGGTCTGATGAGTGTTGAGATCTGTCCCGGTGAATCTGAATACTTAGGACAGAAGATGCTACACCAAGGTCCGTCATGTCAAAGTTCTTGACCAATAGTTTCTTAACCTCATACAACATGGTCAAGTAACTTGACGTGAGCAATATATCATCCACATGCAGTAATAGGAAGATAATATTGCTCCCCTTGACCTCATAGTACGAGCATCTTTTGGACTTTATTTTCCATGAAGCCGAAAGAGGTCATAACCTCATTAAATGTAAAGTATCACTTTCAGAACGTTTGACGTAAATCATATATTCATATGCATAACGTGCAAACCATGTCAGCTCCATTTGGATCCTGAGATCCTTTAGGTTGCATTATATAGACCACTTCATAAAGGTCTTTACTCAGCAGTTTTGACAACCATTTAATGTAACTCAATATCATCATGAGCTATAATTGCCTTAATCACTCAAAATGTATCCTACGAGGATACGAGAGAAAAGTAACACAAAGTCAACCTTTCTCCCTGAGTGAACCATTAGGCAACCGAGCGAGCCCATAAATCGCTGAACTTTATTCTGAAATCCTTTAGGTCTTAAAACTTCATTTACAACTGACGAGTTTCCAGTTCTTGATGCAAATAAACTAGCTCTCAGACCTTACTATGCTTCATGGCTTGCATCTCGTCATTCATTGCATCCCACCACGCATCTACATTAGGTCCATAAACAGCTTCTGTAAAAGTAACTGGATTCGTAACATGTCTAATAGCATAGTCCTTTACACTTGATAGACTATGTAATTAGACGGGATAGTAGGTCGTCTCACTCCAATGGATTTACTTAACTGTATTAGATCTTGTACCCTTAAGAACCTCTGTGTCTACAGGTATAGGTTCCTGTTCCTATATAGGCACGGTACAAAGACCTATATCCACCAGATCTAACTGTATGAGTAGCTGTTACATAATAACTGTAGTATCCGCCCTGCTATCATCCGAAGGGTCAAAGGACCCACCATCACCATAAACATCGTATTCCAGAAAGTTAGCTATTTGTGATTCCACTATTTCGGTCCCACCTTCTCTACGGTGAAAATCTGTAGCCTTAAAGTGGTCGAGATATCTTACTAAATGGCAATGATGGGAACGAGCATGCAATCCTTCTTTATAAGGATTATACTACCTCAGTAGGGCAGCCCCATACACGAATGTGTGCAAGGCTGGATTTCCAAGCTTTTAGATAATCAAGTAGATTAGTCCTATTCTGCATTGACTTCTTTAAGTCCTTTAAGGTGCAGTTATGCCTTTCGGCAACACACCATTTTGCTCAGAACTACTCGGCATAGTGAATTAAGTCACTATTCCAACTGATTCCAAATATCTGATAAACGGACCTTTTAAAGTCCTAAAACATCATGTTTGCCATGATATTCTCCTCTACGGTCAAATTTGACTATCTTGATGATTTTTCCCAAGTGGTTCTCAACCTTCAATCTTTAAGCAAGAACACATAACTGTGATGGGAATAATCATCAACAAATGTCATAATACATTTAGAATTGCACAATGCAACTGTATAAGGTCTACCAATATCTTTATGTATCATACTCAATAAGTTAGAAACATGAGTTCATCTCAATATCCTTATTAGTCAACTTACTCCTGCAACAGTCAGCACATGTTCCCAGATCATCATAATCTAGAATTGAGAAATGTTTTCCTTGATCAATCTCTCAATCCTAGCTCTGGAAATGTGGCTTAAACTATCATGCCACACCATGTATGACTTCTCATTCATCAGGGTCCCTCATTTCATAACTTGTTTAGCAAGATACGAAGAAGCATTTATCTAATTCGGGGTAAGACACGTTCTATACAAACCATATGACAAGAAACTTGTACTATTATGTTTTGCATTAAACAAAAACTGTACCACAGAAGCATTAAACGCAAAACGTCAACCTTCTTTATCAAAAATTGATTAAAAAATCATATATAAAATGTGTCGTGTAAAACCCAAATGAACCTTACAGCAAGGTTCAGTACATACATCCCCTATAGATATTCCTTCCACTTCTTTATTATTGTGAACAATCAGTTCCTCCTTCCTTTTATTTGGCTTTATCCTTGATATGAACTACTGCATAGCAGAAGCACCTTGATCAGATGTTCCACTAAATAGCCATAGAGTACTTAATGCGACTATCGCAAATTAGATTCATAATTGACAAGCCAAAGAGTAACCTGATGGTCTTAGTGTTTCCTTTTAAACCTCATACTACTGGTTCCTTTATATCCCTAGGACCTTTATCAGCACTGGTTTGACTAATGTCAGCATGTGGAGAAGATTTGACCTTTCTACTTTTAAACTTAGCAGGCTTCAGCTTTGTCTTCCCTTAAGTTGCTTCAAAGGCTGTAGGAGTAGCAAGCTTGATATTCTCCTCCTTAACAACACAATGGGCTATCAAAGCATTAAAGTCTGAACATCTTCAATCTACTGTGAAGATGAATTATTCTCGATATGTTCTTCATTACTCCCCTTTTCTCCTGTATACCTTATGGAGAATAATTCTTTCATCAAGGCATTTATCTCAACACTAGATGAGATTGTGTACCTCTAGGAGACATTATCAAGAAACTCCTTCACTATGTCTGTGTCTGGAAGTCCACTTTGCAGATGGTTCGGAATGGATCTCTTAATGGTCATTAGATATAATCTATTAGACCGATTTTTGGGTCTCGTTTCCGAAACCCAACCTCTTACTGAAACCATAACTATCCTTGCTTCATTTTCTTTATTACAACACTATTCAAAGCAATTCA
>JAOTBA010000205.1:18956551-18974801 GCA_025629845.1 Erythroxylum squamatum
GATGTTCCACTAAATAGTCACTTATACTTAATGCGACTATCGCAAATTAGATTCATAATTGATAAACCAAAGAATAACCTGATGATCTCAGTCTTCCCTTTAAACCTCATACTTCTGGTTTCTTTATGTCCTAAGGACCTTTACCAGATCTGGTTTGACCAGCTTCAGTATGTGGAGAAGATTTGAACTTCTACCTTTGAACTTTATGGGCTTCATCTTTGTCTTCCCTTAAGTTACTTCGAGGACTGTAGGAGTAACAACTTGAGTTTCTCCACCTCAGCAACACAATGGATATCAAAGCATTGAAGTCTCCATATATTCACCTACTGTGAAAATAAACTATTGTTAATAAGTACTCCATTGCTCCCCTTTTCCTCTGTATACTATATAGAGAACAATACTTTTAATAAGGCACTTGTCTCAACACTGGATGAGACAGCGTACCTCTGGGAGACTTTGTCAAGAAACTCTTTGCTATGTCTGTGTTCGGAAGTCGACTTTGCAGATGGTTAGGTATGGATTTCTTTATGGTCGTCAGATGTAATCTGTTAGACCAATCCTAGGCTTAATAGGCTGCTTTATGAGCTGTCGAGCTCACGGATGTAATTGGAGATGGCTTACCGTCCATATGGCCATTTCAACCACAGCTATCTCTATAACCTTTGAAACATCCTCCGTCCAATTTTTCGTCTAATTCCTAATATTGAAACAGCAAAGGTTTCAATAGTGACACTGATTTAATTGACTGGAAAGGTGACTTCATGATGATAATCTTTAAATCAACATTAATGTAGGACAACTGCGATACTAAATCCATTAATAGTATCTTTCCTGAAAATCCGATCACACATATTATGAAACACCTTTAGGTTGAATACATAATATATGCAATTAGACTTCCACACATAAAAGTGATCGGAGTACAAACCATCAACTCTCATGACACTACCACCTTTGGGTGAATAAATCACTTGAGCAATAGCCTTCCTCTATCTAATGCCTTTATGCACATCTCAAAATTTTATGTAAGGCCAACACTTTTGGGCAGAATAACTAAACATAAAATCAGAGACATCCCTTAACATGTAAGCAAAACAATTCAAAATACTGACTCGAAAGGCCACTTTGGTGATTACATTCTCATCAGCATCCAAAAAATCCGCTAACACAAGGGATACATCTTTATATCATCCTCACATCCTTTATGGGCATACCGTATGTGACAATGTAACTTCAATAAATGCAAAAATCCTAATGCACAATCTCATTGTCACACGTACACGTGTTGAAGACATTCTCCGAAAACTTTATTTGAGACCTTCGTAAAAGAAAAATCTCAGTAGAGTGACTATTGTGCGTCACCGGATAGTGAACCGACCTCATGAGACACGAGAACCTCATGTATCTCCTTTATGGCAAGTTTGTTGCACGAAAATTCACTCAAAATTGGCTTCAGAATGTCTCAATTCCTTTTTTCGGTTGATTATCATGCAATCCCGAACACTGCAAATGACATCCGAGACACGATACCTTATGTATCCCCCTCATACATAGTTCGAAGCATGAAAATTCAATCGAAATTGGATTCAGAATACCTTAATTCCTTTTTCTAGAGTTAAACTTTAATTTATTACTAATGTAATAAATCCAGAAAAATAGAAAAAGGTTACTTTATAAATTTTTCGAACTCGAAAACTGACCCAAAAACCTCGGGGTACCTTTAAGGGAAATCTGGAATTTTGGGGGGTTTTTTTAGTACTGTAGCTGACGTCAGTAGGTGTCCGTACGGCTGACGTCAGCCGCTGACGTTGCGCTGACGTCAGTGTACGTGCTCGTGTGTGGCCAGATGCGCTTCACAAGCATCTGGCACGTGCCTTACATGCGCGGACACGCGCCTACACGTGTCCGCCACTACTGTAGCACTGTCGGGCGCGTGTGGTGTCGGAAGCGATTTCTGGCATCCCGGAAGCCCTTTTTTACTCCATTCGGCCCATTTTTGACCCTTTTTTGTAGCTAAACCATATGTATACCACTTTTACGTAATTATATATGTAAAAAAACTGAAAAACGTATCAAAGACTAAGGAAAACCAAATGAGATGAAAAATTGAAAAACCTTCGCTTCCGGCAATCCGATCACGTAACCACTTTGATGCCACATGTAATACGTAGTGTGAGCCTTATTACGTATCCCTAATCTATATGAAAGGATTAAAATTAAGGTAAAGTGGAATACCTAAATTTCGGTTCCATCTCTAAGTTCGATGCCGATTCTGAGTTCCAAATGTCTCCGAATCTCCCGGGACCTTTAGTGGAAAGTGATCACCGACTCACAGGATAGGCCTTTCTACAGTTTCCTCAAATCACGAGCTTCCCTAATGGGTTAGGAAGCCTTATGCTCGTGAATGATTTCTTGAGTAACTGCAGGAGACCTTAACCTTTATATAGCTTCCATATCAGGCTTCCCTATCATAAGGCCAATATGGACCCAGTCTACACTAATCGGGACCCATTTTCTATCCGAACTTTGACCCATTAATCTAGATCATTTATTGGGCCACTTTATTATCTTTATCTGGATCAAATGGAACAACTTAATCGATTATTTATTTAAAAATCAAAATTGCAATTAATGTTAGTCCAACTTTATGAGACATGGACAAAATTGTCCCTAAGGACAAAAATGTCTTACAGAACAAAGTAGAAATTGTCGTAAATGATGATCCCCATCTTGTAGGTATAGATTTTCTATTTGCATAATTCTTTATAACTTGTTTTATCTTGCTCTTCATTGAAAGTATTAAAGACTTCAAATTTAAGTTTTAGTTTGTTGGTTAGCTCCATTTTCTTTCCTTTTGTGTTTAGGAGCGCAATGATTGACCTCTTTTTGGTTATCCCATTGAGCTGCAGAATGGATCAAGGAAACGGTTGCAAGAGGCACAAAACATTAGGGCCAATTACTTGTTTTGATGGCACAAACATTTTTAGTTAGGCTAATTCTCGAGGTGGTTCTTTGGGGGTCATTGGAACTAATCTCCTAGCCTACAATTTTGGTCTTCCTATGAGTATCATGGGCAAAAGGCAGAGTGGGTAGCTTATTATAACTATATGGAACATAAGTGCGATTGTTACTAATATGTGGTGTCTGGTTATAGGCAATTGAAAGTGGCAACTGATTCTTGGTGGCTAGTTGTTAGTTTCAATGAATGTTGGGCAATGCTGGCGTGAGTATTACAAGCTAGGTCTGATGTGAGCGACTAGTACATATATTTGAGGGGCGTTTGGTACTAGTGAAAATTAGGGGGTGGTAAAAACCTAAAACCAAAAGCAGTTCTATTATTTTATTAATTTCTTAATTATTGTTATTCTTTTTTAAATAAAAGTCTATACTAAATATCAATGGAATTAAAAGAAAAATACATGAAAAAATGTAAAAGATAAGATTTAAAGTTTAGGATGCCTTCTAAGTAGTACTTTTGTTTAATGTCGTTAGCTCGACAATGCGGTTATTTACTCATTAAAATAAATTGGACCAATTAATTCCATTTCCTTTATTGTTGTAATGTACACATTCTCATAATAAGGTTTAGGTCGATGACCATTAACCTTAGAAATCTTGCTTTGGATTTCAACTGCACCATGTGCAAATATATTAGCTACGACGAAAGGCCTAATCCAATAGGATCATAACTTACCTAGAAATAATCAAAGCTTAGAATGATAAAAGAAAGCCTTTTGTCCAACTAAAAATTCCTTTATAGATAATAATTTTTTCATGGAAAGCTTTTGTTCTCTCTTTATAAATTCTTTACGAATCTCCTTAAGTTCCTATAATTTCAATTTTCTATGATTTCTAATTTCATCAAAACTCATATGCACTGCTTAATAGCTAAAAATCACTTATGTTCCAATTCAACAGGGAGGTGACAAGCCTTACCAAATACTAATGTGTAGGGTGACATGCCAATTGGTGACTTATAAATTATATGGTATGCCCAAATCACATCTTCAAGCCACAAACTTCAGTATTTTCTTATCAAGTTGACCATTTTTTCTATGATTGATTTAATTTCTAAGTTTGAGACCTTAGCTTACCTACTTATTTGTAGATGGTATGATGTACCAATCTTATATGTCACTCCATATTTCTTCAAGGTTGCCTCTATCATTCAGTTGCAAAAATGCTTGCCTTAGATCGTTGATTAAAGCTTATAAAATACTAAACCGATAGAAAATGTTTAGTTTAAGAAAACCTATAATTGTTTGGAATAATTAGTTTTGGTGGCCTTTGCTTCCATCCACTTTGATACATAATCAATAGTCAATAACAAATATAAAAAAACTAAAAGAAGAGGGAAAGGGTCTCATAAAATTGATGCCCCATGCAAGGCCCCAACATATACCTTAGAAGCATTATATCATGTCTAGGGTGTATTAAGAAGTGAACATAAAGAATTAAGTGCATCTAAGTATAATAAGGGATATGGTAATTAATCTAAAAGACAAGGGTAAATTGGTAATTTGTTCATTTCAGCATGGACATGCATAATTATACGTGAAATATTCATTAGAATTAAATCAATTGATGATATTATATGCCAAAGTGGAAACTAAATAAAGAAGAATGACCAAATGTGTAATTTGCCTAAAGTCAACACATGGTCCATAGAATTAAAGCATGTGTGTAATTATAGAAATTTCATGAAATGGGTATATAATAGAGGAGAGAGGACCGTTCATTTGGGATTTTAATTTCAAATTTTCCTCTTCTCATTTCCTCTCCATTTCATCTTCTTAATCATACCATTTTGCATGTATAAGGAATCAAGCTAATTCTAAGTGGAAATCAAGGTAGAAGTTAGTGGTTTTTCTTCTCATCTTTATCTTTTCTTGCTTTGATCATGAAGAGCTAGAATTATAAGGTTGGAATTAGTATTAAGATTGTATTTGTGGTGTTTCTAGTTGGTGAATTAAGCAAAGCTAAAGCTAAAGAGAAGGAAAATCACTAGAAGAGCTAGCTGGCCAATTTCAAGGTTTGAGACAAAACTTAGTTTAACTTCTATTTGTGCATGTTTAAATGTGTACAAAGATTAATTTGGAATGGAATGGATGCTGGAATGGTGTCTTAGTTTTATTTTGCATGGAATTGGTTAAATATGACAAGAGAGTAAAGTTTAGTGGAATTCTATCTTAGGTTTGCTTGAACCAATCCCATTGTTTTGGTGCTATAACTCAGCCTATAGGCCTCCAAATTGGGCAATTCCAATTGTAGATGAAACTTAATACGTATTAATAAAAATCTCTAGAAAAGATTCGGACCTAATTTTGGCTTCATGACATTGGAAATTGAGATTAACAATGGTGACCTGATGCTACCATTATTTTGGAGTAGTTTGTGATGTTTGGTATATATCTCACTATTTAGAAGTCAAAATGCCTAATTTTTCTTGATATAGAAACTAGAGACATGGAGAAACAAATCTATAGAGGACTCAAAGCCTAATTTGAATGTTCTCTATGTGAAATGTACAAAACAAGTGGAGGTATGAATTCTAGGTAAGGGACATAAAAAGTAGGAAACAAAAATCCTCCCCATCGTTCAATTTGCTTCTGGATTGATCTATTAGCCCATTTGTAGGCATTCCTTCCTCAGTGTGAGGCCCTTGATTCCCCACTATGTGCCTAGCCCAAATTGCATTATTTTGAGTTTTTTGCTTTTGATTTTTACCAAATCACATTCCAACCTTTTCGGATGTTTATGAAACTTTGCAAACACCTAGAAATAAATGAAATATGATTTACTGTATGTGAAATAGGTGATTAAACATTGAAATTTAAGATTGAACATAATGCATGCTAAACGAAATTTAGATGTATATAGATGATTTATATGTATATTTATTTCTTATAAGTGTATAGTATGACTATGCAAGTTTACATACTAATTTTATGAGTATAATTAAGTACAATTTAAAATGAATTTTATTTAAATTACGTACAAGAATTATACTGAATTATGTGAATGTACATAAAGAAACACGACTGAACAACACATTTATGAAATAAATCATAAGAGTACATGTGATTTGTATACTGTTCTAATGGTGGTAAGTTATGACTTGAATGTATAAATTAAATATAGATTTTATTATTTCAAATGAATATCATATGATTTGTCAATATATTAATTATGAAATTGGAAAATGATTAAAGGAAAATGTTACTGTTCCTCCTTTATTGTCTTAGTGGTGGATAGATAGGCATGCCTATAGGGTTATAGTGCAACTGCTACAGTTTCACACCAATGGTGTCTTCATTTCAAGACTATAGTGTCTCTATAGTTTGATGCCTTTGGGTATCTATAGTTTGTTAGCTACATGTAACTATAGTTCGATACCTTCAAGTATCTATAGTTTGATACTTTTGGGTATTTATAGTTTGGTATCTTTGGTTATCTACAACTCTCGTTATCCACACCCACAGGAATTGCAGGCCTAACACAAAAATTAAATTAAACAATTATAAATAAGATATACAACATGAATAATTTGTATTGATGAGCATTGAATATTAATATTTGGCTTATAAATGTGAATTTACGGCATACGAATAATATATTGAAGCATATTTGCATCGTGTACCTTGATTAATTATGCCATCATAATTTATTTGAGTTTGTGATATTCATGAATATGTGTGTGCTTGGCGGATGATTGCTGTGAGTGGTCATCCAAACTAAGTGTTTTCCAACTAAGCTTTTAAGCTTAGCACGAGTGTTGATCCGTGAAAGTCTAAGTAATAGGAGTGAGGCACAGGGATCATTTGTAGGGATCAAGGCCAACTGTTAGAAGTAAATGTACTTTTGGAATGTATCTTTTGGTTAAAGATGATAGTATATGTAATGAAGGAAATTGTAATTTCTCAACAATTTATAACTAAGAATTTAATTTATATGTAATATTTCTTTTGGATTATCATATAAATGTAAAAATGTAATACTACTCTTAAATGATAATGTTAAGTGATAAGAAATTTTGTAATATGTATATTTACAACACTTAATAGACAAATGTGTGATGACAATCCCTATAAATGAATAGAAATGTCTGTCATGAATATATGTATAGGAATTTGGTTGCCATGCATATGGGTGGTTGTAGGTTCCGTATAAGGGTGTTACACCCCATATTTCAAAAAGTTCACAAACTAAAATTTGAGTTTACTTTTTAGTTTATCCTATTAAGATTTTTATAGATTTGTAGGCAACATATTAGTAGCCAAATAAGTTCTATATTAGCATACAGTGGAAATTGGACACTAGTAGAAAACAGTTTCTGGCAGGTGCTTAATTGATTATGAAATTATTCCATAACACTTAGCGATTATTGACATGAAATTGCTTAAGGTACTCACTTTGACTCATGTACGATTTTAGGTATAATTTGGAAGCAAAGAAGTTAAAGTGAGTCGAAAGTGAGACGTGAATAGTAGGTTAGACCACCAAGTTTATTTGTCACATCAGTGAATAGAAGTAAGGGCGATAGAGATAGAGAGTAGGGAGGTGTGGTAGTAAAGAAACAATCTAGGGGGTTTTAGGTATTTGAGTGGGGTTGAAGCATTTTCTTTGGAGAGACCCATGGAAGGTTAAGTTCCTGACGCCAATTCGGAGATGACATCGACGCCGACGACCTAGGTTAAGTGTATTTCTTTGTTTTTTTTGTTTCTTTCTCTCATTAGAAATTAATTGTGTCATCTTATGGTAATTGATTTGGGTTTTGTGTATGGATAATCGTACATTCATTATTGTTCTGTTATTTGTGTATGAATCTATTGGGTATTGTGAAAAGATGATTTTAATGTGTGTATTGAATCGTTTATTTGCAAACCCATTGCTAGATTTCAATATAATTCATAATTCTTACGTTGAAATTCATGTGTAGTGACTAATGATTCGTAATCATTAGGGATAACATGACCTAGGTTAAATGACGCATTGTATGTGGTTATTGTCTTGATTAATCGATTTTCCTAATTCATAATGCTACTGCCTAATTAAATCTAGAGATCATATCCTAAGTTATTCGGTGGTTAGGTTTAATTAACGATTGTATATTGATTAAACAAAACCTAAGGGAAAACTCGGGTTAATTATTAACCCACGATTAATAGTTGCTAGGAGAGATTTGAGAACAGTAAATCAATGAAATATGCTTAATTAGATTGTAGACCGAGATTGAACCAAAGAACCGGGTCCCTATTGAATTCCCCACTTTTATTATTTTTGCATGTTTTCTTTAATTTGTTTTTATTAGTTAGTTTCATTTTATTTTCTTCTTTCAAAAAAATCCAAAACCCTCGCTAAACCTAAACACTGGTTACTTTCATTTCATACATAAACTTTGCATATACTCTCTGTAGGATCAATCTAGACTCACCATTGCTATAGTAGTAGTCTAGTTATTTTATTTTGACTAGCGTAACGACGTGCGGTAATCACTCTAGCCTTTTAACTTGAAGACAAAAATTTTGATGTAAATGCCATCAGTTACTCAGCTATATATCATAACTCACAACCGACTACCAACTATATTTTTAACATAATTTTTTAAAAAAATGGACTAGCAAAATAGGACATTTATTTGACATACATTTTTTATTTGTTTTCTAACCTACATCATTTCTTCCTCGTCAATCATTCCCATGAAAGACTACTAATGATGCCTATCAATTTAAATGAATTTAACTATAAGTTCATCCAAAAAAGTGTCATAAAATGAAAGAAATACAATATTCTAATTAACCTCCATTTTCACCTTAAAACACTTAAACAAAACTTCACAAGATAATGTTCTTCATAAATTAAGTGATCATGTTCATAGATAAGTTAATTCCTTTCAATTTCAATGCAAATTCAAACATAAAAAAGCTAATACAGTACAAATGCGAAGTCACATAAAAATGGTATACAATTGCATATATGTCTCGAAACTTGAACAACACATTATCCTCAATATGGAAACAAAACATACCTTAAGCATAATCGAACAAAAACTAATTGATCATAAAAAGAAGAAATAGAAAACAGGGGCAAGAACACTAATGCCATAAACATTCATCAATTCAAGTTACTAGAAAATTGTAAAGATAAGGCAAAAAATATACACAAAATTATATTTAAAAAACCCTTAAAACAAACAAGCCAATTTTAAGGTCACTATCTTGGCCATTTTAGTTTAATTTTTCAACCAAATCATGTTCTGAATATTAAGGTCCTATGCATCATCACAATATGACTTATGCTTCTTAAGTCCTAAATTTTCCATGCCACAGCTTTCATTCTCTATCTAATTATCTGCACCACGTTCTTTTCTTGTTACCCTTCAGTTTTTAACTTTAGAATGGATGGTTGCTTAATAAAGGGTATCATGGGTGCTTCCATCCTTACTAATGATTCCTATTTTGATTTTTCACCTAACTCCTCATCCTCTAGCTCTTTATCATCTTTCACATCTTCAACATCACCATGATCTTTATGGAACTCCTCCTACTCTTTTATGTACTCATCATCTATATCACTCTTTATACAAGAGTTTCCCTCTTTAGGATGCTTCAATGTCTTACTTATATTAAACTCAACTTGTTCATCATCAATCTAAAAAAATGAACATCCACCAAGCTTATTCCTCTATTTATAAAATGTCTACAAAGAATTAACGAATAGTTTCAATCCTCTTCAAATTTTAACAATCAACATGAATAATAAACTTGTCCACTTTTACTAGCACATCCTTCACTATGCTAAACAATTTGTTTATAAGATGATTCCCCAACTAAATAGGCATGGATGCTAGCTTCACATCTCCTATCCCAAATTTCCTAAAAATAGATAAAGGAATAAGATTAATACTTACGCTTAAGTAACAAAAACAAAGAAAATTTTAAATTACCAACTATATAGGGTATAATAAAACTCTTTGGATCTTTCAATTTTGAGGGCATGTGGCTGGTAATTATGGAGCTACAACTCTCTATCAAGGAAACCATTTGATTTTCCTCCTAAGTCCACTTTTTGAAATAGATGTATTTGAGAAACTCCATATACTTAGGCATGTTCTCCAAAGTTTCCATAAACGACAAGTTAATTCGCAATTTTTTCAACTTTTCTAAAAGCTTTGCAAATTGCACATCCATTTGATTCTTCCTTAACCTTTCGGGAAAAGGGATCTTTTGCACATATGGAGGGAGAGGAACATATAGATCTTCCTCCTTCTTCTCCTTCTTCTTCTCTTAGTTTTCTTGGAGTCCATTAGTATAGGGTTCAACCTTCTTCTTAGTTGGTTCTTCTAACTTGCACTCGCTTATAAGTGTGATAACCTTTAATTGCTCCCTTAGATTAGACTCTATGTTGCTCAGGAGACTCCCTAAGCTTTGTGTATACAATGTATTAGCTAATTAGCCCACTTTAACCTCCAAATTGTCGATGGAAGAAGAATGGTTCTTTAAAATTTTGTCAAATTTAGCTTCCATCTTCTTATGATTCTCATCTTGGCTCTTAAATTTGGAATTCAGCATATCCATTAGCTTATCCATCTTTGATTCCAATTAACCAAGCTTATCTTGCTGGAGTCTTGGTGGGCATTTAGCTCTCATTGGGTTTCTTGCATTATTAGACCAATGAAAATTTGAGTTATTTTTCCACCCTAGAATATAAGGGTTGTTACCTCCCCGACCAATTTGTGGTCCCATGTACTTGAGCTACACCAATTTGTGCTCCCTAGTTGAAATGTTACATGTTAATGAAAGTAAATGTGATAGGTGTTGAAATTGTGATACGATTGTGAATTGTATATGTCTTGAATTTTGGTTTGATGGACCATAATTAGTAACTTGAAATTAATTGTTACCATTAGAGAATTGATGAATGAAGTGTATAATTGGACTAGGAAAATTGTCAAGTGGCAAGACAAATTGGTACATGGAAATTTGAATGACTAAAGCCTATTCATTTAGTGACATTTAGCATAAGTAAATAAGGGATAAATGGCAATATAATTGAATGACATTTGGCAACATTGATTAAGTGACAAATGGCTTAATAGAAATGTGACATTTGGTAGCTTAAATGGAGGATAAGTAGCTCATTTCTATGTATGAAATGTAGGTTATTCCATTGAAGCACATGTGGTTTGTGTCTTTGTGTGATAAGTGTCCCTAGAGTAAGGACACTCATCTTACACATGGAACAACCTTATGCATTAGCTGATTTCTGCTGTAACTCATCCTTCACTTTGCTACTCACTACTGAAACCTCTCACTTCCTCTCAACTACTGGAGTTTTTGCTTGATTTTAGGTCATCAACGCTTAAGAATCCTTGCATGATACTGCATCAAGAAAGCTACTTTATACTACCTTCTATGTTGTTATCATCTAAGTGTTAAGATCAACCTATATCTACCTTGATTTTGGAAGTGTGTTGGTTGCATAAAGGGCTAGATTACTTGGTTATTTGAAGAAGGAACTTGAAGTTAATTATGTAAGGGAATTCTAAACTTTATAGCATGTATTAATACAATTTTATGATAATTGAATTGGCATGAAATATGTGTTATGATGTTGATAATTGAGTGCTAGAAAATGATCCTTGTTTGATAAATTCTATTTTGGTTTTGATGTATATGTAAGATAATGATTTGTGAGTTGTCTAATGAATGACTTTTGAATTGGGTTTGGACATGAATTTGATAAGGGATTGAAGTATGAATAAGGTAGAATTGAAGTGAAATTGATGGACTTTGTTTAAGGTGTATTGGATGGAGTATGAAGGAGTAAAATTTGGAAGCAAAATGGCTCATTCACACGGTCGTGGAAAGTACTTAGGAAGGAGAAAAGGTTAGTTTTGGGCAATTGTTGGACTATATAAGGTTAAGGTACTTTATAATGGTGTAATTGGACTTAATTAAGGTGTAAAATGATCCTAGTTTTATATGGAATAAGTTAATTAATGGTTGAATAAGATTTGGATTTTTAATTGAAGTAATAACTTAAGGAAAGTGTTATTAGATAACAAAGTATCTAATTTGGAACTTATAAGTTATTAAAGAAATTAAGTATGCTTATGAACAAAATTTTGATTTAAATTATATAAGTGATGTGTTAGTTATGAATGTTTGTGAATTGGGAGCTTAGGTGATTACATGTAAAGTGTAATTACTTAATGTATCCTTTAGTGCATCATTGCAAATGTTTATGTTTATAAGGAATGTTGAATTTGATTAAATGTGAATGAGTATGTTCAAGTTGAGCAAAGTGGAATAGAGTCATATGTTTGGCAATATATCTTTTACCTAAGAATTCTGAAATGTAACATGTTTTGTTTTAAAAACTACTAAGTCCTATTCGTAGGTAAATAGGCATGCCTAGAAGGGTCTACAGCTGCTCCTGTAACTTGACACTACGGTGTCCCCTAATTATCGACACTATGGTGTCCCCTGATTATTGACATTATGGTGTCCTTTGAATATCGACACTATAGTGTCCCCTGATTTAGGGACATAAGTCTCTTCTGTTTCAGTCACTAAACATGGGTATCCTCTGTTCTGGTCCCATTACCCACGTCTGTAAAAAGATTTAGCAGGCTAACATGTTTTATGTTATGATATATGTTCAATTCTAATATAAGCTAAGTTCAGTTCTGATACAACTAAATTCTGTTATGATATAATCAAGTTCTATTCTGACATAATCAAGTTCTATTATGATACTTTAAAGTTATGTTTTGATATTATGGTATTCTATTCGGATAATTGTAAGTTTTGTTCTGAAGCAAGTATATCCTGTTCTGATATGTTATATTCTATTCTGATGCAAATAATGTTGGATTATTCTTTAATTTGAACAATTAACGGCTGTATGTGATTTGACATGATTCAGTGCATATGAATGCTATACGATTATTAGAAACAGTCGCCAAATTATATCTTGTTTAGTTATTCCCCACTAAGCTATATGCTTAGCACGGTGGTTTTGCCTCCGTGTAGGTTCTGATAAGAAGATCTAAGGCTGGGACAACTGAAGTGGCCAAAGAAGGATGTGCTTTGTTTTGGAAGATGTATATTTGTGTTTAAGTTTATGTTGTATTTCAATGTAATGAGGCATGTTGTATTTTGTGTTTTGTTTAATGGTTTGTAATAACCTTAATACAAGATGGATTTGGAACTTATGGCATGTATTTGGAATAGTAAAATATGTTTGATATGTTTTGTTTGCAACAACATCTAATGATATGTAATGTATGTTTACTTGAGTTCTGGAAGTGTTTTGGATTGCTTGGCATGTTTTAGTTCTTTTTTGTGTGACATTTTCATATCCTTCCAGGGGGTATGTGAGTGCTTTTCCATCTAAGTTGTGGATGAAGATAACAACCTTCACTTAGATAGAGGGAGAGCCATTCCATAACGTGTGGGACTGCTTCAAACTTTTGCACATATAGTGTCCACACCATAATTTTCCACTTCACATATAGAACTAATTCTTCTATGATGGATTAACGGAACAGTGTCAGTACATAGTGGATAATATAGCAAAAGGAGTTGTGGGAGAGAAGATGGCAGAAGAAACGTATGAGATTTTTAAAATGTTGGGGGCCAATTCTCAACAAAAGAGCGTGAGGGGAGAAAGAGTTTGAGTTTATGAAGTGAGCTCGAATCAAGAACTGGCTATGTAGTTAGCTGAGTTGACAAGGCATGTAAAGATGCTAACTATAAGACTACCCTAAAAAGTTCCAAATCAAGAGGTACGTGGTATATGTGGAACTTGTGGCCATAGAGCTAATGTTTGTTCGTATTCTTATAAGCCTTTTGTAGATGGAGAAAAACAAATGAACTCACTCTACTTTTTTCAACTAAGGGAGTGAAATGATCCGTACTCGAACACCTATAACCCTGGTTAGAGAAATCACCCCAATTTTTTATGGAAGACCAACAATCCACCAATATAACCTCAATCACAATACCAAAATTTTCAGAGGCCAAATTATTACCAAAGGCAATCTTCACTTTAAAATCCACAAAGCAAGCCTTCTTTGGAGGAAAGCCTAAATGTGTTTATTCAGGTAAAATTAAAATCAAGAAATGAACGATAAGCGATTCGATTCTTTGGAGGCATCTGTAAGGAGGATTGAGACTTGTTGTGTCCAAAAAGTTTTAAAAATGACCTAGGCCATCCTACTCGCAAGTATACGAGGTAGTTTTAGTGATTACCCAGGGTTGTGTCCCATGTAGGTGAAATTGGTTCACTTAAATTAATTTTGAATAAAAACAGATGCAATCCTAAACATTCTATCCCGATTGTTGAGTGAAAGCTTTAAAAAAATCACAAATTAGTCTGAAAAATAAACTGAACTGACCGGAAGCAAAAACGAGTAGAAATTGAAGTGGAAAACTCTTGAGAATTAATTTCACTAATTTAATCTCCTATACATGATTAAGGGGAAAGGATTGGACAGTTGTCTTACCAAAATTAATAGTTTGGCCCTAAGATTAACTTGAATAATTAAGTAATCTAACTTTTGTATTTGTCAAGTTATCACCCAAGTTAATTATGGAAACCCGACTATACTAATTACCACTTAAGTTAATATATTTTTAATTCTTAACCTAAACGTCTATATTTTCTCGTTCTATATTAAACTTCTCCTCTTGGTTCTTTGTGTAATACTAAAATGATGTAAAGGTTGATCATGCTATATCACTCATTTAGCTCAGAAACCACAGTAATAAGTAAAACAACAAAATCGTAACTCAGTTATGCATAATTGAACAAAATAGCTACATTATTTTTCAAGAAAAAGGAAGCAGCCCATCATAGCATAAACACATTTCATCATCTCTATACAGTTCAATCTTGTGTTAAATGTAAACAGAAAAATGTAAAAGCGATGAATAGAATGAATAAGCTAAAGATGGACTAACAAGCAACATAACAATAACAAAGAAAGTAAGATAACAGACAAATGATAAATGAGTTCAACATTATCATCAAAAGATGAAATAAAGATGAGCAAATAAAATAAGACTCTCGGACGTAGAAGTTGGTGGTGGGTATCCTGCCAAACTCAAGCTCTCTGGCATTGGCTCCCGTGTTTTGCTCCTGCTATCTTCTCGCCCAAATGAATGGTTGCTCAAGTTCACTAAGATTCAGCTTCAACTCTCACTTTTTTCCTTTATCCCAAACTTCCACCTCTCTGTTGTGTTTCTCTCTTCTCACTCGACTCTTTGCTTTTTGTCCTTTCTTCTCTTAGTTGAAGCTCTGTTTCTTCCCCACCTCCACACTTCTCTCTTTCTCCTTTTTACCCCGATAGAATGAGTTTCTGGTGTTATATGGAATGTGGAATGAATGATTCATCCTTTTTTCTACACCCTCTCCTTCTATTTGTAGTATGCTCCTAGGTCTAGGGTTTTGTGCCCTTAACCTTCCAACTGCCATGTAATAACTAGAACATTACGGGAAAATGAAGGGGGTATGTAAGTCACAGTCATGACTTACATTTACAGTTGTGCATGTGTAAGTCACGGCACGACTGTAAAGGTAAGTCACGACTGTGACTTACACATGCACAATTATGCATGTAAGTCATAGGCTGTGACTTGCATGCAGTTCATGCCACATTCACAAAATTAAGATTCATGCAACATCCACACAAATTTCAGTCAATCTATTTTACATTTGGATCAAAACATAAGGATTTATAACCAAAATCAACATATAAAAGAAATTAAAAACAATAGAAACTAAACACAACAAGACTCAAGTAGGGCAACTTGCGACTAAAATGCACAACAATCAAAAAGGGAAGTTGCCCAATCAACCCGAGAAAGCCCAAGCAGTCACTATTATGAGAAGTGGTAAGATGATTGATAATCATATTGAGATCTCTTATAATCTGTCTAGTGTAGGTAATCAAAAGGAGTAGGTAATCAAGAAGAGGAGAGCCTCACTAACGAAAAAGGTGAGTAGAATAAAGAAAGCACTAGGCATGACAACTTTTCAAGTCACATTCAAAAAGGTGAAAAACTGAGGCATGCAACCGACTGCAATGAAGAACCAAGACTGTATAAGGCGGCTAATCCTTATAGACCACCGATCCCATATCCAAGTTGCCTTAAGGATTCTAAACAAGATAAGCAATTCTCTTATCTTTAGAACATGTTTTCCAAAGTTAATATTAATATGTCTTTGTTAAATGTAGTCAGGAACATTCCAGCTTATGTGAAGTTCTTCAAGGAACTAAACCCCAAAAAATTGAAGTTTGACCCAAATGAGAAGGTAATAGTTTCAGAGATTGCAAGTGTAGTGCTTCAGCAACAATTACCCCCTAAATTGAAAGACCCATGGAGTTTTCTTGTGCAAGTATTAATAGGTAATGGTGATGAGGTCAAGGGTATGCTTGACCTTGGGGCGAGTATAAACCGTATACCTTAATTTATTTATGAGAAATTGGATCTAAGACAGTTAAGACCTACAAATATGTGTTTGTAATTAGCTGATAGGTCAAACCGTTATCCGAAAGGAATAATGGAGGATGTGTTAGTAAAGGTTAGAGGATTGATCGTTCCTATAGACTTTGTTGTCCTAGATATGGGGGAGGTTAAAGAGCAAGGAAAGGAGCACGCCATGTGTTAGTGAAGGTTGGAGGATTGATTGTTATTATAGACTTTGTTGTCTTAGACATGGGGAAGGTTAAAGAGCATGGAAAGGAGCACACCATACACCTAGGGAGGCCTTCTATGGCCATTACCAATACCTTGATTGATGTAAAGAACGAGAAACTGAATATGATTGTTTTGGGAGAAGCAGTGGAATTTTCAATTTTTAATGTTGAACCTATTTCTTCTACTACTATTTATAAAGACTGTTCTTTTGTTGATCAAATTAATGCTGCATATTTTGATTTCGCATTGTAGGAAGAAGAAGAAAAGCAGCTGGACTTAGTTAAAGAGAGTGATGAATGCTGTCAATTGCTGGTCAATGCAATTGAGGAAGAGGTTGGGAAATTCTCATAAAAAAATCCTAATGAAGAGAAGAAAACAGTGGAATCAATCACCTTGAGCGATCCACCTTGTGCATGACTTCGCGACTTTAAACGGTCACAGAAGCTTACATGGTCATGTACGTCAACATACATAGGTGTGTATCTTCAAACGGGCATAAACAATGTCTTAGAAGCTCCATATAGTTACAGTGGCTTATACACGATCGAACAAGTCGAAGGTTGCTACAATTCTTCCATTTTATACCCCAATTTCACTCAAATTCTTCTCCTCTTAGTCTATGAAGACAATTATCACTTAAAAATACACTTGAAGTATAATAGGTACCACAAATACCATAAGATTCTCAATCGATAAGCAAAACACACTAAATATGAGTATATAAATATAGTCAATTAATCGTTTATCATATATTACATTGATGAATATCAACCTAACAAATAATACATCCATGTTCATAGAAGTTCTCACTTGGAAAGCATGAAAAGGCTTCTCTCCGCTATTGTCAACATTGCAATTGGTGTTTGTCTTATTAAAATTTTTTACATTTAACAAATATTCGCACTACATACTTTCAACGAGAAACAACAACAATGAAGATGTGGCAATAAAATTAAGGTATATTGTTAAAGCAATTAATATGATGCCCAATTCTTATATTGCCAACTAAAAAACTTACCCTATATTCCTTTTTGATGGATATGCTACAAAAGTCTAACTCTATTAAGAGATAACCATAAGATGAAGGATTAGGAAAGTCCCGATTCGAGAAGATCACATGAAAATTAATGAAAGAAGTCAAGAATCTACCCAACTACTAACAAGAGAACATTTGTCACGAATAGGAAACAATAAGAGAAAGGAAAAAAAACCAATTACTACAGTAAAACCTCGATAAATAAATATTCGATAAATTAATAATCTCGATTAAATAATAATTTTCTTCAGTCCTGACTTGGGCCAATGGAATAAAATAATAACTTCGCTAAATGCATAAGATAATAGTTTTAAAAAAAATTCTTGAGGCCCACTGAAAATATAAAATAATAATTCATTAAATAAGTATGAAAATTACATATATAATTCAAAAAATAAAGCACTTCCTAAACAATTTTTATTTCAAAATTTATGCTTTCCTAAAATATGTATCTATAGTCAATTGATTCTTCTTTTCATGCGAACTGAATTCAATTTCATCTTTA
>JAOTBA010000205.1:19058489-19077721 GCA_025629845.1 Erythroxylum squamatum
TACCATTATCATAAGGTATGTACTTGGATGCCCTCAGGGTATTCGGGTATTTGCTTTATGGTAGTGGGATGTTGCATTATCACCTTTCCAATAGTCACAAGTGTTGTGCTTTCAAAATAGACCTTCATAATGCCTATGATACCATTCATTGGGAGTTCCTCATCAATGTTTTAGAATCGGTAGGGCTTCTTGGGCAATTCATTGCTTGGATAAAAGAATGTATTTCGTTCCCGTCTTACTCTATCCTTATTAATGGTACCCCTTCCAAGTTCTTTCGAGGTAAGTCAGGTCTAAGACAAGGAGACCCTTTATCCCCTTTCCTTTTCATATTAAGTATAGAAGTCTTCTCTAGATGGTTGAACAAGGCTTTAGATGGTAATCCCTCATACCAATACCATTGGAGGTGTAAATCTCTTAAACTAAACCATTTACTATTTGCTGATGATCTTATGCTTTTTTGTCATGCTGATTTGGAATCTGTTAATTCTATGCTTGCCTGTCTAAGGACCTTCTCCCAGTTGTTTGGCTTGGAACTGAATCCTACTAAGAGCCACTTTTTCTTATCCCCTGAGTCGCATCACTTGACTCCCCAAATTGAACTGATGTTCGGGCTAAAGGGAGGTAATCTTTCCACTAAGGATTTGGGGGTCCCGCTCATTACTGGAAGGTTGTCCCGAAGGGATTGTAGTCCCCTTTTGAAAAAAATCGAAGCTAGGATTAACAAGTGGACTAATAAAAGCCTTTCCTATGCTGGTAGGCTTCAGTTGATCATCTCAGTGCTTTCTTCCTTTCAAGTCTATTGGTCTTCCATGTTTATTCTACCTTCTTCCATCCTAAAGGAGATAGAGGCCAAACTTAGGAACTTTCTTTGGTTAGGGTAGGTTTCCTCTCATTCTAATGCTAAGGTCAAATGGTCTGACACATGTAGACCTAAAGAGGAAGGTGGCCTTGGGATTAAACACTTATCTACTTGGAATATTGTGCTTTTTGGGAATAGGATTTGGATTTTGTTTCATGACCCTGAAACTCTCTGGGTGAAGTGGGTACACTCTACAATCTTTAGACGGGGGAATTTTTGGAGTATCCATCCTAACAACAATAGTTCTTAGAGTTGGAGGAAAATTTTAGCAGTGAGGGATAAATTAGGGAACCAATTCAGAATTAAGATAGGATATGGAGCTTCTACTTACTTTTGGCAGGACCCTTGGCACTCGAGATTCATTCTCCAGCATTTCTCTATTGCAAGGGCTATTAAGGGATCTGATCTGAAAATGACAGCCACAGTTTCAGAGGTGATCAGGAATAACATGTGGAGCTGGCAAGAGTTAATAGGTGATTCACTGGGCTTCCTGGAACCACTCCAATATCAACCGATTAGCTCTCAAAAAGATAGTTTGGAGTGGTTAGCTGGGTCAGTGAAACGACATACCTATACTAATTCTTCAGCTTATTCCTTTTTAAGACCCCCCAACAAATAACCCCTTGGCATACCCTGGTTTGGTTCAAAAAGAACAGTCCAAGATGTTCTTTCATCCTTTGGTTGGCCTTCTGTGGCAAATTACAAACTAGAGACAGACTACCTTACTTCTATACTCCCAATCATTGCTCCTTATGTCTCAATGCCAATGAAACAATAGATCATCTTTTCTTTGAATGCCTATTCTCCAAATCAGTTTGGACTTACTGCCTCTCCTACTTTCATATCAACCTTCCACCACTTCTCAACCTCCATACAATCCCTTTTTGGCTAAACTATCCCCAAAATCTCAAAACTATAAATCCCAATATATTCCCAATTATCCTTTCGGTTGTAGTTTACTATCTGTTGAAAAGAAAGGAATGCCAGGACTTTTAAAGATGCAGCTATGGAGGTGGATGGCTTGAAAGCCAAAGTGATCACCCTAGTATAGGAACAACTCAGAGCAAACATAGAGGGAAGGCAAAGGTAGGAGAGTCTTTTATATCACTAACATCTTTTATGTAGATTTTTGTTTCAGGTCAAAGCATGGAAATTTGGGGAAGCAAGTCATAGCTGCTTACCCCACAGAAGGAGAGCACAACCAATCATCATCTCTTCGAATTCCATTATCAGTCGCAGTTAGTAATACCTCAATGGCAAGGAATCAACACAATCAACAAGTTAGTAGGAGCATATGCAACTTAGTGTGGAGCAGTAGCAACCACCAAAGGAAGGTAGAGAGGATAGCTATCCGACTATAGATAGCTATTGCTCTCCTTAGCATTGCAGAAATAGTTGGAAGCCAAGGGGATACAAGCATCATAGTAAACAGAAGACAATCATGGAGAATGATGGCAGCAATAGCTCACCCCGCAGCTCACCAATCAACCTCAGAGAATCAAAGAACAACAGAACTTCAACTCTCCATCATTTATCCAGAGCAATTCGTCAAACCTCAACATTTATACACATGGAAGGGAATCAGCATCAACACTAGCAACAACCTAAAGGAAGACCAGAAGAATGCAGCAACAGCTCAGAGGACAAGGATGAGGTCGAGTGATCCTAAAAGGGACTCACCTTACCAACAACATCAGCATACAACAAAGCAGATCTGGCCAAACCTCTACACCATGGGTAGGTACAATCAAGGGAACACAGCAATCCTTCATAGATGGTTGAGAGCACATGTATATCCAGCTGGTTGTAAGTATCAACAGGTAGACTTTTCGAGGCATAAGATACCTCCAATGAAGGAGTGCATGATTGATTCTTGATGCACATTTGTTACTGCTGATTGATCCAATAGTTTTTAGATATTAGGATCTCTTTGAAGCCTTTTTCAAGTCAGGTTTTAATAGTGTATTGTTGCCATATGGGAAGCTTTTCTCAGGGAACATCTTGTCAGTATAGGGGTTCTCTTTTGATAGGTTTGAGATGAGTTGCACAACTATCTCTACCCATGTACATAACTTTTCTTTTATTAATGTTATAATTGATTTACCAAAAAAATGTTAGTTAATACTTATGCATATTTTATAAAATTCCCTAATGGTCCCTTCATTATTCCTATCTTGTATGTGGATGATATGTAGATAGTGGGACAAGATACTGGTATGATTTTCAGGTTGCAAGAGGACTTGTCCAAGTACTTTGACATGAAAGATTTAGGTCTTGAAAAACAACTTTTAGACATGGAGATCATTCGTGACAGTAAGGATGGAAACTTATAACTATCACACGAGAAATATATTAAACAGGTGTTTGAAAGACTTAATATGAAGTATGCCAAGCTAGTGAGTACACCATTAGTAGCTCATTCCAAGTTGAGCAAGAGAGCTTGTCCTACTATTGAAAAGGAGAAAGAAATTGTATCCTCAATTCCATATTTCTTAATTGTTGGCTCCTTAATGTATATCACGATATGCACTAGATCAGATTTCACACACATTGTTGGATTAGTAAGTAGATTGTTATCCGATTCGAGAAAGATACATTAGGAAGCAGTAAAGTAGATCTTCAAATATCTGCAAGGCACTTCTAAATTGTGTTTGTTTTCTAGAAGTAGTAAGCTAATTCTAGAAGAATACATATATTTGGACATGGTTGGTGATCTAAATAATAAAAAAAAGTCGACCTCATGCTATTTATTCAAATTTACAAGGGAGATATTTCTTAGCTATCTATGTCACAAAAGTGTATAACTTTGTCTACTGATAAGGTGAAATATGTTACAGTTGTGGAAGCTGGAAAGGAGATGCTTTGGTTGAAGTGATATCTTCAAGAATTGGATATGAAACAAGACGAGTACATGGTTTATTATAATAGTCAAAGTGTTATGAATTTAAGCAAAAATTTCATGTATCTTTCCCGCATTAAGCACATAGGTATCACTAGTTGTGATCTATGGTTAAGGAGCAACTAATAAAGTTGAAGAAGATTCACAAGGACAAGAACAGTGTTGACATATTAATGAAGGTGGTTCTTAGGAGTAAGCTTAAGATTTGTAGTAAGCTTGTCAGGATGGTTTTAAAGTGAATAATGGGTGATAGATTTCTCCACCTAAATGGGATAAAAAGGGAGATTGATGTGGTTCTAGCCCTATTTTATGGATATTTCTATGTTTAATACCACTAAATCCAGACTCCAAAAGTCTTACTTATTTTCATTGATAAAAAGGAATAAAGTCTGGATAGATTTTAGGCAAAAATTGATGATTGGAAGTTGTTTTTGGAGGACATGTCTTTGTCAACAGTGGACATGGTTGTATGAATCATTGTGTAAGCTTCTGTAGCTGTGTGCAAATTGAAAGGTAATGTTTCAAGATCAGACACGCTTGTGTGAAGTTAGACATGGCCATATAAGTGGAGGACACGACTGTGTCCGCTAATCATGTAACTCACTATAATCGTGTTTCTATCTATCGTGTTTCTATGACGTCAAGATTTAAAGCTTAAATGGTCGTATATAGTGATGGTCGTACATAGAGACCATGTGCAGTATAAGATCTTATCCTTTTAAGATTTAAAGAGAGATTGAAGTTGCATGAGACATAAACACTCAACAAAAAAAGAGTTTTAAAGTCTAAATAGCATTCATCAATTACAACTCTATCGAAGTTTGATCTCTAGGATTAGTTGGGAGTAATATTGTTATATATATGTCAATTTATACTCTACCCTAGAAGTTTTTTTTAAGAGAGCTAACAAAAGAGAGAGCTAACAAAAGAGAGAGCTAAAGAGTTCAGCTATGGTTGTCTTGTGAGGTGTTCTTGAGTAAGATAGTTTGAAACCTTTATCGTTTGTATCCTACTATTTGATTTTAGTAAATTTTATTGTCGGTTGGTTCCGTAATTTTAACTCTATTTTTGATGCTAAAATCTTGTGTTTATTATCTTTTAGTTATCTTTATCGTTTGAGTGGTTTGTTATTGGTCGAATGAACATGAAAATTTTGTGAACATTATTGCTTGGAGCCCTAACAACAAGAAATGATGCAACATACTAGGTCACATATTTTGCAATAGATGGATTATCTATGCAATAGGAATGCTCTATGTCTGTTTGATATGCTATTCGGCCAGGTACTTGCAATGACAGAGGCACATGAGGCCCAGTGGTGCATTGGGCCCCCCAAGATTATTAAATATTTTTATTTTTTATTTATATTTATATGTATATATATATACCAGGATGGGGTTATTTAAGGGTTAGTGGTGTACTGGGTTCCCTAAAATTTAAAAAGATTAAATATTTAGACCCTCCTATCTTCAATTCCTGGCTCCGTTACTGGGTACTTAGCGTTTACTTTGCAAAGAAGTGAGGGTTGGATGATAGAAAACTTTTCTCCGATTACCATATGTATCTATTTCAAGGTTGACTCTTTGTTTCGGTTTGTTTCACCTATATTTACTAATATATGAATGCTTACAAAACAAGTTAGAACGAGATTCGCGCATTTTAAGAGGTTTCATGTACCTCTTTCATTATCGTTAATAGTATATATATTCGCGTCCTATCATTGATCTATTTTCTATATTGAAAAACTGCAATGTTTATAAACCCGTCCCATGTATTTACTAAAATTTGAATGGCGATGGATGAATAAGTACTTATAGTTCATCAGTGACCTTTATACATTATAATTTCAGTAATATAAAATTCCTTTACATGTGGTAATCATACATACTTCAGGACAGACTGTAAAAGCAAACAAAAGGTAACCCTGCTCAAGATCAGCTAATCATCAATAAACAACTTCATTGATGATTAGAATATAAGTTCACAATCCAGACTTAGTTAATTAAGGAAAATAATTTTAATCCCTCTTCTCTAATGGAATTTGAGCTCATAAGATATATTAAGATTTTATTACATATCAAGATTTTATCAATAACTCATTTCAAAGTTGCTAATCCACCCAAGACTTTTCGGAGTCGTAATATAGCTTTAATAACTTTTTTTCCTTAAAAGGTAATCTCGACGTAGAGTACGCACGGGGCAATGCATTGACAACAACTGAAAAATAAAAGGCATCTACGCATTTCTTTTTTTTTGGTGGGCAGCTGAAGCGGACTTCCATGTCGTAGATTATTTCAATGATATCTCTATGCCTGTCAATTGCAATTCGAATAAAAAATGACACATAAAACAGGGAACTATCCGGAAAGACACACAAAGTGATCAATCTCCTACATTTACTTGTGATTATTTATATATTTTGGACCCTATAAATAACACACCCGTCTTCCTTAGTTCTTACAAACTCCCCGAGGGAAGAGTAACAACAGGACGTAGGATTTCGGCTTCATTATTCTTATTTCTTGGCTCACTCTTGTTATCATCAGCTTGGTGATTTTTTTCTTATAAGTTGAGTTTGAGGCAACACCGAGATGGGAGATATCTCAGGTAGCCATGAAGTTTGTTTAGGTGTGAAGGATGATCATAACCATCTTCCTGTCTGTGCTTCCAAAGATTCATTCTTGAGCTTCTCTGTCCCTTTCGTCCAGAAGGTACTAACCCCTGTAAAAAAAGTTCTTGTTATACCCTTTCATCTGATTGGATTCTATCTGAGTTCATGTCCAGTTTGAAAGTATTTTTTTTGGGTTAGGCATTGGTGTGGTTAATGAATGATGATTTTGCAGCTGATAGCCGAGCTGTTTGGAACATACTTGCTGATATTTGCTGGCTGTTCGTCGGTGACTGTAAATCAGAACTTTGACAAGGTTGTGACGCTACCAGGAATATCAATAGTGTGGGGATTGGCTGTGATGGTTCTGGTTTACTCTGTTGGTCACATCTCGGGTGCCCATTTTAACCCTGCTGTCACCCTTGCCTTTGCCACCTGCAAGAGATTCCCATGGAAACTGGTGATAATATTACAACTAACGTGTTGAAAAAAATAATAACAAAAAAAAAAAGAAAAACAGGTGAACTAGTAGGTTCAAGGAATTGACTAACTGGGCAATAAGTTGCTTTGAAATGTTTTGTGTAGGTACCAGCTTATATAGCGTGTCAAGTTGGTGGATCGACTTTGGCCGCAGGAACTATTCGATTACTATTTACTGGGGACCAGAACAAATTTACGGGAACCATGCCAGCAGGTTCAGATATGCAATCTTTTGTAGTTGAGTTCATAATCACATTCTACCTCATGTTTGTCGTATCCGGGGTTGCCACTGACAACAGGGCTGTAAGCACCTTTTCCATCCTCTAATTTTTAATATTATGGATATGTTGTTTCGTTCACCTAATTTCTTATTAATAATAGTCTAAAATAATTCAATTCGTTTGATCCAAAAGTGAAAGAGACTCAAATACAAGAAGTCTTAGAAGTAATTTAGCAGAGAATTTATGCATATGAAAGAATCAATTGAGAATTTTAGGATTTTTTTAAAAAAAAGTGCAGGAGGGCAATTAACTAAAATATAGGAGAATGAACTATAAGTTAGGAAGTCATTTGAGCATAATACGCACGGAAGTTGAGAAAATGACAGAAGAGAGTTAAAAAGAACATGGTTGAGTGGGATCGAAGTTAAGCAGTTATAGAATTCTAGAGCATGAATAGTGGTAAGTAGTTAGCTAAAAATATAGAGAAGTGGGGGTAGTTATGCAAAAATTGTTTAAAGATAAGAAGACTATCAATTCAGGACAATTTTCACACAACAACAAAACAATTCCCAAACCTACACAAGCACAAAATATCAAAAATCACTCTCTAGAGAAATCAATTAACCTACTTTTGTTATTTTTTTTTTACCTTTCTTTACTTTGTGAATTCATGTTTGTTACTTTAAAATATCTGCGTAGTTTGTGATTCCCTTTTGCAACAATCAACTATTTTCTTCAATTTGGATATCATTTCGTCACATTAAGCATTTTGGTAGCTTAGAATTATACTTTCTAAGTTTTATGAAGCTTACTTATATTGTTGATAGAAGTCCATTGTAAATTCTAAGATAATTCCTCCATAGCACACTCACTTTCTAGATTAATACCAAATAATTTGGCACATCCAATAGGACCACAATGTCAAGAACACGAATGGAAAAGAAATCGATTTGCCTCTAGTCTTGGAGGAAGAAGTCCCTACAGCTGTAGGCAATGAAGGCATTGTATTTTGGGTGGTAGAAAATGTTGAGAAGGCAACCTAGCCTTCATCTAACTTCCCTGCAGGCGAGAACCCAAAATTGCCACAATAGAATGACATTGTTTGTATAAATAAAGTTCTAGAGTTAAAGTCTAATGCTGCCTCCATGACTAACTCAATCAAAATATTGACAAAGAAGTTTGAAAAATTGTCTACCACTTTAATACAATTTACTAGGTGAATTTTACCTGATTTAGCAATGCAAATCTTTGAAGGACTCGAGAGACATCGTACTCCTAATGTAATGGAAGTTGGAGAATGCAACTACCTTCCAGCTACTTCTTCAATAGGCAAAAGATATGTCCCTCTACCTAAGAGAGAAGATATCATTGTGGCGCTTCCTCACATTAAACAGGGTAACATTTGATATGTAGTCAAACCCCAACAATATGACAAGGATCAGGAAGGATGAAGCTAATGGACCATTTTATGGTTTAGGAGGTAACATTGCAACTATAAAACATAGTCCCATTATTCACTCACCACAAATGAGGCTATAAGTTGATATGAAAGTAGTCAGAGAAGTAATTTAGGAATTGTACAAGGCTAGTTTAAGCCAATTTAGCCTTCAAACATTCCATAAACCTTATTCATAACAGATTGGAATCCTTATCCTCGTAGCTACAAAATTTCTTAATCTAACTTGTTTCCTATTGAAGATGGTTAATCCACTATTGAGCGCATCTCTAAATTCACTATACAATATGGAGAGCTTGCCAATTATGAAAACTTAAACTACTTCAAGCTTAGTCTATTCTCGAATTCATTAATAGGGACCACCTTTTCATGATATGTTTTATTCCCCGAGAATTATATTTTTCCTAGGGCTAAAATGGAAAGATTGTTTCATACTAAATTTTTAAGAACTACTCCGAAGTTAGCATAATAGAGTTATAGAAGGAAACTCAAAAGAGCGGTGAGAATGCTGATATGTTAATCATTCATTTTAAGAAAATAAGAAGTTAATGCCAGATCGTGCTTCCAGAAACTAAATATGTGAAATTTGCTCAAAGGGGGATGGATATTGAACTGCAAAAGAAATTTCAAGGTATGGAATTTTGTGATTCCTATAAGTTAGCAGTGAAGTCTCTAAATATGAAGAGCTTCTTAGAGAAGAACATCGTCATAAGAAGAATTTGCTAGGCATTTATATTACTAAGACGAATTCTTATGATTCGGTCGTAGCCAAAGTCGACATCCTTAGAACTTGTGTTCACCCTTCCTTGAAGCACAAATTCCTAAAAGTTTAAAAGAAAATGTAAGCTCCATTGATCCAAGTTTAGTTCACCTTTAAAACCTCCAAAATAGAGGAGATTTTTTATTATTTATTACAAGAAAAGTTTATTACCTTGCCCTTATAGCATATAATTTCTATGAAAGAGGAAATCAGAAGCAAAGACCAATGCCAATATCTCAATACTTGGAGCTATTTGATAAATTCATATTGAAGATTTAAAAATGTGATCCAAATATTAGTAAAAGAATTTTGATGTTTTTAAAGTTGACCAGACTATGTTGATAGATGAAGACTTGTTCCCACCAATGGAAACTACTACCACTGAATTTATTGTTAGGCGTCAAATGAAGTTGAAAATTATGGAAAATCATTTGGTGTCGATATCAAATTCAAGAATAGGGGGTTTCTTTTTCCCCTAAATAGAATAATAACTCTAGGATTTGGGGCTAGAGAATTTCTAGGATCCAACAGAAAGTAGAAATCTCAAGAAAAAAATCATCAAGCATAATTCACTCAAGTTTATAAAAAGAGCAATGAACCTCAAATTCCAAGTTATCAGCGCAAACAAACCTAATTCAGGATACCACCATAAGTGTTTCGATCTCAATATTGGAAACAAGTAAGACATCCAAAGAATTTGATAGCTTTAACTAGAACTCAAATAAGACGACTTCTGTGATATAAATCCACTACCAAGGTCGAGAAAAATAAACTTATAGTAATGGAGGGTCAACTTCAAGAAAGTCATTTCATGTGAAACATGTTTTCTTTAAAGAAAGTACTACGAACCCTAACAACAAAAAGGGAAGGGTAGAAATCACCAATGAAAAGCGAGATAAAACATAAGTGAATATTAGATTTCATAAGAAGTCAGCTCGTTGTGAGAGTTAAAAAAAGGATTCTAAAGAGTTCATTACAATTTAGGAGATTCCTATTCAAGTTTTATGTACTGCTTCTTCCATAAATCTCCCAACATCATTTGGAAAATCTAGTGCAAAAAGGCATAAACTCTTCTTAAGAAAGGTGAATGCAAGGTGTCAATATTGGCAATAGGACCAGGAATTCCCAAAGGTGGTATTAGAGAAGCCAACTGAGGTTATGACATAATATATAAGACCTCTACATATTAAGGCTCATATCAACATAAAACCAACTTTAAGAGTTTTGGTGGATAATGGGTTGGTAGTGAACATTATGCCGACTAAAATGATGATAACTTTAGGAAAAGATGACATTGACTTAATCCTAACTTAACTATTCATTATTGCGTTCAGTGGTTAAACTATTATAGCATAACAAATTCTCCCTTTAAATATTAAATTGGGAATGAAGACTTCCTTAACTGTATTCTTTATTATTGATACCAAAGCCAGGTACCAAGTCTTATTAGGGCAATATTGGATCTAGTCAAATTATTGCATTTCATCATCTCTTCATTAGCTTTTACTTTATAGAAAGCAGATGAAATAGAAATCATTTAGGCTGATTCATAGCCATTCTATACTAAAGTTGATACGATGGAGGCAAAATTCTACAGGGATCATGTAAAGCCAATGCAAATTTAAAAGGCATAAGAGACACAGAAAGAATGAAGACCACTTCAAGTTTAACAGCCTACAAAAGAAGTGGAATTAGGAAAATTGGATAGATTTTTGGAAAATATTGGAATTTGAAACATACATCAGTGGTATTTAGCTAAGCAAAATCTATTGAAGAAGAAGAAAAAGAAGCATGGAAAGAAGAAGCCATGGTCACAGAAGCCGCAAGAAGGGAGTGTGGAAGTCAGAGAAGACGATAAAAGTTTGTTTGAACCTAAGGTGAAAAGTGAAGAAGTAAAGAGGAGCTTTTATATTGTAGAAACGGTCGAATCTTAAAGGAATAGCAAAAGGTGAAATTTTAAAGAGATTTACTATCTTCTGTAATGGATAGTGAAGTTGTTAGGTACCGATTAACATAAAAGGCTGATGCGTTTAGAACACAAAAGATGAAGAATAGTCGCTCACTGTTATTCAGAAAACAAGAAGGAAAACCTTCTTGACAAGGGACAATCCCTTACAATCTCAGGAATACTTCCGAGAATAATAGTCTAACTGCTCTCTCCTCTTCCCCCGTAAACTCTACTTTTTATCTCTTTATTCTTCTACTTCTAACAAGTATCTAACTCTTGATCTATCTACCGCTAACTACCTGATAAGGTTTTATTGATATCTAACTACTACTGTCACTATTTAATTATAACTCTACTGCTCTACTGCTTTTTCTTTTTTCTTTCTTTTTTCCGTGTGTAAACTATCCATTCTCCTTCTCTGTGTGACCTTTATTCCTAACAATATCAGTGAATCCTCCTTGTTATGATTAGGCGATGATCACATCATTTATCATAGTGCCACAGTTGGTACTGTGAAATTCAAGAAATCAAATTGTGTCAAAGTTCCCAAGATCTACTGGGACTTCACACGCAAAGCTGTGCTTACAATGGAATGGGTGGATGCAATCAAACTTACAGATGAAGCTGCACTGAAGGCAGCCTGTTTGAACAGAAGAAAACTGATTGATCTGGTATAGCAAATGCAAAACGTTTGCAGTGTTAATATGTTATGACTTTACCTTTTATATTTTGTTCAACATTTTTCAACGGAATTTTTAGAAAATTCTGTGGAACTTAATTTAATCTTATTGTTTATGATAGATTATGATGATTTTAAACACCACTTGACAGGGATTATCTTGCTCTTTAAAACAATTACTTGAGGTGGGCTTCTTCCATGCTGACCCTCATCCTGGGAATCTTGTTGCCACTGATGCCGGTTCCCTTGCATATTTTGATTTTGGAATGATGGGAGACATTCCTCGCCATTATTGTGTGGGACTTATTCGGATGGTAATGGCTGTTCAACTGGTGATTTGCAAAATTCAATTTCACAATCAGTTTTTTCCGTGGCTTCTTAATGATGGTCAATAACGAAAGTTTGAAAGACAGCTCATGTTCTGTTGTTTCGTATCACAATCTATTTATCCTATGAAATTCTGAAGGAAAAGACCTTTAGTGTAGACAAATATTTGGATTAATAGACATCGATTTCGTCTTATGCTCTAATTCATACATGCTGCCTCATCTGAGTTTAGGTAGTTAGCTTACTACATATTTACTCTATGCATGAGTCATGTCTTCTAATGACATACATCCTGTTCAGGATTGACTAGGAACTTTGATAATATATTCCTCCAATAGCCTTTAATATGGTAAATGAGCTTTTACATAGGTTTGGGTGCCTAATCCTCACTTCACTTATTCCTTATGCCCAGTCATGATATAATTTTGGCATGCTACCATTCTTGTGCATTTTACCTTCGCCTACAAATGCATGCCTCACAATGGTGCTCTTATCTTCAGCTGAGTGTTCTCTGTTTCTGAATTCTCAAGTCATTGTTGGTCCTGAACTTATTACCATGGTTGAAGTTTTCCATTGAAGTTTTTGTTATCTTTTTTGGAAAATGGATGTTGGTGGTGGATGTAGGGTGATGCTGATAATGATGATACATTTTTCTTTGGAATCTATTTTAGAGTTCATTTTTTCATTTTAACAATCTTGTATTTATTTCAGCTTGTACACTTTGTTAATCGTGACTCAATGGGTTTGGCAAATGACTTTCTTTCTTTGGGATTTATTCCTGAAGGGGTTGACATCCAAAAAGTCTCGGATGCATTGCAAACATCCTTTGGTGATGGGACGAGACAGTCTCGAGATTTCGAGGTTTGTCTTTATCTTTTGTGCAAAAGCCTTTTTCCTAGCTTTTTGATCAGGGAATCTAGCTAATATTCCTGTTGAGAATGTTTTTTGTCTTTCAATAGTTTGACTATTGTGCATGATTATCCTATGAATATTGGATCTTTAATATCTCATCTTACAAAAAACTACTTTAGTAAAGATATAGTGACCATGCAAGATCTCTGAACGTTTTTGTTGGTATTTTCTTTGCCTCGTGTATCAATTCCAGTCCATAATGAACCAACTATATGATGTTATGTACGAGTTCAACTTCTCTCTTCCTCCTGATTATGCATTGGTGATACGAGCACTTGGATCACTGGAAGGCACAGCAAAAGTTCTTGATCCTAACTTCAAAGTCATTGAAAGTGCTTACCCTTTTATTATTGGTAGGCTTTTGGCAGACCCAAGTCCTGATATGAGAAAGATTTTAAGAGAACTTTTAATCTGTAATGATGGCTCCATAAGATGGAATCGGCTTGAGCGACTGGTATGTTGCTTTTTGATTTTGGTTATATAGCTCCATTCCAAATTGAAATTGATCCTACAACTAGAGAGAGAAAATTTTGATAGTGTATATCATATATTCATTTGTAATAACCGTTAACCCATTGTCTGCTAGTGATGAGTTGTGTGACCATATTATCCTTTCCTTCATAATGCATATTGCAAATTGGACTGCTCCTTGAATTTAAGTTATTTATAACCATTTTAATGATCTTTCTTTTCCTTTCTTAACAAAGTAATGCTTTGGATTTGTCGTTATGATATTATTCTAAATCCCTATGATGAGTAAATATGTCTTCTCTATATATGTACGATGAGTAAATGCTTCAGAAATGTGGGTTTAAACATCTACTTTTGTTGAGCTTGTAAGCCTTGTTTTATCTTATTCCAGATGGCAGCAATATCAGAACAGGCTTCAGAGTCGACCGAAGAGGTACCTAATTATGGGGAAATTTCTTCAAATCCTTATGGATGGAAATCATTTGACATGCGTGCTGTTGTTGGAGCCACTGAAGACCTTTTCCAGTTCATTTTGTCTGAAAAAGGTTGGAGAGTGCGTGTTTTCCTTCTACGGGATATAATTAGAGCAGCTGATGTTTTCCTAGAGGAAGAGGCCATCAGTTGCATGTTAAATGAGAGATCTGAAACAAGAGAAGCATTCAAATCAGAGGTTTGTTGATCATCTTTGTTTCATTGTTTCTCATCTTAGCTGGCATAGTCTAGAGAATAGTTATAGGTGCGACCTACAATTCCTTAAATGAGTTAGGATCAGAGCAGTCCAATGTTCTAGCTAAAACTTATTTCAAGTTTCTACCAATTCTATAATTTAATTACCGTCTGTTTTATGTGTGTGAATGTAAAATCTTTGCTGCATTCTTTGATTTGTATGATCGCTGAAAGGTTAAAATGTTACCTATTGGGCCCCACATGCTCTTGGTTAAACAAAGTCTGAAGGTTTCTTCAAAATCTGCTGAATAGTTCAGAAAAATTCCAAGAAATAGTACTTTCCTACTTGGCATAAAGATATGCTTATTCCTTGCACATGGAAGTTCTGAAGAAAGAGGATGACAAGGATAGGATGCTCTTTAAAGAGGTATTGACAAGGTCCTTTCTTTCTTCTACTCAACTTGCAGGACCATACGATGCTAATGAGGGTGGCTAAGGGGTTTCATTATCTTTGTCAAGCCATGAAATTGGCCCCAGAGATGTGGACTGCAATGCTTACTCGCATGGTGTTGAAGCCTGAGGTTCACAGGTTTAGCCTTGACGTGATTTCAGCCTTGTTCATACACTTTAGCCATAAGATTCCAGAAACTTCTTGGATTTGTATTTCTAGAATCCTTCACAAGTGGACGAGGAATTATCGGTATGATTATAAATCTGGTGAATAGACCAATTTAGCAGTTTCTTTATCTCTGTGCCAAAACTTCGGGAAGTGCAAATACCTGACTGAGGAGAGATGGCCGTTTTTCGTAATCAAATGAAACTTGTACATGCCTAATTAGAACTCTATCGTTTAACACATGAGCAAATGTTGTCAGAAATTTTGATTCCCTAGTACGTACAATCGCACATATTATGTTGGTTTGTTAGACATATTTAGGAGGTTAATTTATTACATTTCGGCTTTAGACAATCTAGTGCAGGAAAATGAACTGTTATTGGCTTTTTGTAGATTCCGGGGAATTGTAGTATAATCATGCTGTATTCCTTTTCACAAGGCTGTGGACTTTATGCAGCTTGCTTGATGGTGATCAATCTAGTTATGTTTGCTTATACTTCTAAAACTCTACATGTCCTCAGTTACTTTGTTGCCTTCAATTCACTATTAGGTGATAATCTTCCTGCAAAATAGAAAAATTAATGCAGGAAATTGTCTTCGACGAGGTCACTCTGAATCAATGATCTCTCTCGTCTTCGACGAGGTCACTTTGAATCAATAATCTCTGGTGTGGTGAAATCATATATAAATTAGTTTGTAGGCACTAAATGTGTTTATTTGGTATCTATATGGACAACCGGTGAGATGTGTGTATGTGTCTTTGATTGTTGCATACGTATCGAAGTTGTTACCTAGCGTGTTGCATATGATTAAGAGATCGAAAGGTTAATGTTTGATGACTTACTGTCCTAAATGGAGTGGTTTTATTTTAGCATGTTGATCTGGTGGTCTGTAAGATGTGTCTTACCAAAAATTGGCCTGTTTTGTGATTTGGATCTCTAGATTTTAAGTCTAACGACCTGGTGATCTGATGACTTTTTTTATCGTTTGGGCTATCTCTCACTAAGGTCGAAAATAGAGACTACCCACTATCGTGAGAACTTCAAAGCTCGATATTACTGGTCAAAGTTTCGATCCAGACCGTTAAGATGTTGAAAAATTAAAGGGGGTTTAGGTATTTGCAAGGAACAATTTTCTTCTTCGACTACTAAACTGTAACTCCAAACTTTGAGCTTTGGGGCCACAAAAAGTAGGGAGGAAAATGGATGTAGAGAAACGCAGACTTTTTAAGATTTGAGGAAAAATAGAAACAGTAAAGAACTGATATTGAGCAATTAAGAGTAATTAGTCTAAAGAGTAAGAGAGCCTGAATGATTCAGAAAGTAATTGGAGTCTAAACAGTAAGACGGTAGCACAAGAGAGAATCTTTTTCTTTTATTTTGTATATCAAAATGAATCATTTAATATGGTGGTTGGAATTAACATAAATGTATTTTATCAATTCAGATCTTTTTTTCACATAATTGTCTTGCATAGTAGGTAAAGCTATTAATTGAAAGACTCACTTTACGTAATGATTTTACATATTAGGTAATACAGTTAATTAAAAAATTCATTCTAAACATTCTCGTAAATATTTTATACACAAAATATCAATAAATAAATTAAGCTACCCTTACATGAAAGAAGATAGATATATGCACTTCATTAAATGATAGCCAAAAAAAAAAGTGGAAGAGACGTCAAGCATCTTCATCATGTTTTGAAGCAAGTTGCGACCCAAAATGTTGAACCAAGTTGAAAGGAGACAACTTCTTCCTTAAGCTATCATATGATTGGACCAAAATTTTGGTCCAATAGAATAGCTACCTATATAAGTAAAACTCTTGATTTTTTTATTGTATTTTGTTGCCTATAGAAGAGTGTGATGAGCCTCATGTGTTGTAGGTGTGCTTGGGGATTGAATGAAAACTTTCATTCTCTCTTCTCTTTCTCTCTTTCATATGTGTGAGTGTTGTGTTTTTTGATATCAAATTGGCATTAGAAGTAGTTCAACTTCAGTTTTTAAGCGATTTGTGGAAAAAAAGAGAGAAAGTGTTATTATACTTGCGAGAGAGTGATTCATTTAAATGTGAGAGATGTCAAATAGTTATAATATTGTGTGGTCAGGTCCCAAATTAGATATTAAACTTCATTAAAATTATTGGGAGATTTTAATGTCTACCCATCTAAAGGCTTACAATATTTGGAGTCTTGTTGATCCAGGCTTACTAGGAAGAGCTGGTGAAAATGCTCAAAAGAAGGATCAGTTAGCGTTATTCCAAATTCACAGAGGAGTAGATTATTCAATTTTTGGCAAAATTACTAACTTTAAAACTATCAAAGAAGTGTGGAGTACCTTAAAGCTGGCTTACAAAGGTATAGATAAGGCTAAAAAATCTAAATTGCTATTCCTGCGTAGAGAATATGATAGGTATGAAATATCTTGTAACATCCCCGTCCCCATATTAAGGGTTAGGACCTGAAATTTCAGTACATGTGAGCTTAAAGAGGAATTAAGACAATGCATGTTCTTGTTCATGCATCATGTTAGCATATATGCACATAAATACGGAATGTTTTCGCATAAAAAGTAGTACATGCATTCATTGACAACTTCCAGGTATAAATGATATTAAATGTGATTTTATTGAAAATGAGGAGTAGAAGGAGTAGAAATAATGATCTTGGTATAAGTTGTGATAAGGAAAGATTTAGAAACAAGATTGGCAGTGATTTGGAAAATGTTCACTGAGTGTGCTTCGGTCTATTAGCCATAACTGTTTCTCTAGTTATCTAAATGAGATGATTCTTATTTGGATTAAACTAGAAACGTATGGCTACATTTCTTATGAAGACATCGAATTTCAATTTTTTCTCTAAGAATCTCGAAAGTTATCATAAAGTTAAGATTTTGTTGTAGTATGTTGGTGTATGAATGGAAAATTTTGTCTTCGAAATTTAGGGGAAAATTTAGGATTGATATTAACAGATTTTAGCAGGAGTGCCTTCTGGAAAGTTGTTGATCTTTCTTTTATCTTTCCAACGGTATATAGTATGAAAATTTTACACATCGGAGTCAAAAGTTATGATCCTTATAAGTGGAGATCTTCTGTGGAAGAAATAAGACGCAAAAGTAAGACGCAAAAGTGAGACACAAAGTAAGACGCAAAAGTGAGACCCAAAAGTAAGACGCAAAAGTGAGACGCAAAAGAGAGACGCAAAAGTGAGACGCAAAAATGAGACGGAAGGAAATGAGACGATAAAAGTAAGACGATGAAAGTAAGACGATAAAAGTAAGACGATAAAAGTAAGATGATGAAAGTAAGACGATACAAGTAAGACAATGGAAGTAAGAGGATAGAAGTAAGACGATGGAAGTAAGATGATACAAAAGTAAGACGAAGCAAAGTGAGATAAAGCAAAAGTGAGACGATACAAAAGTCAGGAGATAGAATTGGTCTTCCAGGTCTTCATGAAAGTTGTAGATCTCGAAGTCCTATTTCCCATGGTCCAAAAATGAGATCAATCCGACACTGTTTGTGAAAGTTATGGGAATCAAACCAAAATAGGTTCATTTTGATTGAGGTCTTAAACCTAGTTGCTTCTTTCGACCATAACTTCTTCACTAAACCTCCAAATGATCTGATTCTTAAACCATTGGATTCGTAAGACATTTAGCTATACCGCCACTAAAAATCGAAGCTATCTGAAGTTAAGTGAGAAAGATTGAGTGAAAACCATGGGACGGGTACAGTGAGTGTATTCTTCAATAATATGAAATGGTGTTATCTCACTGAACATACTTCAGTATTTTGATGTTTTCTGGATCTGTAGAGATCCAAATGAGATGATTTTTATTTTATGGTAAACTAGAGACATGGAGCTACAAATGGTATGAAGAAATTGGAACCTAATTCAGTCTCTAAGATGTTTAAATTCCATATGGAAGTTGTGTATAGTATACTGTTTTGGACAAGAGCAGTCCAAAAATGTTTGAAGTATATCTTTTGGGATCACTAAATCAAATTGAATGATTTTGGAAGCATTAGAAACTTAAGACAACGGGGAACATTTTCTAGAAGAAAGTATTATGTTAGAATGTGTAAGGATACTATTGGCAAGACACTTAAATATAAAAGACATAAGGCATAAATGGAAGGACAAATGGGACAATTCTCAATCATTAAGGGCATAATTGGAAGAAGAAGTGTTGTCTTGCTTAAAAATGGAGAAGAAAAACGTGAATGAGAAGATTCTAGAGAAGCAAATGAGTGGATGAGAAAAGAGATAAGAGAGAGAAAACATGAAAAAGAATGAAAGAGAGAAAGAAGAGAAAACAAGCTAGGGT
>JAOTBA010000205.1:19157059-19170068 GCA_025629845.1 Erythroxylum squamatum
CTCAGCCCATGTCCGTTAAACGGACAGGCAAGTCCGTTTAACGGACAGTCTCGGGTGAGTTTGGAGTTTTGCCCAGCATGTGTCCGTTAAACGGACATGTGTGTCCGTTTAATGGACATCCTCGGGGAGGAATTAGGCGTTCTGGCCATTTGATGTCCGTTTAACGGACATCCTCGGGTCAGCTTTGGTATTTTGTGTTTTTGGCTGTTTTCGAAGCCGTTTCTTGTTGTCTTGTTCAATTTAGGGTTTGTTGGGATAACCCTATAGGATCCCACTCACGTCTTCCGGTTCAGTCTTGGATGATTGGGCTTCGGAAACGGGGCCCAACAAATATCACCACCCTTAATAAACATAGTCTTCCTATTAGGATATTCAGATGCATAATGACCATGCCATTGACATTTAAAGCACTTAATATCCCTATATTTAGAAGGTTTACAGGATGGATCAGTAGTACCTTTTTAAATTAAAGTACTTTTCTCCTAGCTTTTGTTTATCTCTTTGCTTTTCTCCATCTCTTTGCTTTTCTCCTTGGAATCGGAATAGTGCTTTCTCTTCTTATCTTCGTTTATGCTCCATTTTAGATTCTATTTGTTGCTGGAATTTGAGAAAGACTTAGTTGCCCTTCTTTGTTTTTATTGCTTCTCTACCTTCATGGCATTTTTCACTAGGTCTTTCATCTCTATATAATGTTGCAACTCAACCACATCAGTAATTTTCCTATTCAATCCACCCATGAACTAAGCCATTGTCACCTCTTCCTCCTCTTCTATGTTAGCATTAATCAATAGTACCTCCATCTCCTTGTGATCATCTTCTATTGATCTAGTTCCCTGTGTGAGTCAATGTAATTACTAGTGCAACTTTCTATAAAAATAAGGTGGCATAAACCTCTTCATCACTCTTTTCATCTCTTCCCAAGTGGATATAGGTGGTTTCCTATTCCTTCACCTATTCTTTAACAATTTATCCCACCAAACTAATGCATAATCAGAGAATTCCACTGTTATCAATCTCACTTTCTTATCTTCAAAATAGGTGTGACAAGTAAAAATCACGTCCACCTTTCTTTCCCATTTCAAGTACAATTCAGCATCATTCCTATCTTTGAAGAGTGGACTTTTCATCTTGATGACATTAATGTTGCTATCTTTTCTTTCCACTCTTTCTTCCCTCTTACTCTAGCTCTTACAGATTACACTTCATCTTCATACTCGTTATACATTCTTTCCAATTCTTCCTCTCTATTCCTATGACCGTCAATTGATCTACTATGATTTTGGATTATACTGGTTTCATTAATTCTCTCATCCATCCCATCCATCATAATAGATACTTCTTGAATTCACTTATGAATGCCTTACACATCAATTCCAAATCAGGCACATTGTCATCCTCATCATGTAATGTTTCCTTTCCATCTCTTCTATTTGTCATTATTATAACAAAAAACTGCAAGAAAATGGTTAGCAATAAAAAAAAAACCCCTCAATTCACTCCCTTACGTGTTTCACTCAAAAGACGATACTTCACTCGTGTTTTCAATCAAAATTGGCTTTTACCCTCTTTTAAGCTTACACACTCAAGCCTTTTTTCCACTCAAGTTTGTTGTCCTCAATTATACTTCAGAATTCAATCTCCAATCACGGTAATTCACAAACAACAAATTAAAATTTAGGAATGTGATGAAAATACCTAAGAAAGAAGATAGGCACAAAACTAGAAGCAAGTATACCGAAATGAATAAAGGCAAAATAGGCACACAAGAGGAAAGTATGTATGCTGCCTAAAAATACAGAATTTAAATTAACAAGAATCAATTTTTTAATTATAATGTAAATGGAAAAAAAAGTAATAGATACTAAAAATAGAGACTTAGAATGAAGGAAAATGAAAAAACTAATAAATGCGGAAATTGAAATTTCCTTAATGGAAAAGTCAGCTTGGATACAAAGATGTAAAGACACTAAACAAAATAAGAAGCCAATAAAAAGAAAATCTTATAATTACGCCAACCTAGAAGATGGAATTTATACTATTTGATTTTTTATTTAATTTTCCTAACTTAAGATATGACTAAATCTAAATAATTTTCTAAATGATTAGTTGTTTCCTTGTAAATAATTACCATAAATTCTTCCCAAATTATGGATGGAAACAAGACCTCGCCACCAACTAAATCAAATCTTTCCTTTTTTTACTCTAGCAACTGATTTCTTCTTCTTCTTCTTTAATGCTAGCAAATGAATTTTTTCTTTCTTTTTTCTTTTTTATATGATAATTAGATCGCGATAATTCAAGGAACAAACTAGAAAAATAAAGAAACAAGAAAAACAAAAGAACAAGATGAATCCTAATTTCAAATTCTAACGAAAAATAACAATAGTAATAGCAAATAAATACAAGAAAAATAAGAATTTATCTCAATCTAAACTCTGATACTAAATGGTGCGGAACCCCAAGGCTAAAGAGTCTGAAACTCCTTAAACACGCACTTTGGATAGAACATGAATAAGGGGATTTAGAAATCCCCAACCCTAATGAACCCTCAATCAATTATATGAATGGAAACGTATATGATAAGGTTGATTTAAAAACAAGAATAGAATTTGTCACAAGTAATTATCTTGATAAGAATTATATTCTTGATACAATAAAAGAAGATAATAAATCCTTCCCCAAAGAAGCCGGCCAAGCCAACGTGAGAATTATTCATAAAAAAGAATCCATAAACGATGTGTTACTGTGAGTTATTTATACTCTTGAAAAGAAAGAAACTCTAAATATGTAAAAGACCTTTAAGCACAGGCCTCTCACCTAAATAACTAAAACTCAAACTAATATTTCTAAAATACAGGTCATTAAATCTAAAAAGTTTAGATTTAATGAGCTGAAAGTTGATAAAAGTCCATCTCAATAAAACAAACCTAAAACACAAGTAGTAGGTTGGCCAAAGCTATGCTTTTAACTTAAGATAATTAAATAAACAAGAATTAAAGTCTTTTTACACATTTTGTCCAACTTGATTACTTAAGATGCCATTGCCCCTCATTGTCTCTTGAAATTCTATGTCATCTACAATTCAATGCATGTAAGATTGAAGCATTTCTTTGACCTTCTTAGCTCTTAATCTTGTTATTGGTTCCTATTATATTACCATCTCATCTTTATGTATATTTCTTTTACAAAGTACCATGGCGGTGTTCATATCATGTTGCCTTTGCTTCGTGTACTAGGACCAAACCCGAGAATCATCTGATGTTAAGCAAGAAAAATTAAAGAAACCCAAAACAAATAAGAGATCTTAGATTCAAATTTTATTTTAAGATCCCTTTTCTATTTGATCTTTGTTTCTTCCTTTAAGAATCGTTATAACCAGTCTCACGAACACCCTTGTAACTAAGTCTTCACGAGAGGAGCAGTAATAAATGAGTGGCTGCTTGATGAGCCTCCTTTCTTTGAGAGCTTCAGGTTCTCATCAAAGAACAACTACGAATTAGGACGGTGAACTTGCCCCATGAGTGAGGGTTGTAGCCATGAAAAATGAATCCAAAAGAACAAAATAAGCGATTAATAAAAAAAAATTATAATCTGCTTGGAACATCATTAGAGCTTTAAAAATGTAAAAAGATGTAGAAGTGTACCAATAAAATAGGATTCAAAATAAAGTCCTAAATAAGAATTTAAAACTCTGAACTAAAAATTCAAATAGAACGCTTTTTATAATAATATAATTATATTTTAATAATACCAAAATTTAAATTTTATAAACAATATTTTGTATAAAAGAACTGTTTTTTTTTTCTATGCTTGCATTATTTTTGGAAATACACCAAATTACTCTTAATCAAACTCAGGTTTTGGTGTTTACGACCCCTAATCAAACTGAGGTTGAATTGTTTTGCGTTGGCAAGGATAATAAATCACTAGCCGGCTTCACAAAACCAACGTTTGCTGTTAGATTCAGGGCATTAAACGGTACATAGAGGCAAGATTCAGTTGAAAAGTAAGACACTACAAATCATATGAACCTATACTACCCTACTGTCAGTGAATGGACACACGGCCAATAGCTCCAATTTTATTGCAACAATGATGTTAATCCAATGAATCTCGGATTAACAGTGAACCATGTACCACTCAAGTCTAGCTGCAAAACATCTGAACTGAAACAACAGAAATTGTACAGCTCCGTATCTAAAAACTCTATCCTTTGTTGAATGGAAAGAAAAAAGAAAAAAAGAAAAACCTCCATGTCCACTCTATTTTCACTTCTGTTGGTTGTAACGTAGTATTCCATGAACATCTATGATGCCTGGAGGAAACACTGGATCAGTTGCAGCCCTCACTGCAACCTTTGCCACTGAGTTTACATTTACAGGGGGAGTGAACAGAGGACCAACTAGTGGAAGCTGGTTAAGGGGCTTTGCATGTTGAAGAACCTGCAGGGTCAGGCCAATGATACAGGCATTAACTATGGAATATATCCACTAACCAATACGTCAGCATATCACCACTTAGTTCTTCCTTATTCCGACGTTACTTTATCTAGGATAAACACATGGACATCAATTCCTAGCTTACAACAGTTCTTTTATTTGGATTTGAGATTTGGAAAGAGGTTTTGTTGTATCAATTTGTATAACCACTCGTATACATGCAAAATCACACAAAAACAATGGACAATGCTAAATGTTAATAGAATGTGATTCAATATAATACAATCTATAATATTTGTTGACATTGATTACTTGATAATGTTAACAGCAAAGGGACGTCCAACTCCATTTCTAATTCTTGTCATTGGTTAACCTTTCTTCGTCTTAGTTCCTTTAGTATTATTTTAATTACAGTTAAAATACTAAATATATAAATTAGTTAAATAATTAATTTTATTTTCATTTCTTGTATGATACCTGTAATGGTTGAAAAATAAATAAAAAGTTTTTAGGATTTCATTTGTAAGTTAATAGTTATCTATTAATATAATTTAATGATAATTTTTATATTACATTTATCTAATGACTATTTTCAGATCATTATATTTTTTTAATAAAGATATATTCATTAAATAATAATCAAAATTTGGAAATATTTTCATTCTTCAAATATTTTTTAAAATTTGAAGTATAGATAATCATTAATAATAAATTAAATTATAACAAAAAATTTTTAAAAATAAGATCAGCTTGTGTAATTTTTATAAATTATGAAAACCAAAAAAAAAAAGCTCCTCAATTAAAAGTCCCTCTACTATACTAACTAGAGGAGGACGTCGGTTTCACCCTAACGTGAAAGAATTATGCTGGATGCCTTTTCTAGACCAAACATTGCTTGATCGAGGGAAGTTGCATGTACTTCTACAGCGCCCAGTTAAGACAAATCCGACAAGTCTGACTTGGGTGCTTATAAGTGATGGATATTAAACTACAAGTAAGAAGCAGGATAAGATTACCATTTCCAAAGGAGAACCAACAACTTCCAGAGGTATCTTCAAACTTCCAACTCTGCGAGTCCCGTAAATGAAACCGGGCCTGAGAATCACTCCTGAGGGGACAAATCAAATGTTTCATAATAAGTAACCCATTATCCAGGGAGCCATGGACAAGAGGAATAAAAATAATTTTCTTTCCAACGACAAGAAAAATGAGAACATGCGTACTAAAATTCGAGGACTAGCTTATCTTCCTTTTCTATTACCTGAAGGAGTTCTTAATCGTTTTCTTATTTAGTTCTCATCCATGGAACCTGGCGCCTATACAGAAGCTCAGTTTCATCATGAAAGATAGTGCTCTTCATGAATCTACTATGCAATTTAGCACTTGCTAAAACCGTTATTTCCCCACTACTAATGTTCGGCCTGTGTCCTTTCCTTCTCACAATTCCTCAATCCATCTTCTCTTTCTCTATTCTGTTCACTCCCTTACTAGCAAGTACAGATGCCATGCTTTCACTATGAGCCCAATCAAAAGCATGCAACCAAACAGAAACCATAGTAAAACAGAAAATTTCATTTTCATTAGTTTTCACTTCGAGGAACCTGTGTCAGCCTCCTCAAATTTCAGCTTTTCAAAAACAACAAAAGTTGGCAAGGGCATGCTACACAAAGTCTTTGATGGAGATAGAGAAGTTTTACCTCCATATGGGAACTTTGTCAATAACTCTGTCTCAGCAGCTCTCTACTTCAAAAACAAGAAACAAGCGTCAACTAGCCAGTAGCCATAAGGAAAGAAATTTTCTCACTATTTGCTTCCTGATTAAGGTTTTTTTTTTTAAAATTACAATCAATTAGCATATAAACACAAGAACACATCTATTTCTATGTCTGTATGTATGTTAGTTCAATTTGAACAGTAAGTAATACTAAAAACAGCAACAAATGGAAGTCAAAAGAGCTTATGTTAGCCTTTTCCCAGTTTATTAGTAATAGTAAAAATAGCAACAAATGGCTGTCAAAAGAGCTTATGTTAGCTCTTTTCCAGTTTACTTTCTTTATCTGGAGTTGAAATATAGTATTCTCTTAATTCACTACTAGTTTTCAAATGTCAAGTGAATGTAGCCGTCAAAGAAGCCAAAGGTTACCTTTCCGTCATAATATCCTTGCAGTAAGTAGTTAGCCATGCCAAAGTCAGCAGCCGAGATGTAGACGAATCTTTTTACACCTACAGTCAAAAAGTGGAATTATGTTGTAGAGGCAGGCAGGGAGCATCAAAACAATAAACAGAAAACAGCTAGAGATGTTAAGTTTCTGTCTACAGACTCAATATGCTTAAATTACAGCAACATTTCTAAAATAATTTGAAGTTTACTCATCATATTAACAGGAAAGAAACAAACCCAAGGCTTGCTGTTATATAACGCATTAGTGATTTGAAAACAAAAACTATTTACTGAAGGCAATAAAATCAAAGCCATGCCACAAGAAAATGTTTTCCGAAGACACTTGAGGCTTGATAATCAAATCAATTAAAAAAAATTTCTGAGTTACCAATGGGATAGCAATTTCGACAAAGCCCCAAAACCAACTCCAAGTAAACAGTGATTTCTTATTGTGGTTATGGTGAGTTATTCACAATTTCCATTCAACATGATATTCAATTGATATTAAGCGACCATCCTTTAATTGTTAATGGGAATACAATTAAAAAAACAACAGTGAGAAGACAAATTTGTTCCTAAAAAGGATACCTTTTACAGAAGCAGCTCGAATTGCATTGATGTTTGCAGTTCCGTTAATTTTATACATGTAAGATGGCGAGCCAAAACCACCAACACAGGATATCTAGAGTAGAAAATTTAAATTAGCATAAAAAAGAATACTCATTACATAAAGGCAACAATTGGTTGACCATGTTATGTGTTCAAAAGAGATTATAGTTTGCACATAACCACACACACACGCACACATGCACATAAACAAACAGGCCGCCTAAGCAAACATGCTGTAGTTTCACACAAATGATAATAAACCTTCGCTCGAATGATAAGTCAACACAACAATAAGAAGCTAAGGGTTCACATACAACAGCAGTAACTCCATCTAGCGCTTCCTTCCATGAATCAGGTGAAAGAAGATTTCCTGGCAAAGAATCATAGAAGGAAAGAAAATCAAGTTGGGAGTAACATCAAAGGCACAAGACTATAAAGTTTAGTAGACAAGAAAGTAAACCTTGGTGCCAAGTCATTCTATTAGCCCATGAATCACGTATTAATGACCTGCCAGACCTAAAAGGAAGAAGCAAGGATACTCAGGAAGACAGGAAAGAGATTATCACGTTTAACACTACACACTCCTAAGTCTTGAAGGAGAGGACTGATGCTGCCAACAAATAATAAATGGCTTGGGTTGGAAATGTCATCTGATGAACTTGCAATTCACATAAAAAGCTATACTAGCTTCCAAGAGTAAAATTTCGTAGGTAAAGAAAAGAATCAGTACGAACTTAAAGAAAAAAATTGAAAGAAAACAAAAGCTGCCAAGAACAATCAATATTTCATCACACCCCAAGAAGAGGCTAAGATTGCAAGTAATCTAGAAACTAACAAATTATTCCTGATTGTGGAGAAGCATGATACCTGCTAAGGCTAGCAACTGATACACCACGGCTCAAAGCTTCTTTGCAGACATGGGTGCCAACAAATCCACTTCCACCCAATACAAGCAACTGAATAGACTCATATATCAGTGAAAATGTACAGAGGTCAAGTGTAGTCTACAGTAATCAGAGCAACCAACATACCTTCTCTTCTGGGGGTGGAGGGGCATTCACTGTCTCTGCTTCCTGAACTTTAAAGGGCTCATCAACTTGATTAGACTCGGTTGACAAGCATCTCTTATTCCTCGATAATGCCAGCGGGCTACTCGGACAGTGGCAATTCAATTAATATTTACAACGAATTAGAATTTTACAACTCGAAACAGATACACGGAAAACAAAGAATTAAAAGCATAATCAAACAGCATGTAAAAGTAAATTTGAGAGCATAAGACGAAAATAACAAGAACAAATAAATATAATCTAGTAGGCTAGTGCCATACATTTGATGAAGTGGGGAATCAACCATCATTATTCATTTGGTTAACAAGTTAGAAGCATGAAAACGAGAAAGAAACTGATATGGTACCGTCTTAAAAAAAGAACCCGCTTCGCACTCAACAGCGCCCAGTAAACCCTTGAACTGCCGTTGACTGTTGTGTTTACACTCACTTGCATCGGTCCCTATCCTTGTCCAAGCATAATCCAAATGTTAAAACAATAATGAAGTTGTTGCGCCAGCAGCACTGCCTGAAGCCACATTTCCAGCAAAACACTTTAGGTGACCATCCTTTTCTTTTGAACATCCGAAAACACTTTTGAAATAACCCTTGAATGCAAAATTGAAATCCTAAGGACAATTAAGCACCTGTTTCAGGTAGCGAAACAGGACCAGGAAATCCCAATTGGAGACAAAAAGTTTCATAAGATGATGAATTAGGAGCTCTGAGTAATTTTAAGTCAAATTAAACTCTATGCATCTGGATACTTGAGTAAGATGTTCAACAAAATCCATCATATTGCCAACACACAAAATGAGAATGTTTTTCCAGCATACTTATCAAATAACAGTTAAATTCATTATAGAAGTGCACATGTACAGCTTGTCAAACTTAGTTAAGCATTACAGCATGAATTTGGCATTCAACAATGGTTTACCAGTTAGCACATAGTACATAGCATGTCCACGGGTGACCCCGAAATCTTAAATGCAATATTAAAAATTTGGAATTGATGTCAAAATCAGGGAGCAAGCAAAAGATTATGCACTTATTTTCCTGCCAAAGGGAAACGACATATAACATTTCGGAAAGCAACTCAACTTCACAAGCAAGTTTAGGAAGAATAGGAAGCAAAGCAACAAGAAAAGTCAAAAAGGAAAAAAATAGACCTTTAAACAGAATAGATCACTGAGGTTGAGGATATACTATCATCAGTAAAAAGGAGAAAAAAGAGAAGAATCTAACTAGGGAAATATCTTATAAGATTGGCCTGATTGCCTCTCCAAATGCAGAACAAGCCTTCTTCTCTCAACACCCTTCCAAAGCACTGCCTGACACCCATATATGGAGTTTTAAGTTGACCTCTTTTAATCATCTCTTGGTTCTGCAACAAAAACTTCACTCTTTCAATTGGTGCTGCAGTAGTTTTGATACCACTGCTGCCATACCTCCCATCACAAAATCTGCAGAAAATTTCTCAGGATTCAGTGAAATTTCCATACTTCCCACAAAAGACGGCAACTTTTCTCGATTCTAGAAGAAACCCAGAAGGGGAAAGGAGAGAAGATTCAGTCAACAAGCATAAATTTTTGCTGCCCTTATCATGCACTTCCCAACAACAAAACAGATACCAGACAATGAAAAAAAGGGCATCATGAAAACTAAACCTGAGAAGGGAAAGAGAGACAGGAACCTGTGAGTTTTGAGATCGGTGACGTAGGCGAATCTCCGGAGGACAAAAGCTTCTGTCTTCACTCGTCAGAGACGACAATGAAGCCCAGATGGTGAGAAAGCCAGGTGCGGGACGAGCAGAAAGAAACAAAACAAAAGGGGAGAAGAGTTGGCTATGGTTTTGTTACAAGAGGAGAAGAGGAGAACAGATGGTATAAGGTAGCCCTGTTATTTACGTAACTGACGGAAATTAGCATAAAAAGTAGCTTCCCGCAAAAGCTAAAATTTGGACTTTTCTGAAAAACTCCAATTTTAGCTTTTGAAAAAGCTGTATTTCAGCTTTTAAAAAAGCTGTTTTATTTCAAAAAGTGCTTCTAAAATTCACTGCCAAACACCTATTTTTTCTTCAAAACAGTTTTTGCGGTAGTGAAAAGTGCTTTTGGACCCTCCAAAAGCTGATCCAAACAGGCACTAAAACAATAAGGGTTTTATGTGTTGGTTTTAAATAAAACAAAAGAGTAGCAGCATGAATGTTTGCGGAAACGTAAACAACGTTTACGTAAATGTAGACGTTTCACATGAGAGTAGCTCACAGCCACACTGTCGTTGGACGCAGAGCAGATGCCCAACCAAGGACCAACCGAAATGACAGCACAAGAGAGGAAAGCAGCTAAAACGTAGATGTTTAACAAGTGCGTTGGTTTTAAATGAAGGAGTGAACAGTGTAGTGGACCAACAATTAATTCAAACGAAAGAGAGAAGGGAGGCGCAACAAAAGCAGAGAATTGGTTCTTCGGCGGGGCATTTTTAAGTGTAAAAGCTATGATCATTTGGAGACTCACACAGGGGTAACGTCTGGACATTAGTTTTGAGGTGACATCGATACCGATAATTAGGATTAAGTGTATTTCACTATTTTTGTTTTTTTTCTCATTAGAAATTGATTATGTTATTTTATGTTAGTTGAATTGAGTTTTATGTATGGGTAATCGTATTCTAGTTATTGTTCAGTTATTTGTGTATAAACCCATTGGATATTGTGAAAAGATAATTTTAATATATTCATTGAATTGTTTATTTGCAAATCCATTGTTATAATTTTGATATAATCCATAATTATTATATTAAAATTCATGTGTAGCGACTAATGATTCGTAATCATTAGGGATAATATAACCTAAGTTAAATGACACATCGTATATGGTTATTGCTTTGATTAATCAGTTTTTCTAATTTATAAAGCTACTGCTTAATTGAATCTAGAGATCGTATCCTAGGTTATTCGATAGTTAGGTTTAATTAACGATCGTATCTTGATTAAACACTACCTAAGGGAAAATTCGGGTTAATTATTTACTCACGATTAATAATTACTAGGAGTGGTTTAAGAACAACAAATCAATTAAATATGTTTAATTAGTGTGTAGGTTGATATTGAACCAAAGAACCGGGTCCCTACCGAATTCTCCACTTTTATCATTTTTCGCATGTTTCATTTTGTTTTCTTATTTCCAAAACCCCCTAAACCTAAACACCGATTAATTTTATTTCAACAACTTTAGACACGCTCTCTGTGGGATCGACTTAGACTCACCACTGCTACAATAGTAGTCTAGTTATCTTATTTTGACTAGCGTTACGACGCACTGTCAACTGGGATGTTGCATGGACCAATAGAGTGTTGTTTAATAGGAGAAAAAACCTGAAAAGAAAAAAAGTTTTGGTTTTTGTTTCATTTAATTTTATTTTTGTAATAATATTATTATTAAAATAAAATATTTAATTATTTATATCATATTTTATATTTTTGTTTTTTAAATCATAATTTTCTTAAAATAAAACAGTTCATTAACATCTACAAGATGTGATCTTGTCTTATGAATGTTAATATTCTAGAATTAAAGGGATTCCATTCTAGAAAGCTAAATTGCATGAGATATGATCACGCTTTACGAATTTCAATGTTTTGTAATTTAAAATGAATGTTACCCTAACCTAAGTTACATAAGGCGTGATTATTCATTATGAAATTTAAAAGTTTGAAATTTTAGGTCTTTTATCCTAAAAGCTGAATTATATAAGCCGTGATCATTTTCTTGAATTTAAGACCTAATTTTTGCCTTATACCAATAAGTCACTACATAAAACAAATAGATAAACCTATAAATAATTGAAATGAAACTAATAAAAATTATCATGTTTGGGTTGCCTCCCAAAGAGCGTAATTATTTAACGTCATTATGCTATATGAAACTTTTTCTTCTCAATCTTCTATATATTGGGGAAGTGCCAAATCAATATCCATCACACTTAGAGTTGTCATATCCTTATAAATGGTTTCAATCTATATATGTTCACCTTAAAGATTTCTTTTGGTATTAACATTCTTTATTTCCACTATACCATAAGAAGATACATCAGTGACAATAAAAGGATCATGAAATCTATAACGTAACTTACCTGGCATGAGCATTAATCGGGAATAATACATAGCACTTTCTTACCTACATAAAATTGCTTTCTCAAGATCATATTGTAATGGAACGATTTTGTTTTCTATTTGTAAATTATTGAATTACCGTAAATGTCCAACCTTAGTTTCTCTAACTCATGTAATTGTAATTTCTTTGCCTCCCTAGCTTTTTCCAAATCCATATTGCAATATTGAACCACCCAATAATCTTTATATTTTTTTTTGATGTTAATACCATCTGGCCAGGCTTTATTGATAAAAACAACCAAAACGAAAGAAATTGTTCAAAGCCACGCAACAAGCAAAACAGAAAACAGAGGTTCCAATAAAGCGAAACGAAAACGAACACAGGCCAGAAAGCTAGTCCATGAATCGAGCTTGAAGACCAGAGAATGACAGCGGTAACGGAGAAATCTTCAGCGGCTGATCATGATCCAAAGGTCCCAGTAAATATCAGAATCTGGGTTTCTCAAGAGAAAAACTAATCTTCACGGAGGTTCACGGAAGCGCTGCTCTTCAGTAATCACCGCTGCAGCTTCCGGAGGGGCTTCTTCCATAAAAAACCTATCTTCATGCAAATTAATTCCAGCCCGAGCTATGAGATGTGC
>JAOTBA010000205.1:19190447-19208145 GCA_025629845.1 Erythroxylum squamatum
ACCCTAACTCAGAAGTTCATAACAATGTAGTTAAATGTGACAATGTAAACTACTAATCCAAACCACACATTGAATGTTCAACATTTGATTAAACTATAATCAAGTAGCTTCACTATAAATTACAAATCCTAGACTTAGGCATTCATAAATCATAGCTAAACTACGGATTAAGCTACTCTCCTTTGAAGCTCGGTAAACTCCAGTCATCGCTACATCTTCAAGAGAAAAGAAACGCCTAACCATGCATTGCAACCGGAAACTTCACAACTCGTGGCGAATCCAAGGTACCTATGGTGGAAGTCGGCGGTGGAAATGGAAGATAAAACCCATCCAAAAATTGTCCCTAGGGAACCCCGAAGGGAACCCTGGGTGGTGAGGTCGTGACTGTTTCCTTACTTCGCTCCTCTGTCTCCTCTCTCTATCTGAATGCTCTCTCCCTACCGAATATTGATCCCCTTTAACCTAATTTGGCAAGGTTTTATAGGATGGATCCGAGTCAGGCTAAAATAATGAGAGGATTTTCGAAATTAAGTTCGGATACCCGACCGTTCGCCACGGCAAGATAATTAATCGACGTCGCAACGTGCACTTTCTAGATCGCTCGCCGCGGCGACATAATTAATCGACATCGTAGCGTGCAATTTCTGGATCGCTCTCCGCAGTGAGATAATTAATCGACGTCGCGGCGTGCACTTTTTGGATCGCTCGCCGCGACGAAATAATTGATTTACGCCGCGACAGGATAATTATGTTTCGCCGCAGCACGTGACTTCCATTTCTTTTTTCCACTTTTGGTTATACTCCTCTTGAGTTGGCTCTACTCTCCTTCAGACCTACAATGAAAAGTAATAATTTGTAATATCAATTGTCCTACAATTTAAGGGAGTACAATTGTTAACTAATTATGACAATTTGACCCTCAAATTACATTAATTCAAAACAAGTACTCTTGGATCAAATTAAGAACAATGTCAAACAAAAGGGGCCGAAAAGTATAACAAAAACCATGAAAATGTCAATAAATAATATAGCAAACTTGGGTTCAATTAGTTACCTATTCCATCTGGATCTATAGGATGTGTAGTATATAGTGATGCTTCACACTAGGGTTTGGATGTGTTTTTATACAGTATAGCAGAGTGATTGCATATGCATTGAGACAGTTAAGGTCTTATGAGTTCAACTATCCAGTTCATGATTTAGAACTTGTTGCAGTTGTGTTTGCTTTGAAAATTTGGAGACATTATCTGTATGGTGAAACATTTCAGACATCTAATAGAAGTATGGCACAAATTCAGACATCAAGGTTACCAAACCTAGTACAACTGAAAGCATTGAATGTTGAGCTAAATTTGGAGCATAATGAAGTATTGTTTGCTACATTGAAGCTTAGATCGGGATTGCATGAAAGAATTATAAAAGCTCAAAGCAAGGTTCCGGTAGTAGTGAAGCTTATTGAGAAGTTGAAACAGAATCTGAATTCTTATTTTGAATTGAGGGATGATGCATTGCGGTTGAAGCAAAGATTATGTGTACCTGATGTGGATGATCTGAGAAAAGAGATTTTGGAAGAAGCACATATAACAGCCTACGCTATGCATCCCGGTACTACTTAGATGTACAGTACTCTTAAACAACATTTCTAGTGGACAGGGATGAAAAAGAAAGTGACCGAGTATATTGCTAAATGTTTGACATGCCAACAAGTTAAGGTAGAGCATTAAGCTCCGATTGAAGTTACAGTCATTGCCTATTCTGGAGTGGAAATGGGAGAGGATCACTATGGATTTCATTATGGATTTACCGAGGACTCCGAGGTAATATGATGCCATATGGGTCATTGTTGACAGATTGATGAAATTGACCCATTTCTTACCTGTGAGAGAGAATAATACACAAAATCAGTTAGCCCGAAAGTATGTTAATGAGGTAGTGAGATTATATAGAGTTCTAGTGTCCATTATATTAGACAAGGACCCTAGATTTACTTCTAGATTTTGGGGTAGTTTACAAATAGCTTTGGGTACAAGATTAAACTTTAGTATAGACTTTCATCCTCAGACAGACAGATAGAGTGAGAGGACTACTAAGACTATTGCGGATATGCTCAGAGCTTGTGTTTTATTGTTCCAAGGAGCACGAGATCAATATGTAGCTCTTATTGAACTTGCATACAACAATCATTATCAAAGTAGTATCCGTATGGCACCATATGAGACATTATATGATAGAAAGTGTTGATCATCTTTGTATTGGGATGAAGAGGATCTAAGGATTATTAAAGGACCATAGTTGATTCAAGATATTGTTGATAAGATTAAACTGATGTCTAGTAGAATTAAGGCAGCCTAAGATAGACAGAAGAGTTATGCAGATCAGCACCAAAGAGATATGGAGTACCAAGTGGGAGATAAGGTGTTTCTGAGAGTATCACCTTGGCCAGGAGTGCAAAGGTTTGGTAAAAAGGGTAAGTTAAGTCCTAAATACATTGGTCTATATAAGATTACTAACAGAATAGGACCATTAGCTTACAAGTTAGCATTACTAGCTGAGATGGATCAGATTCATAATGTATTTCATATTAGTATGCGCAGAAGATATTGATCAGATCTGACACATGTACTACCTATTTAGGAGGTTAAAGTTGTAACTAACTTGAGTTATGTTGAGGAATTGGTTAAGATAGTTGGTTATCAGTCTAAATAACAGAGAAACTGAGTGATCCCATTGGTTAAAGTCCTTTGGAGCAATCATTCAAAAGAAGAAGACACATGGAAAACTGAGCAGAACATGAGGAAACAATACCCTCATCTGTTTGATCAATCAGGTAAGAATTTCGAGGACAAAATTTTACTAAGGGGGAGAATTATAATAGCCTGTTTTCCATACTAAGGGTTAGGGCCTTAGATTATTGCATATGAGTCATACCATTTTAGCGTTCATGAAATTCATTTCATTCACATGCATATCATTAGCATATACACATGAATTATGATTTTGTACACATTGTAAAGATATTATATGCACTCAATTGACAAATTCTGGGGTATGAAAGGTTTAAAATAATCATGATGTGAACTGTGTATTATTATGTCTTGAATTTTGGTTTGAATGATTACAAGTAGTAAATTTGGAATTAATTGTTACCATTATAAAATTGATGAATTAAAATGTATATTTAGACTAGGAAAATTGTAAATTGGCAAGACAATTGACATATGAAAAATTAGGATGAGTAAGCCTATGGAATAAGTGACAACTGGTATAGATAAATGAGGGACATTTGGCATGGGTATTTAATTGACAAATGGAAGCAATGATTGAGTGAAAAGTGAACTAGCAACTAGGCAACATTTGGTAGCATATGGAGGGGATAAGTGGCTTACATGCTTAGGGACATATGTCAATGTAACATGGTGACATCTAGCATTGCAATAGTTTTTTCAACTTGTTCATTCTTCTTTCCTTTTCATCTCTCACCACCAAAAATAGCATCTAAGGAGTTACGTTTCTGTAAGAGTTTTTTCAACTTGTTCATTCTTCTTTCCTTTTCATCTCTCACCACCAAAAATTGCTTATATCTCCCATTCTTGTGTTTTGCTTGAGCTATGCTAAATTACCACACCAAATACATGCTTTTACCTTTCACAAGATAGCTAAAGAACCAGATTATTGTTGTCTTTTATCCTAGCTCAAAACCATCCAATGCATGGAGGGCTAGGTAGACTTGATGAATTGAGCTGGAATTGGAACCTAATTAAGTAAGTAAAGTGTTTTTCCTTATGGAAAGTTATAATAGAAAGATTATGATTGAATTGCGATAGATTATATATGATGTTGACATTAAAGATGTGCTGGAAAATGGAGAATGAGTGGGTACATTTTTGTTCTGTTTTTGCATGTACAAAAATAGTAGTTTATGGGTTGTTGTATTGATGATTTAACTTGGGATTTGAAGTATAATTGATGAGTAATTCACAATAAAGATAGATGTTATTAAGGTGTTATCAAATCTAGAAAATTACAACTATAGGTGTGTTTGTAAAATGACTGTTAATGACATAAGTGAGCAGAATTTTGTAAGCCTTAGTGTAACCAATATGGAAGTTAAATTAACCTGAAATGAAGTGACCTTAAAGGACATGAAATCTAGAAATTTTCAGGTGTTAGTGATGTCTCTAAGCTTTTAAAATTTGTGAAGGACTGAAGGTAGTAAAGTTACACACATTAGTGATGTTGACGAAAAATTCTGGAATTTTGGTTACAACCTTGTGTACATGTTGAACCAGCTTAGAAATTTCACTCTAAATTGGTATATTTAGACTTGATTAAGGTTAGGAATGAGTCTAGATTGTTGCTTGTTTAATTATTTAAGAGCTTGATAAGTTTATGTAGTTAATTGATGTCATATTCTAAAGAATGGACTGTTTTGTTGTCGTTGAGTTCAAATATGGAAATTATGATTTGTTAAAGGAATAAATGAGTTCTTTTAGATATTGAGCTGTTATTGATATGATTGTGATAATTCCGGACATTAATGGTTCGAGGAGTTTGATATTCAGGATTGTATTAGAAGTGTTTTCTAATTGTGTGTGAATATGGAAAATGTGTAATCAATTGAATGTTGAATGCTGGAGTCAGATCCGATGAATGTGATAAATGACTGTGCACATTGAATGAAAGTTATTGATAGCATATTATATGAATTTATGCATTCCATCATATTGTTATGCATTATCAAATAAAGGAGTTGTGACTGGAGTGACCAGTGTGAAAAAGAGCTTAAAGCTAAAAATATGCACAAAGAGCCACAGGCTCAGTTATTAATGAGCCTAGCATCTATAATGTGTGCAGGACATAATATGAAATGAGCCCAGTATCCACAATGGATATGAGACAGTAAATAGGCGTTGGTCACAACAAAGTAAAAATGAAAGTGGAGTCACATGTACATTTGCATTTATATATATATATATCTTTTCATGTATCATGTGAATGATTGTGAAGAATTACTGAATTGTGTTGATATAATGATATGCAATGCTTGTGTACATGTTGATGATATGAATGATTGAGATAAATGATTGGATTATTCTGAAATGATCATACGAAATGTTTGTAGTTCATGATGTATTATGATTTGGTATTCAATATTGAATGATGTGATACATCTACTGAATTGGGAAATAAACTTGTGAATTTAGTTTATACTTGTGATATTTGTGTTTCGACTTGAGTGAGCACATTGAGGATGGTTCACTCACTGAGTTCACAAACTCATTAAAATTGCAACGTTAATTTTTAGGTACAAGGGAGACCTAGCTTCTAAGGTGATATAATAGAAGTCTAGTACTGTCAATTTTGGATATAAAAATGGCTCCAAAGTCTGGTCAGCTGATACCTATGGAGTCTAGATTCAAAGGTCTGGTCAGCTGACACCTATGGAGTCTAGATAAAATACTTTTGTTTAGCTTCTCCTTCCATGTTGAACTTTTTGTATAGAACTTTAAACTCCCAAATATTATGTTATGTATAAACATGGAATAAGAAATGTAATGACAATGTAAGCAAGTTTCATTTTGTGAATGAAATGAGTAGTTTTGATCTTTGGAAATACTTATGTTTTGTATGATGCCATAGTAAGTTGATGCGATTGCTCTAACGTGTCATTTTCATGGGGTATGTTATCGAATATCCACTGGATGTTTGGGCATATGCTCTATGGTAGTAGTGTGTTACATTCCATTTCTACTATTTATAAGAAAATAGGGAGATCTGAATTAGGCCAACACTAAAAGCAAACCATATTACACATTAAATGGCTCTTATTAGTCAGAACCACCTAAACCGTGGCTCTGATACCACAAAATGTAACAACTCCTATGCGAAACCTACTACCACCCACACATATGGCACCCAAAATTCTTGTACATACATTCATGACATATAATTATATTCGATGTTGTATATGTATGTATTACAAAACTTCATATCCCTTAACAATATCATTTAAAAGTAGTATTACATCATTACATTAATATGGTAATCCAAAAAAAAAACATACACACAACTTAAATTCTTAATTACAAACTATTAAGAAACTACAATTTCCTTCATTACATATACAACCATTCTTTAATCAAAAGACACATCCAAAGGTACTTTTAATTCCAACGGTTGGCCTTGGTCCCTGCAGATGATCCATGTGCCTTACTCCTATTACTTGGAGCTATGCAGATTAACACTCATGCTAAGCTTGAAAGCATAGTAAGGAAATGTTTAGTTTAGATGACCACTCACGACAATCATCCACCAAGCACACACACATTCATGAATATCATAAACTTATGTAAATAATGATGGCATAATTAAGAAAAGTATGTAATGCAAATATTTTTTGTATATTATCCATATACCGAAATGCACATTTATAAGGCAAATATTGATATTCAATGCTCATCAATACAAATTACTCATGTTGTCATACTGTATCTCTTATTTATGATTGTTAAATTTCCTTTCTATGTTAAGCCTACTCATTTAAATTTCCTTTCTATGTTAAGCCTACTCATTTCCTATAAGTGTGGATAACGGGAGCTATGGATATCCGAAGATATGAAACTGTGGATACCCAAATCATCGAACTATAGGTACAGAAGGTATCGAACTACGGAGACACTATAGTCTTGAAATGAAGACACCAGTGGTGTCAAACTGTAACTACTACATTGTAACCCCATAGGCATGCCTATCTATCCACCATCAAGACAATATAGCAGGCACCGTAGCATTTCCTTTAACCATTTGCCAATTTTATAATTTATATATTGACAAATCATACTATATATATTTCAAGTCATAAAATATATGTTTGTATTCATACATGCAATTCATAACTTACCACCATTAGAATATTATCAAAACCACAACTATATAATCATCCTATACACATATGAGCAATAAATATGCATACAAACCATTTATGTGCACATAAATTTTCTTTAGTATGCATTATACTAAATCTTAAATTCCAATGTTCAATCAACCAATTCACATACCGTAACTCATATTGATTTATTCCTATGTGTTTGAAAAGTTTCATACACATTCAAAAAGGTTCATATGTGATTTGATAAAAATCAGAAATGAAAACAAACTCAAAATAGTGCAATTTCCTTACAGTCATGTCCCCTGCCCAAAAAATGTACCTCCACTTGTTCTGCAATTTTCATATTGAAAACGTTTTAATTAGGTTTTGAGGTCTATTGTAAATTTGTTTCCCTATGTCTCTAATTTCCAAAAATGACAAATTAAGCCATTTAGACTTCTAAATCATGATATATAGACCAAATATCACAAGCTGCTCCAAAATAGGGGCAATATTAGGTCACCATTTTCTATCTCAATTTCCAATACCAAAAAGTCGTAATTAAATCAGAGTCTCTTCTATATATTTCTATTTATATGTCTTAGTTTTTATATTCAACTGAAATTACCCAATTTAGAGGTCTGTAGGCTAACTAATGATCCAAATATGTGATTAGCTCAACAAACCTTAGCCAGAATTCCACTACACAATACTTTCTTGTCATATTCAACCAATTCTATGAAAGGTAACACCAAATTAGCACCAAAACATCATCCCAGCCGCCATTCCACTTCCAACTCAATCTTTTTATCTATTCAAACATACACACAAAGATAAATTAGACTAAATGCAGTCCCAAACCTTTAAATTAGCAAAGTAGTTCTTCAAATGTCCTTTCTTCCCTTCCTATTTGGCTTTGCTTGACTCACCAACTAGAAACACCACAAATACAAATATCATATACCAATTTCAACATTATAATTCTAACTCTTCATGGTCAAAGCAAGAAAGATGAAGATGATAAAACAAACCATAAACTTTTACCTGGATTTTCACCAAGGATTAGTTTGATTCCTTAAGCAAATTGGTGTGATTAAGGAGATATAATGGAGAGGAGATGAGAAGAGAAAATTCTGCCCTACATACACGCCCCTCTCCCCTCTCTCCTACTCCACTCATGAATTTTCTAGTCTTACACACATGTTTTAATCCCATTGAACCTTATATTACAATCCTATTGGGCTATGTGTTACAATTCTATTGGACCATATGTTACAATGCTATTAGACCATGTGTTGCCATTCTATTAGACACACATGCTTTAATCTTATTGGTCACACATGATTTAATCCTACTTGTCACACATGCTTTAATCTAATTGGTCCATGAGTTGACTTTAGGAAATTTGTACATTAGTCCTTCTTATTCCTTTAATTCTCATATTGTTATATGATGTCATCAATAATTTCATTCATCATATTTCATGTCTAAGTTTGTACGTCTATGCCGAAATGAACAATTTATTTGTTTACCTATGACTTTTACATTAAGTACCATTATGTCTCTTACTATACTTATATGCACTTAATTTGTTATGTTCACTTCTTAATACACCCTAGACATGCTATAATACTTCCAGGGTATATATTGGGGCCTTACAGGAGGAATGTATGGAGGATCCTTATTCTTCTCTTCATCCTTATTCTTCTTCTTTTGGTCTTATACAAGGTGGGGTTCAACTTTTGTTTTTTGTTATTTTTCTAGCTCTTTCCCACTCCTAAGCGTGATAACCTTAAGTTGCTCCCTTAGATTGACTTCCATATTTCTTGGAAGACTCCCCTCACTTCAAATAGATAATGTATTGGCTAACTGGCCCACGTGAAACTTTAGATTGTGAATGGAAGAGGCCTGATTCTTATATAATTGATCAAATTTCGCTTCCATCCTCTTTTGGGCCTCATCTATATATATATATATATAATACTCTCAATACTTGTAAGTATACGAATCATATCTTGTAGTATTAAAGTTATCATTCCCATGAGTATTATGAACACCTAAAAAATTTGAATCTAACTTTGTCTAAGGTATTAAGAAAGTTATTCGAATTAAAATAATAAAAAAATTAAAAAATCAAATAATCGGTGAGCTGCTAAAAAAGTTGAGATTAATCAAAGTTTAATACTTAGGAACTATTTTATCCTTATGTTCTTTCACTTAATCTTATTGATTCAATTTATGTTTGATCTAAGATTTCCTAAGGTTATGATTACTCTCTCTCAATATCTAACCAATTAACCCTAATTGAATTTAATATTTACAGATTTGTAATCTCTAGATTCATAAAAGTACTCATAACTTCTTCAAGCAATTCTATAGATAATTAATTTCAGAACCAAGATCTCTCTTTGATTGATTATTAATTTGATAGCTGTAGGTCTATTAAATTGCCAACTCTCGTTGTACAACCTAACACTTATTACTTTAATTCACTCTCAATTTGTTTTTATACACAACAATTATCATAAATATCCAAATATGTATTGAAATCAATAATAAATTGTAACATCCCATTATCCCATGTTAAGGGTTAGAATCCTAGAATAGTGTATATTAGAGTTATTGAGAAGTTAGAAAGTACATTTCATGCTCATGCATAATTAGCATACACATACACGTTAATATTGATTTTTGCACATTAAAATGATTGTACATGCATTCATTGACATTTTGCGGGCATAATTGAGTTATAAATGTGATTTTATTGAGAATTATGGTTTGATTGTATTGAAAATTGAATTTGAGAGCATATGTATTGATTTAAAATTTTTTGTAAATTTTGGAAAATTTTTGGGTATTTTTGGACTAGGAAAAATGCCAAGTGGCAAGACAATTGTTAAATGGTAGTGGAATTAACTATCAAATGACAGTGGAAATTTTGATAAATGACTTTGGGATTTATTGGCAAATGTCAAGGAAATTTGGAGACAAATGCAGTAGGAATTGGAATTGATTGGACGAGTTAAATAAGAGAAACTAGTTTAAAGCCTTAGAAATTGGACAAGTAGCAAGTGAAAAGTGTCACTTACCAAGCCAAGTCTTAAAGCCCAAGTTAGTGTTACTTGCTAAGCTAAGTCTTAAAGCCCACGTTTCTTCTAACTTAAAAGACCAAGTTAAGTGTTTTTATTCTTGCTTTCTTCATCTTCTTTGTGGCTTTCTCTTCTTCGTCACGACCATCTATCGATTGCCATTTCCATCTTGTTGTCTCTTCCATTTGCAACAAGAAAAACCTAACCTAATCCACCTCCATGATGACCATGAGATGCATGTAAAATTAGTGATTCTTGGAATTATTAAAGAGTTTGAAGAACTGGAAGCTAAATCAAGTAAATTATGCTTTAATCATTACGGGTAGCATTAAATCAAACATTTATGATGAGTAATTTAAGATTGAATGATCATGATCATAGAGTTACATGTATGTTGTAACATGGGTGTAAAAATAAAGAGGTTTATGGTCTTTCATTTAGTGTATTAATGGCATTCTTGGATTGGCTAAATGAAGGCACTTATAATGATCATTATGAGATAGATTGAAAGTGTAAATGGAGTTGATTTTTATGCTAAATCGTGGATGAATAAGTGAATGTATTCATGGCTGGTTTTTGTTTTATGATGAGTAATAGTTCATAAATTGTTATAGAGATGTTTTTGAGGTATAATGATCATTATAACGATAAGTTTAAGATGAAGTGAAAGTGTTGAAAGAAAAATGAAAAAATACAGCAAAAAAATGAAAGAAAATGCAGCAAAAAAATGAAGAAGTGTAGAAAATGATGAACTTGCGAGAATGATGTTCTATTTTTGATGTCTGTGTTTATTCATGGATTTTGAATTGTTTGTGATAAAGTTGAACTAAAATTGAAGTGAGAATGAAGGTGAAAAATGAAATAGAAAATGTACAGAAAGTGTGATAATGGATTGTGATAATTGGAGTTAAATGAAGGTCAGTGAAGTAGACAAAATTGTAGAAAAATGTGATATAGAAAAGTATGAAAATAGGTTCTATTTTTAGGTTGTAATCAACCATGAAATTGTGAATTGTGTATAGAGAATACTGAACTGAAAGTTGAGGTATAACAGAATGATTAACTTGAAATGATAGAATTTTGGCAATCTAGTCTATTGGAGTATGTTATATAGAGTGTTTTTACTGAACATGCATTTATATTTAGGCCATACCTTGATCTTTGAATATTCAAATTATATGGATTTTGATTTAGATGAAACTAGAGACATACGGCTGCAATTCTTAAGAAGAAATTGAATTTGAATTCTGTCATTAAAGGGTCTTGAAATTTAGCTTAAAGTTCAGTTTTAGCTTAGGCTGTAGTACTACCTGTGACAGAAATCATGCCCTGTTGTTATCGAATAAAATGTATTGATGTAGGCTGAATTTGCAACATCCCACTACCATAGAGTTATACCCAAGCATCTAAGGACATTCAAGTACATATGCTATAATAATGGTATGTTAGACCAAAACACAAATCTAACTTAGACATGGCATCATCTAACATAAATAAGAGTCATCAAAATTTAAAACCATTCATTGCATTCATTGACAAAAGCTATCACTATATTTTACAATCCTTATACTAGTTATAGACAAGAAACCACAAATACAAAATTACAACTCTTCTGATGTCAGCTGACAAACCTCTGAGCCATAACTAAGTCCCAAATGTTCCTCTAATTTGGTTTAAGAAATTAGTTCTCCTATCTCATACCTGAAAAGCCACGTTGCAATTTTTATGAGTTTTGAAAACTCAATGAGTGAACCATCACTGAAGATTTCACCCAGATCATATACACAAATCACATATTTCACAAATATTCATTCAGAACATGTATATTCCAAATACTCACATTATCATGGCACATCAATAATCATTGCGAATCAGAACAAATATATACAATTACAGATGCATATGAGGCACTAGATTCATTATTATTGTTGTGACCGAGTGCCTATCACATACATATTGGACTCAGTCAGAACATAATCACGAAGCATAACTCTATGTGTAGAATCAGAAATCACCGAGCAAAGCTCTACGTGCAAGCGCTTTCATACTGGCTACTCCGGTCACAATCCGAATCTCATAATCATCATACCTAAATCCGGCATTTAACTTTTGTTGAGAATTCACATGGTATCATACACATTCAGAATCTCATAGTCTTCGGACTTAAGTCCAGCATTCAACTTTCGTTGAGAATTCACATAGCATTCAGAATTTCAAAGCAGTCAGAGCATTTCTAATACATTCTCTAATATTAAACTCCTCAAACCTTAAGTTCGGAAATTCAGAAACAATCTCAAACAGATAATAATTAGAAGTTTAAACAAATTCAATCAATCCTAGGAAAATCATCTAGGTTGACTTACAGTACGCTCCAATCTACTATTGCCTGGATGGATTGGCAATGTTTGACTGGCGTCCAATGTGCTCCTCTATAACATACAAAACAAATTTACAAATATCACACTTTTGCACAAATGTATAAGTATTCCTTTATGCACATCTACTTATATAAAATATTCACAATGCATATTCAATGACAATTCTGGGTATCTTATTGTGATCTTTATCAACAAATCATTCAGATATCAAAACCCTCATTAATACCATTTGTACTTATAATTTGGACAATAATAAAACAATGTGAAAACAATTTGATAACCTAATGAACACTTCACATTTTTCTAACATACTTATAGGTCAACTTCGCATAATTAATCTAATAAGGTAAATGACAAAATTAGGCAACACTTCCTTATAGAACATTGTTCTCAAAGGTCTTAAGTTTCCAATGATACCATGTTCATTCAATTTGGTTTAGTATACTGAAAGTTATACTCAAAAGATTTTAGACTGTTCTTAAGCTTCAGCAGAATTCTTATCTCAACTTCCAATCAGATTATAAAATTCTTAGAGACATAATTAAAATTTGATCACTTTAGAAAATTTGTAGCCATATGTCTATAGTTTAATTACTATTAATAATCATCTCATTCTGAGGTCCACAAATGAAGATATAGTCCAATTACCAAAGTATGTTCAGTAAAAATTTCCCAGTTATCATACTTCAGCATAGTCACATTTCCATCTTAAGTTCATCAATCACTCCATTTCAGAAAGCTATGATTTTTAGTCGATATGTAGATCAATTTTGTATGAATCTATTGGTTTAAGAATCAAGTCATTTAGACATCGGATGAAGAAGTTATAACAAAAGATTGAAGGATGTTCAGAAATAATTTCTTCAGAAAAATCAATTGAAAGTCGCGATACCAAACCCTACAAAGTCGCGATCGCGCAGATATCCACTGCACCTGCGAAGTCACGGTCGTGCAGAAGCATGATCGTGACTTTGCTGGTTCCTTAAGCACGATTGTGCTTTCTCTCTTCTTCTTCACTGAACTTCTTTTCTTCTTCTCCTTCCATTTTCCTTTTATTTCCAGACTTACTCATTCCTAATTCATCTATTATGTATTTCTAACTCCAAAGACAATCTATAAACAAATCAAATTCAAGTTTACCATTCAAACACTAAAAATCTAAAACTTTATATTCACTTCCTCGCTCTATTGTAAATTTTCCAAAAGTTAATTGTCACATAAATTAATTCAACTAACACTCAAAACAATTCTTCTAACTCATTTTTAGCTCATCAACACACACACAATTCAAAAATCCAAGATTCACATTTAAACATCAAAATCCGATTCTCATATATGCAAATTTCAATTTTCTGCATTTTATTTATTTATCTTACTTTCATCTAATGCATTTTTCCACCTTTCCATATATCACGAACTTACCAAATTTTCATTTTTTTCATCAAGCTCATTTAAATTCATTTATACTGATACTCAATAGAGTCATGCATGTACAGTGACAACAACCCATTTTCAGTTTTCTTTAAAGCAGAACTGAGTATATTCATCAATTTTCTAGTACTCTTCCATAACTCATTTCAAACTAAAACAGATCCTATTTCATATTTCTATATCACAAATATTTCATCTGATTCGTTCATCACAGAAACCACACTTCTCAAACGACTCATGAATAAAATCGTGTACAAAATCAACACCCGTAAAACATCATCAAAGTCACTTACTTGATTCATCAATTAGTTCCAGCAATAAGAGTGAATCAAATGTACAGAATATTGGATAAACAAGACAATGTTTTGGTGATGGTTTTTTCGGTGGAGAAACAAATAATAGAGGAATGAGAGAGAGCTACAGAAATGGTTTTGCTTAACACTGAACTACGCGGCTATTTTGCATGTATCACATGTGTCACTCAAATAAGTCTGCCACTTATCACCACACATACAAGCCATTTGTCACATATATATGTTGCCACGTGTCACACTATAATTGACCCATATTTCATTTTTTTCTAAAATTCACCAAAATTCCAAAATACCCTAAATATACCAAAATTGCCAAATCACATTTTAAATCACATTAATAACTCAATTATACCCAGAAAATGTCAATAAATCCATGTACAATCCTATGAATGTGCAAAAATGTGCATGTCATATTTAGCTTAAGCAGATATGCATTTCCTACTTTCTTAGTAATTTCTCATAATTCACAATTCTAGCCTTAACATGGGCAACAAGATGTTACAATTCTCCAGTCCTAATAAAAATTTTATCCTCAAAATTCTTACCTGAATGGTCAAATAGGTTGGGGTATTGATTTCTCATATGCTCCTCCGTTTCTCACGTGGCTTCCTCTCTCGAATGATTCTTCCAGAGGACTTTCACCAATGGGATCACTCGGTTTCTTAGTTGTTTATTCTGATAGCCAATTATCTTAACTGGTTCTTCAACATATCTCAGATTATTATAGACTTCAATCTCCTTAGCCGATATCACATGAGTTGGATCTGACCGATATCGCCTAAGCATACTCATATGAAACATATTATGTCTCTGAGCCATTTTAGAAGGTAAGGCTAACTTATAAGCCAGTGGTCCAATTCTTTTAATTATCTCATATGGACCAATATATCTCGGACTTAACTTACCCTTCTTACCGAATCTCAAGACACCTCGCTAAGGTGATACTCTTAGAAATGCTTTATCTCCCTCCTAATACTCCATATATCGTTTGTGCTGATGCACATAGCTCTTCTGTCTATCTTGTGCTACTTTAATTCTGCTACGGATCAATTTCACTTTGTCAATAGTATCCTGAATCAACTCTGGGCCTTCGACAATCCTTAGACCCTCTTCATCTCAATATATAGGAGAACGATACTTCTTGCCGTACAACGCCTCATATGGAGCCATACCGATACTACTGTGATATTGATTATTATAAGCAAATTCAATCAAAGCAAAATACTGATCCCATGCTCCTTGAAACTTCAGAACACAAGTTTTGAGCATATCCTCAATAGTCTTAATCGTTCTCTCACTCTGACCATCTATCTGAGGATGAAATACAGTACTAAAATTTAGCTTTGTATCCAAAGCTGCCTGTAAGCTACCCCAAAATCTCGAGGTATATCTAGGATCCCTGTCCGATATGATAGACACTGGAACCCTATGTAATCTCACAACTTCATTCACCTATCACCGAGCTAACTGATCTAGTGAATAGTTTTCTGTCACTGGCAAGAAATGAGCCGACTTGTTCAGTCTATCAATAATAACCCAAATGGCATCATGTTTCCTCGGAGTCCTCGACAAACCCATAATGAAATCCATAGTAATTTGTTCCCATTTCCAATCTGGAGCAGGCAACGATTGTAATTTTCCAATTGGAGCCTAATGCTCAGCCTTAACTTGCTGGCAAGTTATACACTTAGAAACGAACTCCGCTACTTGCTTTTTCATTCCCGACCACCAGTAATGTTGTTTTAGCGTGTTATACATCTTGGTAGTACCAGGATGCATAGCATAAGCTGCTAAATGAGCTTCCTCTAAAATCTCTTTTCTCAAATTATCAACATCGGGTACACATAATCTTTGCCTTAACCACAATGTATCATCTCTCACTACAAAATCAAAATCCAAATTCACTTTCAACTTCTCAATTAACTGTATTAATTCTAGATCTATGCTCTGAGCCTCTTTAATTCTTTCAAGCAATGCAAGTCTCAACTTCAATTTAGCTATCAATGTTTCATTCTGACCCAAATTCAATTCAACATTCAGTGCTCTTAACTTAACTAGGCTCGGTAACCTCGATAGCTATAATTGAGCCACACTACTATTTGACTTCCGACTTAATGTATCAGCTACCACATTAGCTTTGCTAGGATGATACTCAATGGTACAATCATAATATTTTAATAATTCAATCCATCTCCTCTATCTCATATTCAACTCTTTCTGGCTCAACAGATACTTCAAACTTTTGTGATCAGTAAACACCTGAAAAGTGTTTCTCCATACAAATAGTGTCTCCAAATTTTTAAAGCAAATACTACTGTAGCAAGTTCCAAATCGTGTACTGCATAATTAAATTCATGAGACCTCAACTGTCTCTATGCATATGCTATTACTTTACCATGCTGCATTAGTACACATCCTAAACCCTGATGTGACACATCACTGTACACAATATAACCTCCAGAACTAGATGGGATAGCTAACAACGATGTTGTAGTTAACTGAGGCTTTAGCTCCTCAAAACTCCTATGACATTCATCATTCCATCTGAAAGGCACATTCTTTCTCAGAAGTTTTGTTAAAGGAGCTGAGATCAGTGAAAACTCCTTGATAAACCTGTAATAACAGCTAATCCAAGAACAAACACATTCCTTAGAGCCTCCCACTTCATCACTGCATCTACTTTCTTTGGGTCTACCTGAATGCCCTGTCCAGACACTATGTGACCCAAGAATACTACTTGATCAAGCCAAAATGCGTTCTTACTGAACTTGACATATAACTATTTCTCCCTCATAATCTGGAGAACCAATCTCAAATGTGCGATATGATCTTCTCTACGCTTTGAATACACCAAAATGCCATCAATAAAGACAATTACAAAGCGATCTAAATAAGGTTGAAATACTTTATTCATCAAAGCCATAAAAGCTTTCGGGGCATTAGTCAAAGAAAACAGCATTACCAAAAGCTCAAAGTGCCCATATCTTGTTGTAAATGCACTCTTAGGAACATCAGCCTCGGCTATTTTCAACTGGTAATACCCCGATCTCACGTCCAACTTTGTGAACACCTGATCCCCCTATAACTAATCAAATAAATCATCAATCCTCGGCAATGGGTATTTATTCTTTACTATGATCCAATTCAACTACTAGTAATCGATACACAATCTCAAAGTTTCATCCTTCTTCTTTGCAAACAATACCGGAGCTCCCCAAGGTGACACACCGGGCCTAATGAAACACTTATGTAAAAACTCTTGTAACTGGGTTTTCAATTGTTCAGTTCTACAAGTGCCATCCTACATGGAGGTATTGATATAGGAGCGGTACCTGAAACAAGGTCTATGGTGAACTCCGTCTCCCTTTCTGGGGGTAAACTTGGTAGTTTTGCAGGAAACACATCTAGGACATCCCTAATAACTAAAATATCCTAAATGATTTGTTCATTCCCAGTGTCAACTACATGGGCCAGATAAGCCTCACATCCACGTCGGATGTTGGATCCCGTTTCCGGAACCCAACTCTTAAACCTTCTTGCAAAAACATGAACGCGTGCCTATTTCATATTGCCTTGAAGGGTTATTTCATTAAACCCTAATTAGCCATCATTTTTTTT
>JAOTBA010000205.1:19215499-19236053 GCA_025629845.1 Erythroxylum squamatum
ATGACAATTCGACCCTCAAATCACATTAATTCAAAACAAGTACTCATGGGTCAAATTAAGCACAATATCCAACAAAATGAGCCGAAAAGTATAACAAATACCATGAGAATGTCAATAAATAATATAGCAAACTTGGGTTCAATCAGTCGTCTATCGGTCCTGAAAAGACAACGTTGCAGTTTTTGTGAGTTTTGCGAACTCAATGAGATAACCATCATCGATGGTTCACTCAATTCATGCAACACATCATTTCACATAACATATAATCACATACTACACTTTAGATAAGTATCACATTTTCACTTAAGCATAAGCAAATTTCGCATTTCAATTGATCAAACAAAAATGCATATGAAATGCTCATAAGACACTTTCCAATTACTACATTGTTATAACCGAGTGCCTGAACTATCCCGTATCCATTTTGGATACCGGGCTCATTAATAACTATCCCTTATCTGATTAGGATACAGGGCTCATTATACATAGTGAGCCTTAGGCTCTTAATCACTGTCTGAGCTCGAGGCTCTTTTCAAATGTTGAGCTTTAAGCTCTGATCGGTGGCTACTCTGGTTACAACTCCCATTATCTGATCATGCATTCATGTATGAAATGCATTTCACATTTTCAATCAATCATATCATAACACAATTAGTTCTTCACATTCACATTCAAGCAGCACTTCAATATACATTCCCAAAATCACAGTCATCGGACCTTCTGTCCGGAATCAACAATCAAGCCGCATTCATTTAATCATTTCAAAACAGAAATTAGGCAAACAATAATTGAGAGAAACCATCTAAGTTACTCACTAATGGCTCCCGAAGCTAATGCCTGGAAGTTTTGGCAACATCTAAAGGTTGACATTCCAGTTGCTCCTTTATATTAAACAACATACACATGTATCACAATTTGTACAATCATAAGTGTTTAATAATGCACATGAACGAAATGAAATATGTACAATGCATGTTCATGACAATCCCGGGTATCATTCCATCAATTTCATCACAAAATCATTCTCATAACAAAACTCATCTAAGTATAATTTATACTTAGGCTTATGCCTCACTAAAACTATTAAAATCTCTATTCCTTTCTCATTGACTCACTTCAGATTTTTATCCAAGGCACACTATCAGGTCTACTGTTCACATTCAATTAGAAAGTGACACTGGTGTAATTTGGTCATACTCTCTTCTAGAAAACTGTTCCTCTATGTGTTATGTTTCTATTGACACCAAAATCACTCAATTTGGTTTAGTACTTTGGAAGATTTACCTCAAACATTTTCAGACTGTTCTTATTCAAAAACAGTTCACTATGTACAAATTCCATCCAGAAATTGAACATCTTAGAGACTGAATCATAATTATACTCTTTCATATGATATGTATCCCTATTTCTCTAGTTTACTACAAAAAAAATCATCTCATTTGGAATCCTATAGATCTTAATATAATCAAAAAATTGAAGTATGCTCAATAAAAATAATCCTATTTACACTGTTCCAACAGATTCCCACACTTTCATTTGATCAATATTTTTCAATTCAATACCAATTACTACAACTTCATATGGAGAGATAGAAACATGTGTTAGGAATCTATTGCTTTAAGAATCACCTCATTTGTAGGTCGGATGAAGAAGTTACGGCCAAAAGAAACAACCATGTTTATGTCCTCAATCATATTGAACCTATTTTGGCGCGATTGCCATAACTTTAAACAAAGATGTCAGGTTGATGTTGTTTGTATACTTTTTGAAAGAGGACTTCGAGATCTATAACTTTGATGAAGAACTCGAAATGAGAGTTTGTCTTTAAAAGGGTCAAAATTGCAATTTACTGTAGATGTCCCGAGAATGTCCGTTTAACGGACATACATGTCTGTTTAACGGACATTGACGGGCTTGGAGGTGCTTTCCAGACCCGAGAAGGTCTGTTTAACAGACATTCATGTCCATTTAATGGACATGGACTGGTCTGGGGGCCTTTTTAGGCCTAAGAAGGTCCGTTTAATGGACTTAATGTCCGTTTAACGGACATTTGTGACAAAAAAAATCCCTCCAAAGCCTCTCCAATAGTTCCTACATCCACTCTAACATCATAATCACCCATAATCTTCTCAAATTCACCTCTTCTAGTGCAATACCACTTCATATCAACTCAAACACCAACTTTGTTTCATTAAAACTTCTAATCTCTACTCAAATGATTCATCACATTCAACTGCATCTCATCATTCAAAATTTCTATCCTTTTTCCATAACATATCTTATTCCTAAGTATCAAACACTTCATCTTCAAAAATCATCATTTGAAGTTGATGAATACTTCATGTATACCTCAAGTTTAGCTCAAAATAATCCATACCCAATTCATATTCCCTATTTTTTCATAAAAACCCAAAATAGAACACAAACATATACATTCATCCATAATTTTGCTACATCCAATTCTCATTTTCATATCAAAATTTGAGACTCTTAAAAGCTGAATTTAAATTCGATGTCTTCATAAAAAAGATAGTCATATGTCTCTAGTTTAGTCCAAATCAATAATCAACTCATTTGGATAACTACAGAATAAGTTATGGATAAAACATAACAGCATATCAGTGGAATTGTTTTTCAGCTAACATTTTCCCGATTTTCGAACTTTCAACATTTTACAACTAACTCATCTTATACCTAGATTATCTATTCCATTTCATTTCCTCATCATTCTCTGCCCAATTCGACTCAATAAATCAATAACAAACAAATCATGATCTATAATTGATCATTAATAAAAAAATAGAGCATATATATATACCCATTCATAAGCAATTTTCTACACTCATCCAAACATCACTTTGAAGATCATTCAACCTTAAAACATCTCTATACCATTAAATGAATTATTAATCATCCTACATATCCAAAAACAAGACATGAACATAAAATTTTCATCACCCACCACATACATAAACCTTGCATAACCAAGTCTTCAAATCTCAATTTACACATCATTCTAGCTTAGTTTAACCATACCCATGACATTTAAAACATAACTTACTTGGTTTAGCTTCAATTCTTCAAACTCTTCAAGAAAATAAAAAATCCCTAACTTCACCAACAACCCATAATCATCATCATCTTAAGGTTGAAAGGCTTGGGTTTTTGGTGAGAATGAAAGAGAAAGTAAGGTGAAAGAGTAGCATGAAAGATGAGAGGTTGAGTTTAGTATGGGTGGAGATTTGAAGAATTAAAACTCATGAAGAAGAGAAGAAGAAAAGCTACGAAAATGTGGAGAAAACCAAAATAAAACACCAATGGCCTTTAAGTGAGAAGCATCGTGGAAGAACAACAAAAAAAAGGGTATTAAATGCTTAGTTGACTTAAGACATTATTTGGCAAGTGATTCCTACTACCATTTGAATCCAATTTTTATTCTAATTGTCTCCCAAATTGTCAATGGCACTTGTCAATAAATCCTAAAATCATTTATAGAAATTTTCATTCCCATTGGACAGTAATTCCTAATACCATTTAACAATTGTTTTGCCAATTGGTAGTTTTCCTAGCTCAAAAATTACCCAGATTTTTAGGAATTTTACTAAAATTCACCAAAAATTTTAAATCAACAAATACACTCTCCAAATCAATTTTCAACACATAAAATCACAATTCTCAATAGAACCCCCATTTATAAACAATTATTCCCGGAATGTCAATGAATGCATATACAGTCATTTTAATGTGCTACATTTTACTATTCACTTGTATGCATATGTCACATTATGCATGAGCATGAAAAGAATGTATTTCTAAGCTCTCATTGATCACTCATATATACTATTTTAGCCTCCCTGCAGGTAATGGGATGTTACAACCCACCTTACAAAGGACATCTCGATGGACTGCATCTCTTAGAAGGAGAAGTTGATTTTGAAAATATGATTGTGAGGGACTAATTTTTATTTCCCAGATGCACTGTCCTCTAAGGAAATATGCTTGGAGCCAGCGGAGCCATAATGATTATCTGTCATCTAACATCAACCATAGACGTTTAAGAATAAGAGCTTAGTTAGTGATTTTTACTGGAGAAATATTTAAACCTCCCTTGTTTTTATGAGCACAAACTTTAGACCATTTCACTTTGGCAATGCCTGTAGCTCCTCTGGAATGATTCCATAGGAAGTTCCTAAATATTCTTTCAACAGTTTTGATAACACTTTTGGAGAGGAAGACATGTGAACTCCAATATATATAAAGGAAGTTGAGAATCGTTTTCACAAGCTGTAGTTTCCTAGCATATGATAGGAACTTGTTCATCCTATAGTGGATGCATTTCTGTATTTTTTTAATTAGAGGGATGTAGTCAGCAAACCGAAGGTGGTGGGTTGAGATAGGGAGTCCCAAATACAACAAGGAAGGATATGTCAACTTCATTTCAGTGGTAGTAGCAATTTGTCTTCTTAGGATGAAGCACCTTTGGATAAAATGACCAGACATTTTTGGAGGTTGGTTTGTAACCCAAACAGCTTGTTGAAGAGATCCAAAGACTTCATAAAGGTATTAATAGAATCCAACTTGGCTCTACAAAATAGCAAGAGACCATCAACGAATGATAAGTTGATTAGGCAGATCAGCTTACATCGAGAGTATTTAAACCGTAGGTTTATAGCGACTTCCTTTTTAATGATGGAATTTAGAGTCTCCTTGCATAGGATGAACAGGTAAGGGGAGATAGGGTCTCCCTGTCTTATACACTGAGCGACTGTAAAATAAGGTGAGGGGTTCCATTGATCAGTACCGAAAAGTTGGTATTGGAGATGCATTCCTTGATCCAGTTGATGAAGATGCTGGGAAAACTATAAGCTTCGAGCATATACCGTAGAAACTTCCAACTTACACTATCAAAGACCTTGCGAAAGTCCACTTTGATAGTGCAATTTGGAGTGGATTGAGATATGAAGTAGCCTTTTAAGAGCTCTTGGGCTATGAATATGTTATCTCCAATCTAGCAGTTATAGATAAAGGCGCTTTAGTTGTCACTAATGAGAAATGAGAGAGTGTCCTTTAGTCTCGAAGCTAAAATCTTTGAAATGATTTTGTATAAAACATTAGAGCAAACAATTGGCCTGAAATCACCAAAACATGAAGGGTTAGAACTCTTAGGAATCAAACATAAGAATGTTTTATTGATTTCCTTGAGTAGTCGTCCACTGGTAAAGAATTCCCTCACAGCCCCCTTCATAAAAGGTCCAATGATATGCCAAGATTTATGATAGAAGTGAACATTCAGGCCATCCAGACTAGGGGCCTTTAATCCATCCATAGAAAAGATCACGTCTTCGATCTCCTTATGTCTCCAGGTTTGGTTATTAGAGTTGCCTCAACAGGGGTTATGTTTTTATTGATGATTGCGAAGAGCTCTGCAATGTTAGCTTATGCCTTACTGGGAGTACCAAATAGTGAGGTGAAGTAGCTAACGGCTTCATCTTGGATATCTCTGAGATGATTTAGTTGAACTCCTTCACTATTGGTAAGAGTATCCGATTCTGGTTCTTTCGGGCCAAGATTGTATTGAAAAAGAATTTTGTGCATTTGTCCCCATCTTTGAGCCAATTCACCCTTGCACGTTGCTGGAGTAGAGAGTTGCGGTTGCTAGCTGCTGTAAGGTAATTTGAAAGTGATGTTCATTCCTTATCTCTGAGGAGGGGATCATTAGGCGTGGACTCATAAAGCTGCTGAATATCTGCTAAGGTTGTCCGAGTGGTGTGTACAGCTATTTCAATGTTTGAGCCCACAAGGAATTGAGGTCCTTAAGCTTTTGCTTTATCGCCTTGAGCTTATGGACACAAAAAAATTGTTAATGTTGCTAAACGTGCTATCAGCCCCATTTATACAAGCTTTAGCAAATCACATTGGCCAAGAAATTATTAAACCGAAAAGGGGAAGCTCATCTGGTTTGCCAGAAGAGCTTATATATCATAATGGGAGTGTGGTCTGAGAAGAGAGGTGCTTGGAAGTGGACTAGGCTATTGGGAAATTGAGCAAGCCAGTTTGCATTGATGAGAACCCTATCAAGTTTCTTCTGGATAAACCAGTTGGAGCTCTGCTTATTTGACCATATATACTTGTAGTCCATCTGCTTCAAGTCTGTAACTCCAAGGTAATCAACACATTCTCTTAAGTCATTTGAAAAAAAATTCAAGCTACAATGGCCTTGTGCTTCTGATTTGTATGATGTGGAGTTAAAGTCCCCATATAATAACCAAGGGGTGGTAATATTAGTGTGGAGTGCTGTTAAATCATTCTACAAGTTTTTCCGTTGGAATTCAAAATTACAAGCGTAGATGAAAGAGATGGTGATATCTACCTGCTCTTGAGGGAAGTGCTCGAAGAACATCCTTCTTATAGTAGATTAATATTCTACCAAAAGTATGTTGATCATGGTTGGAGAAGGCTCCATTGGGGTCCTAACATCTGCAACTTGCAAAAGTACTCAACCTTTATTTTTATTTCTAATAATCCTACAATTTGAGGCTTTTCCCTCTGAACAAAAGCTGCTTGCTTTTTTAGGCAGTTAATACCTCTAACGTTCCAAGCTAAAACTGACATATCAATGATTGTATTTGGAGCTTTTCTGCCTACTCCATTGGGACCTTCTGCACTTAATAGTTTGGAATGGCTCTGCTTTATCATTGCCATTAATGTCGATAGAGAGAGTGGGGGACGCATCCCTCTCAGAGAGGGGTGTCTCTACATTGGGGGTACCAAGATCTTCCTCTGAGGCATTAAAGTTGGGTGTAATAGAAGGAATATAATTAGGTGCAACATCCCACTACCATAAGGTATATACCCGAACATCCAAGGACATTCAAGTACATATCCTATGATAATGATATGTTAGAGCAAAAACAAATCCAACTTATACATAACATCAACTAACATAATTAAAAGTCATCAAATTTTAAAACCATTCCTTGCATTCATAGATAAAAGCTTACACTATATTTTACAGTCCTTATACAAGTTCTAGACAAGAAACTACAAAAAAATATAAGTTACAACTCTTCTGATGTCAGCTGATAGACCTTTGAGCCATAACTTGATCCAAACTATTCCTCTAGTCCAGTTTAAGAAACTAGGTCTCCTGTCTCGTACCTGAAAAGTTACGTTGCAATTTTTATGAGTTTTGCAAACTCAATGAGCGAACCATCTTTGATGATTTCACCCATATCACATACACAAATCACATATTTCACAAATATTCATTCAGAACATGTATATTCCAAATACTCACATTATCATGGCACATCATATAATCATTACGAATTAGAACAGATATATTCAATTACAGATGCATATGAGTCTCCAGATTCGTTATTATTGTTGTGACCGAGTACCTATTACATACATATACAGATACTAGCCCATTGGGCTCAGTCAGAATAGAATCACGGAGCATAGCTCTACGTGCAGAATCAGAAATCACAGAGCAAAGCTCTACATGCAAGTGCTTTCATACTAGCTACTCTGGTCACAACACCTTTATCTGAACATGCATTTCATGAAATGCATCAAATTCAGAATATGCCATGTATAACAGTCACATATGATGCATAGTTAGAATTCTTATCTCAACTTCCAATCAGATTCTAAAATTCTTAGAGATAAAATTAAAATTCGATCTCTTTAGACAATTTGTATCCATATATCTCTAGTTTAACCATAATTAATAATCATCTCATTCTGAGATCCACATATTAAGATATAGTCCAATTACCGAAGTATGTTCAATAAAAATCATCCCAGTTACTATACTTCAGCACAGTCACATTTTCATCTTAAATTCATCAACCACTCCATTTCAGAAAGCTATGATTTTTGGTGGAGATGTAGATCAATGTCTGTTGAATCTATTGGTTCAAGAAACAAGTCATGTGGACATTGGATGAAGAATTTATAACAAAAAGATTGAAAGATGCTCAAAAATAATTTCTTCAGAAAAATCAATTGAAAGTCGCGATCGTGCTTCACCAAATCTTGCGAAGTCGTGATCGTGCGCGATATCCACTTCACCTTCGAAGTCGCGGTTGTGAAAAAGTACGATTGCGACTTTGCTGGTTCTTTAGAGAAATCATGATCGTGCTGAAGCACTGTCGTGCTTTCTCTCTTCTTCTTCACCAACTTCTTTTCTTCTTCTCCTTCCATTTTCCTTTTATTTGCAGACTTACTCATTCCTTATTCATATATTCTACATTTCTAACTCCAAAGACAATCTCTAAACAAATCAGATTCAAGTTTACCAGTCAAACACCAAAAATCTGAAACTTCATATTCACTTCCTCTCTCTACTGTAAATTTTCCAAAAGTTAATTCTCACATCATTTAACTCAAATAAAACTTAAAACAATTCTTCTAACTCATTTTTAGCTCATCAACACACACACAATTCAAAAATCCAAGATTCCCAGTTAAACATCAAAATTCGATTCTCATACATGCAAATTTCAATTTTCTGCATTTTATTTATCTATCTTACTTTCATCCGATACATTTTCCCCCTTTCTATATATCACGGCCTTACCTAATTTTCATTCTTTTTCATCAAACTCATTTAAATTCATTTCTATCGATACATAACAGATTCATGCATGTGCAGTGACAACAACCCATTTTCAGTTTTCTCTAAACCAGAATAGAGTGTATTCATCAATTTTCCAGTACTCTTCCATAACTCATTTCAAACTAAAACAGATCCTAATTCATATTTCTATATCACAAATCTTTCATCTAATTCATTCATCACCGAAACCACACTTCTCAAATCACTCATAAATAAATTCATGTACAAAATCAACAACCGTAAAACACCATCAAAGTCACTTACTTTATTCAGCAATTAGTTCCGGTAATGAGAGTGAATCAAATGTACGAAATATTGGATAAACAGTATAGTGTTTTGGTGATGGTGTTTTTGGTGGAGAAACAAACAATAGAGGAATGAGAGAGAGCTGCAGAAATGGTTTTGATTAACACTAAACTACATGGCTATTTTGCATGTATCACATGTGTCACTCAAATAAGTCTGCCACTTATCACCACACATACAAGCCATTTGTCACATATATATATTGCCACGTGTCACACTATAATTGGCCCATATTTAAATATTTTTTCTAAAATTCACCGAAATTCTAAAATATCCTAAATATACCAAAATTGTTGAATCACATTTTAAATTGTATTAATAACTCAATTATTATGAAAATTGCCAATGAAAGCTTGTACAATCATATGAATGTGTAAAAATGTGCATGTCATATTTAGTTTAAGCATGATATGCATTTCCTACTTTCTCAATAATTTCTTATAATTCATAATTCTAGTCTTAAAATGGGTAACAGGATGTTATAGAATCAGATAAAGTTTTCTTCACAAACATTGTAGCTTATTCTCTTAGCTTTCAATTGATATAAATTCTGTAATATTTAGATATTGGAATTGAGATATATGAGTTGTACAACTTTGAGTGCACGATCATGCACTAGCCAAAATTTCGAACATACTCAGTCTGAATTATTTGAGTATAACTTTCAGAATACTAAACCAAATTGTATGATGTTGGTGCCATTAGAAACTTAAGACATATGAGAACAATTTTCTAGAAGGAAGTGTGGCCAAATTACTCTATTTTGTTTTCATAATGATCATGCAAAGTGGACCTGAAAGTTTGTTTTTAGAAAAATCTAGAATGATCAAATAAGTTATGAAATTAGATTCAAATTGTTTTATGGAGGTGAAAACCCTAAGTACAAATTATACTTATGTGAGTGTTGATATATGAATTATTATGTGACGAGAATAATGGAAAGATACCTGGGATTGTCATTGAACATGCATTATACATAATCCATATGTATACATATGTGCATAAATGAGTACCTGTATAATTATGCAAATTTGTGATATGCGTAAATGTATATTTTGCATGTTATAAAGGAGCATTTGGAACGTCAACTTCCAGACGTTGCCAGGACTTCGAGGCAATAGCTTCTAGAGTGATCTGTAAGTAACCTAGACGGTCCCACTTAATTTTTTATTTTTTTATATATATTATGTTCTGAGTTATCTTTGAATGTGGACTTGATTGTGCTGATTCCGGACACTGAAGGTCCGAGGCTTCTGATGCATGAATGTGATATTTGAAGTACTCCTTGTATGTGAATGTGAAGAAATAAGTGTTACTCAAGATGATTGTTGAATGTCGAACCAAGGTCTGATGATAAATGTGAATGAGACTGTGAATGTGATTGATTGAAAGAATGATTGATTGAATATGTGTGATGCATTTCATTACATGAATGCATGATCAGATAATGAGAATTGTGACTTAAGTAGCCAGCAAAAATAAGCTTAAAGCTCGGAATGTGATTAAAAGATGAAGGCTCGCTATGTATAATAAGCTATGTATCCCCAACGGATAAGGGACAGTATCAATGAGCCCGGTATCCACAATGAATTTAAACGAGAGACAAACTTCTCTTTTCATTTGTCCCAAATCACTACTCGTTGTGTTTCTTGGATAACGAGTCCATTGACCACCTGTTCTTTGAATGTACCTACTCTAAAATAGTTTGGACACATTGTTTAAACTATTTTCAGATTCATTTACCAAACCTGCTATCCCTTCAAGCCTTTCCAAGCTAGATCCACCACCCCTTAAACAAATCTAATATTGACCTCAACCTTCTCATCATTCTCCTATCAGTGGCTGTTTATAACATCTGGACCGAAAGGAACCACCGAACATTCAAAGACAAAGCCTTGGAAGTTGGGAACATAAGCACTAGAGTGGTCTTCCAAGCTATGGAACTTCTCAGCGCAAATACTGAAGTAAGGTAATTTGGTGTGAGGATCTTTTTCACTAACGTTTGTTTTGCAAGTTGTCCTAGTTCTAGATAGTAAGATTCCATCCCCCTTTTATTGGTGTTTCAGCAAAGAGGGCCGGAATCAGCAGAATCTTTCGGATGTCACCAAGGTGGGATGGGTGAGATTTTAGAGATACAAACTTGGAATCAAACTGGTCTAGTTTAGCAGCTTCAATATGTTTCTTGACATAAGGAAACCAACCTCCAATGTTGGTTCTTAAACACTAGGAAGCACTCCACGAGTCTTCTCAAAATGAATGAGTGAGAGTCACGCTAATATATGTTGGTGTTCTTATTACTTAGTGCATGGTGGTAGGAATAAGATGGATGAAAAAGTTTGGTAGATTTAAATCCCGCCCCTTTTCTGCAAATTAGCAGCACACGGTTAAGAAGCTCCACCTATGAATGTTGACTTGATTTTCTGGCTTGTCTTGTAGCTGAGTTAACACTTTTTCTATTCTAACTTGGTTCGTAAATGTAAGCTTTAGCTGATTGCGATGCTCCTTCCTACATCAGCTTGGTGGGTAAATATGTACAGGCTGGTTGTTGTGGCTGTTTGGTCATAAGGATCATTTTTGTAGCGCTCCGCATGTCCATAGGATAGGCTTTCCCTTTTGGCATTGTAAAGAGATTTGTTTCTTGGGCAATCTCTTGAAATACATAATTCTTTCTTGATTTATTTATATTATTGATTTACTGATTTACCAAAAATTAAAAAAAAAAAGTTGATGCTACATCTTATGGTAGTGTAGTTGATTCCCTCTAATTATTTGGAAATTACTCATCTGAATGTGTCTTTACTTAAACAGATTATCTCCGTTTACGCATACTCCATCTCATATGCATTTGCAAACTCTAAATAGAGTTCTCGTATATTTCAAAGGTATGATTCACCAGGGGTTGTTTCTTAAACATGATTCACTACCTATAAATCTAGAGTAGGTCTTGACTTATTGTAACAGATCACTATGTATCTCATTTATTATAACAATTTACTATTTTATATCCTATATTTCCTTAATTCTTTTGTATAAAATATAACAAACACGGTCAATAAAAATACAAAAATTCAATATCTTTATAATCTATTCATTCCCCAATTGCACTAGTCTGATGTATATCGCTCCCACATATAAAAGTATAGGCGTATAGCAATGAAGAAGGCCATAGTCGCTTAGTTTTTGCGGTTCATGTTGTTCTTCGCAGGACAAACCTACCTAATATCCCATTCAAGATATCAAAAAGCTCAGTTCAATTGTGACTAATCCCACAAGTCCTATGAACTCTACACAAACAACGGTTTTGGAATATTGTTGGACAAATTTATTTTTCATTTACGCAATTCATTAATATATCACAAACTCAATCAAACAGATTATATAAACAATTATAAAATAATTAGATAAAAGATACAGATTGTAAAAATTAGTACTAGTGAAACAAGTCCAATACAATGTTCTAAAATCCTTGTGCTTCACGAGTATTACAGGTATAAGATAATCCCAAATACGAATTTCTTCATGTGAACATCCTCGAACTTATACAGTACCTGTTATAGGTCTGTTTATAATAGAATAAAGACAACCGACGCTAAAAGCTGAGTCCTTTCACTTGGTGACGTCTTACACATAACAAAGTAATCGTCAATTACAGACCGGCCTGTACGCATGTAAAATATGGGATAAAGTCCGGACATAGATAAGAATCATCAATCACGGTACTTTTGTACGCTCTCATACCCTCACACGTACAAATTTGGAGTTGGAATTTCTGTATCTTGTAAAACTCCTGCCACACTTTAACCTCAATAGACTTGTAAAGATCACAGAGAATCCTGATTAAAGAAAATTACCAGATCGTCTCTGAATTTTTCCTAACTATATATTTTGTTTCAGAGCTGTTGGCGAAGCATCTCCGTGACGCATATGTTCGTTGGTCAGTGCTGTCATCCATCCTTGCTTCTCTGTCCACTTGCTCTTGTAAGCTTCCAAATCGTTGTGTCAGTGCCTCTTTGAAGATTAGCTGTTTCTATACGCATGTATTGTTAACTATCCAATCTTGGAAGATTAGCACATTCCATGTTAACACTAATCTAACAGATAGAACGAAACAAAGCAGTCTATCTCTGCATGGAAAGAAGCATAGGTAGGGCTAGCAAATATTGAATTAATTAGGTTTCACAATAATTGGTTTTTAGAAAACCACACGGCAAGTCGTTGTCTGTAGACTGTGTGTTGTCGCGCATGATTGTCCACTTGCAAAATGAAAATCTTAAAGGATAGGGACACTGACAACAACCACCACCACAGTTTGCAAGCAAAAATGGACTCTTCTTTAAATTATTAAGGCTCCCCCAGTAGTTGTACTAAACTTTCATGGTCCTTGGCTGCGGAAGCAAGCCATTGCATCATTGTTTTTTTTTTTGCCATTCTTCATCAATTATGTATTTTTTACCTTTCTTCTTTTGGTGGGCAATTGTAGTCAATTTGGAATTTGATACTTGAAGCTGAATCAAAACCCAATACTCAATCTCATTTTATAGGTTTGAAATTAAACGTCATCAAAGCTAATCAACATGTTTTTTTTAAACTGTTGTGAAATAACGTAATTAATTACTCGAGGGAGAGTTTTGGAGTAACAGATAAAAGTTACTCCTTCTAGTCATAGAAACAGCCTCTTTATAAAAGTACAAAGATAAGGTTATGTATATCGATAATCCTCTCCGAACTTCCACAAAGCAGGGGGCCCTATATACTGAATACATTGACTTTAACTTAATTAATTAACTAATGATCAATCATGCTATCATGAAAATTATGCAATCTTACATCACATACCTCCCCCCAACTGAAAGAAAGTTGATCAAATATGATTTTAATATATTAGATAGGCACATATTAAAGAACTAAGATTATGGACAATGTTAAAAGCTGGACATCGAACCTTAACATCGTCACTAACAGAGTCATAAGATCCTGGGTCTGATCTTATGATTCTCACTACATATTTGTCTTCTGCTGCAGGTTCAAATAAATCTGTCCACCTTATTATTTTAGGGGTCAGTTTATATTCTCTTTGGCGAGAGCGCAACTCTCGACGTTTTCAGGGTACCTCTTTTACGAAGGAGAGTTTGATCTGCTTAATTATCTCTGACGTTCGGGAGTTAGTTTTAACTAAGAAAGCTCCTTGTAGCTCTAATGTTTGTCATGCCTTACGTCTATAGTTGCTAGTTAGGAGTCTCGTTAGGCTCTTTTTGATGTGGTAGATGTTTTTTCTGCTGGCTTTTCTTCTGTGTTATATATAACGGGTTTTTCCTTTGATGACCATGTAACATTTTTTCTATATTTATACTATTTCCCCTTTTTCAAAAAAAAACGTCGTCACTAACGTGGGCCAACCAAACCAACCGTACCAAACGAATGCCTGGGCAAATATTTTGTTTACTTGCATCAAAAAGTAGACAACATATGGGAAATTTTAATACATAGTGACGAGAGACTACGGAGGGTGATTTGCAACTTGCAGGGATGTAAGACAGATAGGTACAGCAAGTTGGCAAATGTAGCTAGAGGCCAAATCACCGAAAGATTGACCTCCCTGTCTAAACTATGGAAAGCCAACGTCACCCAATACTGATTGGTTTCAGTTTCACTTTCACTTTTTACTATTGCTTTTGTAGAATATTTGTAGCAAAATTTGTATGGAATCTTTTTCTTTACTTTCAGGTTTCGTATTCTCACGACGCCAAAGATTTCTGTGTTAAAATGGAAGTTCATAGGTGACTTCACATTAACCAACCATGATCTTCACAGATGCTCAAATTAATTTAAGAAGTTAATATACTTCAAAAGTATATTTAAGCATTGATGTATTAATGAAAAAAATTTCAAATTCATGTCTTATCACATTATTTTCATGAGAATAATATATTTGCTTCTAAATCATAAATCATCCTACAAAAGTTTTATAAGCTCTCTTTCCATAAGGACGTAGATCCTCCATATATTTATGAAATAAATGTTAAAAATAAGCCAAATAACATTCTTGTACAGTTTAATTTTTACTATTTTTGATAATTATATTCTTAACGTTTAGAAATTTTGGCTAATATAATTTTTAATGGATTTTAAATTATCTCATAAGTATCAAGAGTTTATTTCCATCTATTTAAGAGTAATTTAATTTTGATAAACTGATTGTAATAATATTTATGTCGTACTAAAACAATTATGCTCATTTCCAGAAAGCACCAACTTTGAGGAAAAAAAAATTAAAAGTGACAATTTGAAATATATAAAAATATAAAAATGAAGAGTTTATAAGAGGCAAACCCTGGAAAGCTAAGGGAGTTTTGTCAATCACTTGAACTCTTGAGAGTTTGATACTTGCAAATTATGTAGCATAATGTTCACAAATAATATAAGCAATTGTATTTTACCAAGACAATACTTTTGTTCTCTACAAAAAAATGGGAATATAAGTTTTGATCAAGATTTCAAGTGTTAGATCCGGATTTAAGAGTTTGTTGGTTTATGTCTTGTAGCTAATCAATTAGTTGTAGTTTTAGTGATAAAATTATTTAAAAGTAAACTTTATCTTATATATATTCATATGTATATGATAAAATCTATAAAAATAAATGTCATAATTATGATATTCATATTGTATTTATATATTATCTGTAAGATTTTTTCTCAAAATCTTAGGATATCCTACTGTTCAGAATCTGAACCATTTAATGATTTAACTCATTAATCGCGTAAATGCCCATACATCATCATTTTCATCTTCTGTGATGGGCAGAGATGATGAAGCGATGAAACATATATTTTTGGGTCCTTAGCCTCGGCTTCACGTAACTAGAACTGGACACCATCGAGTTTTGGAGATCAGAGGCTAGAAGATTCAAAAACTTTCTTGAACCATTGTTAAACAGAACCTAGGTGCAATGGTTGGAGGTATTCTTCTGTTATGCTTCTGCTTGCTGAACATTGAGCTTAACGTGCATGTATCTTGTTTATACGTAAATAATCTTGTGTTTTAAGATGCATGCTTAAGTTTACATTTGGAATCAGAGACACCATTCCTCTGCCTTGCATCTGAATTGTCTGCGAATACACTCCTCTGTTATGCTTTGTTTCACATTTTCATTTCTGCCGTATAAGCTAAGCATGTGTTGTTTATAAATCTCAACGCCTGTGTACATGATGGACGTCAGAATTGTGTTTTGGTACTCCATATTGCACCCATTAGTGACAGGATGGTGAAAGGAGAAGGGACGACAATGGCGGTGCATGGTGGCAGCCTTCAGATGTTGCCAGCCATGCAACGTCGTATAATTTGTTTCTGGCATGTCACGCTCCTCGACTAGTCGTCGTCATCCCATCATTGCCATCCTCAGCTTTCCAGCGACTGTCACACACCTGGTTGCCATTGAGTTAGAGCTAGGTCACACCGACCCAACTAGAGGTTAAAGACGATGACCTATCATTTTTTTAATAATTAATTTATTAATTCATTAATTCTGTTAATGTTAGTAATTGTTGGGTTAATCAAGCACCTAACCCAATTTTTTGTGATTTTAATTATAAAATCAATTTTCTTTTGGTTTAAATTTTGTAAACATTAATCATTATTTTGTATGTCTAATATTTGAATTAAATTTGCCATGCAAGTTATAATTGTTTAACTATTTGCACAAATTATATGTGATTAATTGAAAATTGTGTTTATAAATTGATAATCATTATACCTGCAAAATTAGATTAAATAATTTTGTGCAATGTTATTTAATTTATTTGCATTGGAATCTTTTCTAGTACATTACATTGGAATCTTTTCTAGTACATTACATTCTATGCATTTTGCCCCAACAATATGATCCTTTCAAAATCTCTTATAACATGTATAAGGAAAAGTGGTTGATCAATAAACTGTTGACCATATGTGTGCAACAAGAGGAGAGGTTGTTGATGGAAGAGCGTGAAAGTGTGAAATTTACTGTTTCAAGAAAAAAAAGACAAGATGATGCCAGAAACAAGGGGAAAGGCAAAATTTCTTCTCACTCACACCCCTTAAGTTGAAACGGGTGTTGATCAACCAATTACTGAAGTTCCACAAGTTGTTAATACCAATCTAGTAGATCAAGTTATAAATAAGGAACAACAAGAAATTGTTAAGCAACAGGTTCTTCGAGAGGATGATGATACAACATTGAGGAGATCTACTAGAGTTAAAAGGTCAGCAATTCCTAGTGATTATATAGTGTATCTACAAGAGTCAGATTATAACATTAGAGCTAAAAATGATCCTGAAATGCTTTCACAAGCCATGAGTTCTAAGGAATCACACCTATGGTACAATGCTATGGAAGATGAGATGGATTCTGCATCTAACCAAGTCTGGGATCTCGTTGAATTGCCCAATGGTGTGAAAGCCATTGGATTTAAATGGGTATTTAAGACAAAGAAAGACTCATAAGGCAACATTGATAAACATAAGGCAAGACTTGTTGCTAAAGGGTCACTCAAAGGGAAGGAATCGACTACACAGAGACATTTTCTCCTATATATAAAAAAGATTCTCTTCATGTAATCATGGAATTTGTAGCTTATTTTGATTTTGAGTTACATCAAACGGATATGAAAATGGCATTCCTCAATGGTGAACTAGAGGAAGGGGTTTACATGAAACAACCTGAAGAATTCTCCTCTAGTGACAGTAAGCATTTAGTCTACAAGCTTAATAAATTTGTATATGGATTAAAACCAGCCTCTCGGCAGTGATATTTAAAATTCCATAAGGTTATCACTTCATTTGGTTTTCAAGAGAATATAATGGACCAATGTTTATACCAGAAGGTCAGTAGGAGTAAGACTTGTTTTCTTGTGTTATACATAGATGATATTTTACTTGCAACTAATGATAAGGGTTTGCTATATGAGGTGAAACAATTTTCTCAAAGAATTTTGATATGAAAGATATGGGTGAGGGAGGCCCCAAATTACACCCTAGTAGGAACGTTACATGTCCATGAAAGTACATGTGATAGGAGTTAATGATTATGATTTGATTGTGTATTGCTTAAGTCTTAAATTTTGGTTTGATGGATTATAATTATTAATTTGGAATTTATTGCTACAATTGGAAAATTTGAAGAATTAAAATGTACATTTGGACTAGGCAAAATGCCAAGTGGTAAGACAAGTTGATACATGGAAAATATGGATGACTAAGCCTATACATTGAGTGACATGTGGCATAAGTAAATAAGAGACAATTGGCCATAAAGTTGAATGACATTTGGAAGGATGATAAAAGTACAAGTAGCTCACTTCAAATATGACATGTATCCTTTTAAAAAACAAAGACACCTTGCATCAAAATGGTTTAGGCAAGTGCAGAATCATCCTTCATTCTAGTTGTTTCTACCGCCTTCTTTCTACACCATTCCTCTCACCACTGAAACATCATGCCCTCACTTCCCTATGTTCTTACTTATTTTCATGGTTCATTACCACATCCAAATACTGCATCAAGAAATCTACATTGTACTATCTTCTATGATGTTGTCTTCTTGATGTTAAGATCATCCTACTTCCACCATGATCTGAGAATTGTGCTTGTTGCATGGAAGTAGGAGTTTAAGTTAAATATGTAAGTAGATTTCTGAACTTGATGGCATATGGTAATGCAAATTCTATGATGTTTGAATTGGGAAAGAATAAGTGTTGTGTTTATGATAAAATGAGTTTTGGAAAATTATGTTTGTATGATAGATTTTGTTTTAGTTTTTGAAGCATGAAAAAGAATGGTTTGTGAGCTACCAAATGAATGATTTTGAATTAGAATTGGATGTGAATTTGATGAGGAATTGAAGCATAATTAAGGTATAATTGAGGTGTAATTAATGGACTATGATGAAGGTGTATTGAATTGAGTATGAAGGTGTTAAAATCTAGAAACAAATTGAGGGCAATTGGATAGTGAACCTTCAGTTCACTCTTCCCACGATCGTGGAAGCTATATTAGCTCCTTCCCACGGTGGTGGGAAATGCTTTAAAATGAAGAAATTTTGGTTTTGTGCAATTGTTGAACCACATATGTCGGATCCCGTTTCCGGAACCCGATTATTCGTTTCATGACCTTCTGATTATTACAAGACTTCTTATAAACTTCTCTTGTTCTGATCCCACAGATGTTGGACCCCGGCCCCGGAGCCCGACTGTCCCGGGAAGTGAGCTCTGTTGGGACCCACTCCCGCAACATCTTGACCCTATTGAAAACCTGCATTGGACCCCGATTCCAGAGCCCAACGAGTTGAAACATCATCTTAATTTAGACATCGACTTGAACTCGTTAATTACCATTAGGAGGTAATATTCATAAGCATAAAAATACCCTCCATTACTCTTCTTGGCCGCGCCCGCGGCAGTTGACTCTCGCGCCCGCGAAGGCATGAGAAACAGAAGTTATTGGCATTTCGTCTAATTGCACTATCGCACCCGCGACAGTGGGGTCTCGCGCCCGCGAGAGCATAGGAGGCAGAAGTTGCCGAGTGAGACTGATTCAGTGCGAGCCGACCTATCAAGGGCAAGCACTGTCCGACCTGACGATAGCGCGGGCTCTTGCCAACCGGTCGACTATGCGAGCCAACCGATCGATCAGCACCGAATCGCGCGAGCATTTCTCTGGCCGATCGATCGACATCGGTCGAGCGAGCCGACCGACCTGTGGTCGATCGACCGAGCGTGTCGACCGACCTGTGGTCGACCGATCGATCCACATCGATCGGGCGTGCCGACCGACCTGTGGTCGACCGATCGATCAATGTCAATTGAGCGTGCCGACCGACCTGTAGTAGACCGATCGATCGTCATCAATCACGCACGCCGATCGACCTGTAGTAGACCGATCGATCGTCATCAATCACGCACGCCGACCGACCTGAGGTCGACCTGCGGACCGATCGATCTTCGTAGATCAAGCGTGCCGACCTCTACGCTGGTCGACCGATAAATCATCATCGGTCGACCCGCTGCTCTGTCGCACCCGCGACAAATCGAGCTCGTGCCCGCGAGGGCTTACGAAACAGAAAGGGATTCTCTACACTGGTCGACCGATAAACCATCATCGGTCGACCCGCTGCTCTGCCGCGCCCGCGACAGATCGAGCTCGTGCCCGCGAGGGCTTACGAAACAGAACTTTCTTTTCCAAACCCCCCAAGGCCATTTCCTATCTTACCCAAACCTATTCACAACCCTTTGTGAATTCAACCTCACACAAGCCTCATTTACACCTTCATTACTAACATGCATGATCATCAATCCCAACCTCTTAACATTTCCTTACCTATATGATGCTTGAAACATTTCATGCAACATGGACAAAGCCATAATCAAGTATATTAGCGTATGGTTTTGAAATACACTTTTGAACTACAATTCAATCTCATTTCATCATCATAATATCATGTTCATTAAATCATGTTTCATACAATGCTTTAGTGGGCATTTTAAGCCCAATTACATGAAACACCAAAATACATGTTTTTCCCAAAATGCAACTAAAGCATTGCTTTACAAAAACATTTGAAAATACAAAATCATCATAATCTTGGAGTTTAT
>JAOTBA010000205.1:19244526-19255884 GCA_025629845.1 Erythroxylum squamatum
TGCCCCCACTAGCTCCAAAAGTTTTTACTTGTAAAAATTATTATTTTAAATTTTAATGGTATAAAAAAAATAAAATTATGTTATAATTAAAATTTTTCCCCCACTAAAAATAAAATTTTGCCCCACTTAAAAAAATTTCTGGATCCGCCCCTGACTAGACACCATCGAGTTTTGGAGATCAGAGGCTAGAAGATTTAAAAACTTTCTTGAGTCATTGTTGGACAGAACCTGGGTGCAATGGCTGGAGGTATTCTTTTGTTATGCTTCCGCTTGCCAAACATTTAGCTTAACATGCATGTATCTTACTTATATGTAAATAATCTTGTGTTTTAATATACATGCTTCAGTTTACATTATATTGCTATATTAATATTGGCTATTAATATAATGTTAAAAAACTAACACATGTTATATTTCTTTCTTATGAAGGAAGTAGTCGATCTTACAAACCAAAGTATAGAGATATTTAAACAAATGAGTGAGTGTTTATTAGATAACAAATTTAATGAACTGGCCCTGTATAAGAATTCTATTTGGAATACTACTTGTATGACTATAAAAATTCTCATTGCGATAATTGTATAAGTGATCATTTGACTTGGATCTCTACTATATCTCAGGTAAGATTGATATATTTTGATACTACTTATGACCTAATTTAGTCAAAGGTAGCTAAATCGGTAGTCATTGACTATATCATGAATTATATTATAGTAGTTTAGTGATCAATATAGGATTTATCACCCTAAAGTGATTAAAGAGATTGTTCTCAATTAGTATAGATTTGAAAAATCCTTGATCAAGGTATAAGACTTTGTAAAATAGTTTACAAATTTCATTTATAAAATCAATTGCTAATGTTGGCAAACTAACATGATTAAGCTCAAATAAAGTAGACAATAATTTCATACTTTATATATAATCAAAATATTTTATAATTAAAGGATTTAATTATAAGAAAAAGTTATGCACAAAAAGGTTAATTAAAACTACTTTGACATTCCTAAATATTTGAGCGGTCATGACGCATTACTGAACAGTAACATTGATCTATAAATATAAATTATTTAAGTAAAAATTAACGATTAATTAAAAGAGTTAATTATCTAATCCTAAATAAAATTTAGAGTTATAATTTATATTCATTGTCAATATATTTTGGAACCTCACACAAAAATTACGAGTTAAAGAGAAAAAAGGTATTTTAATCAAGTTGTACTTGATTGTAAAGTTTGAGAAACTTTAGGATTAAATATGAGAAATTAAATAAATAAGAATCAATATGAGATATTGTATCTTATTTGGGGCAAATTGGTATTTAATTAAAATTAATCCTAATTCTAATTAAAGTTTAACTAAAATTAGAATTTTGTTTTAATTAAATTTCTAAAAGAAACCAAATCCTGTTATAAATAAGCTTAGGCTCTAAGAGAACTAGCACTTCTTGCCTAACTCTCTCTACAATAATTGTAGAGTTCTCTTAATATGTTATATGGATACTATTAGATGACAAACACAGGTGCAACTATGGTAGTTGAGATAAGCTGATTTTAAAAAAAATTCGAGGAAAATGATAAGAAAAAGACCAAGTTTCACAATAAGGTATGAATTGTATATGGTAGATGAATTGTAATTCATGCTTTATTAGTTTTATGTGTTAATTATATTATAAAATTTAAGTGATATTATCTTCTAGAAAATCAAAGAAAAGTTTTTTATTATTTTGTTATGTGCTAGATAAATCACTGCATTGATTTTCCAACTTTGGTTTCAAAGCCATTTTAATTTTATAACTTGATTTTATGTTTATTTTTATATTATTTAATTTTCAAATTGAAAATTACAAACCCTAAATAATTAAATCTGAAAAGTTCATATTAATTTCTTATAAAAGGTTGGAAATTTTAAATTATCGAATATTAAAAATTCATAGTCATAATTATAAATTTTAACTAACATAGATAATATATTTTTCTTACAAAAAATTTTACAATCCTCTTCCTCAGCAAGAACCACGATAAAATCCTAAAAGAGTTAGTGTTTATGATACCATCCGTTCTAGAATCACAATAATGTTAAAAGCAATTATTGAATTTGGAAACTGAAGATTCATCAAGGCTAATTACAAAGCTTTAAGCCTTTTCTCCTATTATCAGGAATCTAATGTCGATAGTTAACATTTTAACCACCAAAAATATCAAAAGAAATAGTTTGCATATACCCTTCTGCAACCTCTCTAGGTGAAGGATGAGTACATAACAAACTATCAACTTAGTATGGGAAAAACAAATCTATTATCTCCCTCTCATGGTGGAGGTTTGACCATCCTTTGTTGGTGAAAAGTTAAAGGAATCCAACAACAATTTGATATAAAGACAATCTTGTTTTTGTGATTGGTTATGCTTATATTGGAATTTTATATATTGTTCATGCTCTATCCCTGTCAAAGGTTTGATGTAAGGAAAGGCAGTGTCACAAGGGTGGTTTTGGAAGTTATCTATCAAGGTGGAGACCGGAGACAAAAAGCGAGACTTGTAAGGGTGGTGGTGGCTCCTTTTTTTTTGGATGAATGGTAAATTAGTATTAAACCAAAAAAATTCTATACAAGGTCATTAAGGCATACCCCGACCAAAAGAAGTAGATAAAAACATCAAAACAGTCCAACGACAACAAAAACATCAAAGAGTGATCAAAGTTTCAAGATACATTCTATACAAAATCTTATAAATCATATTCTTTATCTTAAATACTACATCAAAGCACGTAAAAGACGTAGAGTCTAAAATAACTGCATTTCTTGTCTTCCACAAAGTGTAGATGGTGCAACAACATGCCAGTCTTGCAACCTTGCTTCTCAATCGTGCTCCAATATAGTCTTTACGGATCCAGTTAATAGCATTAGTCATTGTAGACATCCCCCGTGCTAATCCAAGCCATTCTCGAATTGTATCCCATATTGTATCTAAAAATAAACATCTAAAAAACAAATGGGCCACTGTCTCTTGCTCAACTCCACATAAACTACATGTTATATCTGTCTACAAACATCAAATTATCTTTGGTTGGCAATCTATTACGCAAACCAAGCCAAGTAATAAAGGAGAACTTTGGAGGAATGTAGTTCTTCCAAATGAAAGGCATCTATGGTATTTTTATCTGCTTCATATGTACTAGCTCGTACACCTTCCATGAAGAAATTCTTTCATTTATGCACATCTTCTGAAGTCCCCACACCATCATTTCCCTTCCACCAAGTTTCTCCATTAAAGAATCTCTAATAAAGGAAAACATCTTCATCAAAGGTGAATCTCTATTCAAAGGTTTCCAATCCCAAAGAGATTTCCCCTTTAAAAACACCTCATGTATCCATCGAACCCAAAGAGTATCAGCTTTGGAATGAATATTCCAAAGAACCTTTTATAATAGCGCAACATTCCAAACTCTACAATTATTTAAACCTAAGCCACCATAGGCCACCTTATAATGTTTCCCTCCCTACAAAAACAACCTTCACATAAAGGTGATTCTGCTTAAGACGGTGATAGGTATTGGAAACACTTAGAGCCAGAATGATTGTACTCCTTGTATTACCACTCTAATCAGCTCAAAGCATCCAGTATAAGAAAGCATTTTAGCATTCCAATTATTAATATAACCCTCAATAGTTTCTATTAGAAAAGAGAATTAGGCGACTAAAACTTTCGACGGAGTCAACTGAATGCCCAAATAACGAACTGGAAATGCTCCTAATGGAAAATCAACCAATTCCATGATATCCTCCCAGTCTCTACCATATACTCTTGCAAGATACATATTAGATTTGGAAGGGTTAACCTTCAGTCCTGACGTGTCCCGGTCTCTTAGTTATAAGTGATGTCTCCTAGTTGTAGGCAAAAATTGTGATGGAAAAAAGAAGAAGATATCATCGACGAGTGAGGCTGTCAGTTTCTAGACCTTAGATGCAATAGGAGATAGAGAACTAGGCAACTGAATGATACAACTTCTAGCGATGGTTATTGGAGAAGATGAAAAATCGAGCGACTTGAGCGGAAACAATTTCTTTGGGAAGCAGTAATTGCTGGGTCTTACTGACTCTCACAAGAGGCTCGAGCTGTGTGATGGGCCATAATGAAGCTGCTTATTGCTTAATCAATTGTAGCTTGGATTGGTAAGTTGAGACTATCAGCGCTGGTGGTAATGACACTAACAACAATGAGACAAGTGGATGGCGGCAAAATCTTTAGATTCGACAACATAAGCATCTTTGGCAGCTAAGGTTTACTAGGGTTCTCTAGAAAGGGTGAACATAGGAGTGTTTGGATATTTGGATTAGTTATCCTAGGTTAAAAATAAGTTATTATTGACTTAGGATAGGATTGTATTTGTTTAGATATAAGATTAAATATGACTTAAACTAAAGATAACTTGTTTTGTTTAGATTAATGTAATCCTAAAACTAAATAAAGTTGCTCAAGTATGGAATAATGAATTCCTAACATAATTAATTATCAATTAGAATTTAAAAGAGTTTTAAATTTCTAAATAAATTCCAAAATTAAATAAATTATTTTTTTAATGTGATTAAAATTAATTATTACATTGTTTTTTAATTTAAATTTTAGAAAAGTTTTTCTATAATTAAAATTATTTATATTTCAATTAGATTAAAACTAACTATTTAGGCTCCTTAAGATTACAAAAGTATTTTCTTAAGTAATTAATAAAATACTTTTTAATTAAAGTTTTTTATTTTAATTTAATTAAAATAAATTAAAATTTTATTTATTTTAGAGAATTATTATTCTATTTTTAGAAATTATTTCTTTATTTATAAATATAAGTTTCTTTTTTTAAAAACTAAAGAATTTATAAAAAGATAGTGGTCAATGTACAGTATAAACAAAACTAAGTGACTAAGTAGCCACTGTCAAGATAAACAACAAAAGGATTGGCTCTAACTAGTTTACATAGCAATGAGTGCACATACAACCAGTTGGTTACCATCAATTTCAAATGCCCCATCTCTTTGCCAACTTTATATTAAGATTGTTTTGTCCATTTGTTACAAAAGCACTTATTTTAGCATGTAGAAGAATTCTCTAGAAAATGAGTTGTTTCTCTATAGGACTATCTCTATGCAGTCAGTTGTTCCTTTCTTTCCATACATAGTTTTAAATTATAGCTCCAAAGCAACACTTTAACAACTTAGTGTCATCTTTACTTCTAAATTTTATTTTGGAGGCCCAATGTATGATTCCTTTCTAGTTATTAGCTGAGCAATATACACTAAATAGGCTAAGCAATTTGCTTTATATGAACTAAGTATATATGTAGCCAAAGAAGAGATGATTTAGAATTTCATTCACATCCTTGCAGAGTTTGCACATTGAATTAGAAACACTGAATTTCAACGTGTCCTTAGTTCCCTACCTTCGTAAAGGTATTCGTTAGAGGATAAAGGAGTGTGTAGGAAATATAGCTAAGTCTTAAACTAGTTTATGCCAAGGTTATATTGAGGGATTACATGATTCTAGTAGCTTTATCTTCTATGATTTAAGAGTGAAGTTTAATAATTTATTTGTTGTCTATTGAATGGTATCAAGTGCTCAGGAGTTGATTGAGTATTTAGATAATTTAGTAAGGATCTTATTCATTTCTCTATTAGAGTGAAAAGGATAGTTCCATTTGCTTCCCACAATTAGATCATTGACCTTGGATTCTAGAGGGATTAGAGACGTTACGGTTCCATATAGTGCAATTTTATAAATGGGACCTAACTGATGCCAATGATTATACCAGAAAACTATATCTTTACCATTACCAATTTTAAGCCTTATAAAAGGTTACTGTTAGTTCCTTGTTTGAAGAATTTGTTGCAAGTTCAAAGGCATTTTTTATTAAATTGGAATGTTCCAAATGCTCTTGTCCTTAAGGTAATATGTATGTCTCTACCTTGCATAGTTTCTAGTATCTTTTGGCTAATAAAATATTGCTCAATAGCCTCATGAATGTTATTCCAAGACCCCTAAAATTTTTAGGTTTTATAGTCTATTTGACCTTGGGAGCTTTTTTGTATAAGCTAGATCCACTTTATAGGAAGTCCCTTAGCTTCTTATCAATTTCCTTCATAATTCCCTTTGGAAGGGCCAAATGTGAGCACCAATAAATAGAGAGGTTTTTTAGAAAAGAGATAACGAATTGCAATCTTCCACCATAGCTTAGGAATTTGTTAAATCAGTTGTTAAGCTTCTATTTATGGATTCTAGGAGAGGAAGACAGTCAAAAAAGGATAGCCTTTTTTTCAAATATAGGCATACCTAAGCATTTGAAAGACAATTCAGCTAGCTTGAAACCTTTATATGCAATAACATTGGAGATTTAAGGATCTGAGCTAATTAAGGAGATGAAAAAGCTTTTGCTTGGATTATAAAACAATTCAGATAGAGCCTTAAACTGATCCAATGAGTGTATGAGTATATTCATAGATTACAGGGAGCTTACACATAGAACTAGGAGCTCATCTGTAAAAGAAACTGGAAAATCTTTTTTTAGAGCAATTATAATGATATATGAACCTCGTCTCCTTGGAAATATTAGCTCTTGTCAATCTGGTGAAGACATCTATATAGATGGAAAAGAGAAGAGGGGAGAATGAGTCACCTTGCTTACCTTGAAAATTCTCATAGGCTCTCTATTGATAATGACTTCATAAGAAATAGTTATTAAACAAGCTTGTATCTAATGAAAAAATTTATTAGGGAACCCAAGGGCAAGTAAAGTTTCAATTATAAAATTACATCTTATAGAGTCAAAAGTTTTAGTAAAGTCAATCTTGATAGCTACACTCCTAAATGTTTTTTGGCTTCCATTACCTCTGAATAACTCTTGAGTTAACAAAATGTTTTTTGCAATAGATCTTCCATGGATGAAGACACTTTAGGTGCTATTAATCATCTTCTTCAATTGCTTCCTCATTATATTGGCTAACACTTTAGAGATGATTTTGTATAACATATTATAATTGGATATATGTCTAAATTCATTGAGCATTTTAAGTAAGGGGAGTTAGGAACCAGAAATATGTGAGGCATATTTAGTTCAGTCAACATTCTACCACTTTGGAAGAATTCTTGAATAGAATTAGTATCTAACTAACTTATCAAGCTCTATGTTTACTAAAAGAATATAGAGTTAAAAGTGTGAGTTTAATTTCATCTTTACTAACTTATTTAGTAAGTTCTAAGTGATTCAATTAAGGAATAAAACCAGTCAAATAACTAATAGATTCTTGTGTGAGAGGAGAAATTATATTAGATGTTCCCTAGAGGCTTCTAAAGTGAGTGAAAGCTAAGGTTAGAACTCCTCTTGTGAATGAATTAGGTTGCCCTAATTGTATAGAATAGAGATGATCATTTTTTTATTCCTTTTAGAATGGATTGAGTTGTAATAGAATTTAGTATTTCTCTCACCATTCTTTATTTCTGTTTCAATTCTGAATCTATGGCTATAAGAGACTTAAAGTAGCTCTCAATCTTTTTGTTTTCCACTTGTTTGATGTAAGGATCACCTGGATTAGAGGCTTGCTTCTCTTGTAAGCTAATGAGAGAATCCAAAGAGAAGTTTTTAACAACTTGAATTGGATCGATAATGTTCTTATTAAACTTTTTTAATTATGTTTTGATAGCTTTTAGAGTCTAAATGCATCAATAAACCCTTTGAACATGTTTGAATGATTGCCAAGCTTTTTAAGATAGCTTATGTAAATCTTGGAACTCCTATCATAGAATTAAGGAATATAAATTGTGTCTTCCTCTTGTTTTAAGTGACATCATACTTGATAATGATAGGTGAGTGACTAAAAACTAGAGGACTTCCAAAGTTGGCAAAGATTTGGGGGTAATTAGCTAGCTAGGGAGAATTCACTAACAATCTGTCCTTTTTTTTGTAGTGACCAACTCCCTGACTGATTATTATTCCAAGTGTATATGTAACCAATGCAGTTAAGATTTGTGAGCCCTAAGTCTCTTTTTAAAGCTTGCAGGTCATCACACTTAAGTGTAGTTGACTAGTTGTTGCATTGGAATGCATCATGTTACTAGAAGATAAGAAACTAGTGACCAAGGTGAGTGATAAGTGTAAATTGCATCATATTTTAAGGCTTTGTTTAATATGTATTTAATTGTTAATTCAAGCGTTTAGTATGTGCTTAGGTTAGAATTGTGTTAGTTTGTTAATTATTTGTGTTTAAGTGTCTTTACGGTTTAGTACAAGTCTTTGAGCTTAAATATTATGTTTTTAAGGTACCTTGATGTGCTTGTTAGTATTTCAGGGTCAAAATCAAAGAACAGATAAGTTTCGAAGACATTCAGGCTGAAACAACAACCTAAGATCATGGCACAACAAACCACGCTCATGACAGAATCTCCAGAGTTGGCCTATAATCGTAGCCCACCTTGAAGAAACCATAGAGATAATTCATCGAGAGATTGAGAAAGAGAAGAAGGAAGAGAGAAGTGGAGAAGAAGCTGACTTGATGTACTTCCCAAATCAGGAGTTTTCCTGACGTCGCTACCTCTTGTCCTCTATTTCAATTGTATTTCCTATTTATTTCAGTTTTATCCTTATATAGAATTGGATTGAATAGTTGACGATAGGATCTAAATGTTGAGGATGTTATAAACTCACCTTTGGAGTTTTATTCTTAATTTAATAAAATTTGACTTTTTTATGTTTACTGGATTTATTGTGAATAAATTTTTTGATTGCATAATTCGATAATAAACTAAGAGGGTGAATTAAACGAAAAATAATTAAATTGGGCTAACGAGAGTTAGGTAATTTAATAAAACAAGAATTCAATCAAATCGATAATTGTGCGAAAAAAGATCTTGCATAGGTTGCCGATAGTTTATTAGATAACTTTAGATCTAATTAGGGTTTTGGATAGATTGTTAATCGAGAGATTACAATTTTCATAATTTGATTAGGGTTTATAATATGGGGTTAATGGTTATAACTCGAGAGAGAGCAATCAACCCTAGGATCGTCTAAAACTAACAATCTGGACAATTCATAATCAATTAGATTAGCGTTAAGGATAGGTAAAATTCTCTTTATCTCAATTGATAATTCCTTTAGGTTGATTCTTGGGTGTGTGATACAATTGCTAAATTATTAATATTTTTTTGATTGATTGTTATTTTTATTTAATTGATTGAATTGAATTCTCATTTTGGTTTCATTATGTTTTGAATTTTTGTTATTTAGTTTGGCCTTAGATTTTAGGGTTAGATTATCCCTACTTATGGGCTCAACACCTTAGGTACTATGTGACCGAATTGTGTGCTTGCAAATTATTGAGGGTATTTATTAAATCTTACACACATCAAACATCTCGATCAGTGAGTTTAAGGATGCTCCCAATTGTCTTATATCTCACCGTAATGATTGTCTTTGGAATTCCCAATTGAAAGAATAGATTGTACTAAGAATTATAAGAGAATGGTCTATTAGCCTTATTAATTCACAATGTATAAATTGAGTAGAGCATTATCTTAAAGTATTATAGATCAAATGTGACTATAATGCACCAATTATAGTGATAATTATGGTTGAATAAGATGTTCCAAACTTTGTTTATAGACCATAAGCAGCTTTTTAGATGATCTTATTTATTTTATTCTCTACCAGACAAATAAAATGAGGTTTATTAAGGCCTATAATGTCCTTAATAACTAGTTGTTTACTGAGGCTATTTAAGCCTCTAATATTCCAGACATTATATCCATCAATGTGAGGATTGCGAAGAGTTACCTTGCTTTTTCCTCTTTAACTTTCTTCTAAATCTAGTGGTGCTTGACCCTAGATCATTTGGAATTTGTGGGACATTATCTAGTTTGGAGTTCAACACTATTGTTGAGTTATTGATATCAGTTACTACAGTTTATACAACACTTTTCCATTTATCTACTTCTATTTTAAATCTTTTTGTTTCCAATTGTTCTAAGTCGTTCTTTAGAAATTGCATTGATAAAGTTGTTATTTACCTAATTTAAGTTTAGTTTTTTTGTCAAGTAATTCAAGATCAATCAAATTTAAATAGGATCCTAGCCCACTAAAGAGAGTAATCTTTCTTAATAGTAATGAGGGTTATTATTTCGAATAAAATAATATAAGTAACCAAATATATGATTAAAATACTAATTTTATTTTATTATCATGACATATTACTAATCACTTGCTTTTCTTGCATTTATATTATGTTATGAGTATAAATTATTTTTGGTTAGTATAGTTGACGCTAAGAGTCAGTGAACCACATTTTTTGTACATAGGAATAGGTTTGAGAAGAGTTCTCAAAGTTATAAAGAAAATTTGAACATTCATTATGTAATAGTTCTATTAATCTCTACTAAGGATTTGGTGACAACGTTTTATAAATATGCCCATATGACGTAGATAACAAATGTAATGACATTTTGAGTTAACTAATATCTTATAAACTTTGATGACAACATGTAAGATGTATGTCAACATCAGAAAGCAGATGCCAAAGGTATGAAATAGAGCTAAAAGACAGTGTACCTTCACGGAATCATTCCACTCAATTTAGCCTAATAAAAGTATAAACATGGACTATAATTGAAGGTATAGACTCAAATATGATAATAGTTATCATAAAAAGTTTGATTACATTATTTTTGTAAATACATGATACGATAAAGATTATATGTATGTCTAACTTATACTTTTGAATTTTTGATACTGAATTTGTATTTAACATTATTATAATGTTCAAGGTGTAATAAGAAATTTATTGTTATGTAAAAGTATTTGATCTAAGTTTAAACAAATAGTTTGTATTAGTTGGATCAAAGAGATACTTACGTTTAACATAAGTGGAAATAATACAAAGTTAGATAATTGAAACTATCCTTGTATATTATGATGGTTAAATCATAAAATTCTATATCAGGATATATGTTTCCTCTTGATTATGAATTGTATGATATTGAAGGATGACCAAATCAACCTTTGGTAAAAGGATGATAATGATATTAAGTTGTTAAATATTTATATATATATATATATATAATGTGTTAGAGATAATAAAAATTTATAAAAAATAATATTTGTATTTTACCATATTTAATGGTGACTTTATATGATAAAGTCATCCATATTAAATGAAATATTTATTGGATAGGAAAAAGAAAGTATGTCATATTTGTAGAATCGGTAGATTTCAAAATTTTTTAGAAATCTTATTTGCAGCAGAAGAAATATATCCAAATCATCATGCCAATCTATACATGATATGGTATAAGGATAATAATAAACATAAACAAGATAGTGATA
>JAOTBA010000205.1:19288117-19299283 GCA_025629845.1 Erythroxylum squamatum
AGGATCCATAATAGCATGATAACATCGGTGACCGAAACCAAGGTATTTTTCCTATTGAATTTTTAGATTTAATTATTGCTTTTGATTTGTGGATTTTCCTTTTATTTTATATCATTGCCGTGATCATACAAAACCCCCTCTCTATTTTTGTTATTTGTCCCGTTTGAACTAACTAACCTTTATCATTAAAGATTCCTCGTGGGAACGATATCCATTTACTGCTACTACATTAATTTGTTTTAACGGAAGTGATTTCTTTTATATTTGGTTGCAGGCGACAGCATCACCATGAATAATATCCTAGATGTATTTCTATTAGGATAGGATCATATCGGACAGACAACAAGCTATTTCCAAGCCAATGAAATAATTGATGTAACCAAGATCCTTGATTGTGAATTGTCCGTCAAGAGATCCTTTAACATCCAGGAGGAGATGTTCAGATGGTCCCATTACTAGAACGTCATGAATGTAAATGAGAAGTGCAGTAGAATTTTGATCAATACCCATCGTGAACAAACAAGAATCAGAGGCAGATTGAGAAAAACCAAATTCCATAAGTTTAACAATGATCTGTTTGTTCCACTACCGACTTGCTTGCTTTAGGCCTCTAATGATTTTTCTAACTTACAAACCTACCAGGGAGGCACTCGTGAGTAACCAGGAGGTGGAGAAATATAAATGTCTTCGCTAATATAGCCATAAAGTTAAGCATTATTAATATGACAGTTGTGGACAGACCAATTGTTTACGACAGCGGTGGCTAAGAGGATGCAAACAGTAGTTAATTTGGCCACTGGAGAGAAGACGTTCGAATAGTCTATACCGGCCCATTGGCTAAATCCTTTGACCACCAAACAGGCCTTACGTCGCTCAATGGAACCATCTGGTTGGTGTTTAATTTTGAAAATCCATTTCGTTTGGAGAGCTCGCTTACCCTTTGGTAAGTCAGCAAACGACCACGTGCAATTCTATTCTAGAGCAGTGAGCTCCTCATTCATAGGTGCGACCCACATCGGATTATCCTTAGCGGCATAATATGAAAATGGTTCGTTTTCTATGGACACTTTTGCCATGAAAGCTAAATAACTTGGGCTCAATATAATATAAAAAGAAGACAGAAAAGTTGAGGGTAGAGAGGTGACCTGAGATGAGGATGTCGTAGCTGAATGAGCGGTGTTGACTGCGGTATCATAATCGTCGAGGTATTTGGGACGGGTTTTAGGTCTGGTGCTGAAACAGGTAGGTATATATGCGGTTGGCGGTTGGGAGATTAGGGAAGGAAGTGGGTCGATTTGCTAGTTATGTGGGTCAATGGGTAGTTAAGTTGTAAAAAGATTGGGTGAGTGACTGGGCTCAAGTATGGGTTCAAGTTCAGGTGGTGGTCTAGGCTCAGTTGTTATAGCAAGATCATTTAGTTGACTGGGCCTAGTTGATGAAATGTTTTGGTGAATTGATGAGGGCACGAATTCAAGTGTATTTGGTGGAAATGTAACAGGGTCAGTTGTGTTTTGTTGTGGAGTGTTGGGTTATAGAATAGAGAATGGGAAGGTGTGTTCATGAAAAATAACATCATGGGAAATGTGTATTTGATTTGTAGATAGGTCCATAAATTTAAAGCCTTTGCATCCAGGCATGTATCCTAGGAACAAACATCAGTTGGCACGAAGTTCAAAATTTTCCTTATATGGTTTAGTGTTTGTTGAAAAAATAGGCAACCAAATGTACGGATATTGTCGTATGTGAGAAGTTTATTGCATAACTTTTCATACGGAGTTTTCCATGAAATAAGTTTGGATGGTAATCGGTTGATGATGTATGTGGATGTAAGTAAAGCTTCGTCCCAAAAATCTTTTGGGAAATGGGCTTGAAAAATTAGAGCATGGGTAATTTGGAGAAGGTGTTTATGTTTTCTTTCGACAACTCTGTTTTGTTGTGGGATGTATGGGCAAGTTCGGTGGTGTATGATTCCTTTTGAGAGGAATAGGTTTTGACATGATTTGTTTGTAAATTTAGCGCCATTATCGGTTCTAACACTTAGTATGGGTAAATAGAATTGGGTTTGGATAAGGTCAAAAAAATTAGAGAATTAGGTGGACTTGATCTTTACTACTTAAAAGATAAGTCCAAGTGGCCTTAGAAAACTTGTCGACAATGGTTAAGAAATAGGATGATCCATCAATGTTTGGAGTCTTATATAGGCCTCAAAGATTGATGTGCAATAATTCAAAAGGGGTGGTAGCAACAATTTTGTGGTGAGGGAAGGATTTTCTTTCTTGTTTGGCTAATGGGCATAATTCACACATGTAATTGCCAGGAATTTTAACAAACCCATTTGGTAATTGAGATAATTTGCTCATAGACATGTGTCCGAAGCGATAGTGCCATAATGTGAAGTCATATGATACATGATTACTAACGAATTTGTTCATGTAAAATTGTAAAGATGGACCTTTTAGGCTTTTTGGAGGAAGTAAATGCTCGTTGGATAGTTTGTAAACACCGCTCGTTGCTTCACACTTTGCTATGACGTGATCATCACGCAGGTCCTATAAAAACACATGATTATCAATGAATATCATGGGAATTTTATTACCGAAAGCAAATTATGGAAAAATAAAGGAATATGTAGCATATCGTCAAGTGCCAAGGTTGGAGTGAGAGCGACTTTTCCCATATGTTCTGTTATGTTTACGAAGACATCTGATAGAGTCACTAGGTTAAGTGTGCTCAGTTGACATAGTCTGTAAACATGGATAGATTTGGGCTCATATGCGCCGAGGCACCTGAGTCTATAATCCACAAATCGTCATCATATTTATGCTCACTAAAGGTAATGTGTTTAGGGTGTTTACCGACAAAAGCATTGAAGGCCACAAGATTTGCTGTTACACCTTGTTTACCCTTAAACATAACGTTAATTCCTAACTTGTTTGGCCGAGTTGATCATGTCCACCTCTAGGCTATTCTGTTTCACATCACCTTGTATCCCTTGCATCATCGATTGGACTGTTCATAGCATTCCCTGCATAATTTCTTTTACCCTTTTCCCTTTGTAATTCTTTGTACCAATCTGGCATGCTGTCTAGGAGGAAACACGTATCCTTCGTATGCCCGCTTTCATGACAGTGATCACAAAGCTTCTCTTCTTTCCACATACTCGACTTCTTACTATTTCCTTGCCTCCCCACTGGTTTGTTACTATTGGCAGAATTAGTAAACAATGCTACGGACATTTGGTTCAGATTATTTTGATCTATATTAACCGTTTTCTGTTTTTCAACTGTCAAAACCATTGAATATACTTTGTTCACTTGAGGTTGGGGATTTAACAACATTATCTGGCTAACCACATTTGCATATTCTGCCCTCAATACAAACAAAAATTGCATTAACCTATTACCATTCACAACACACAAATTTTATTTTGCAGCTTCACAAGAACAAATTTTGTATGTCATTAAGCAATCAATGTCATTCCATAGACACTTTAATTTTGTAAAATACGTTGTGACGGAGTTGTTACCTTGACGTAAATTGCTGATTTCCTGTGCAATATGGTATAAGTGAGGACCACTGCTTTCTCCGTACCTTATTTTTAACTCCTCCCAGAGATCCTGTGCTGTCGTGACTACTATGAAGGAGTTTGCAATTTCTTTGTTCAGCGAATTCAGCAACCATGCTATCACCAGGTTATCTACTATAGTTTCATCGTCGAGCTTCTTGATTTTGCCATTAACAAACCTTAATTTGTTCTTGGATTTTAGGGCTATGATCATATATCTGCTCCACTCCAGATAGTTATTTTCATTGAGTGGCGTGGTGACCATAAGACATCCTGGAGTGTCGACGACAATGGTTAAGTATGTTTCTACTTCGATTTCCTTTTCGAGATCCAATGCTGGAGTATTGTTTTGGCTCAAATCTCCCAAGGTTTGTCATTTTTGTGGATTTGGTTTGATTTTAGATATCAAGGTTTATGTGGGATCAGATTTGTTTTGATACCATATAACATTTGAAGTAATTGGACAGATGATGAAGAAATAATGAATTTCTTATCTTTGTTTTGATTGCCTGTGAGGTATATATATACATGAGGTACTAACTTTACATGTGGCTATAACAAACTAATACTAACTTTACATGTGGCTATAACAAACTTGTAACAAACTAATTATGGGGAAAAATATGTGCTACTTTTGTAGGAATGTTGAGTAAGAAAAGAATGAACAAAGGTTGTGGAATATGCTACTGTTGCTCTTTGTTGTCGTGGGCCCTGATGTTGCTTTAGTTCTTACTGTGGGCTTTGATGGGCCTGAGTCTATACTAGCATGTTTGAGTTGTTTTCGAAAAAATTTCGAGCTTTGGATAAGCTCAATGACCAATCCTATCCACCCTGACTACATAAGAAACCCTCTACTAAAGAGTGTCCTTCCTCCTCTTCTTCCATCATGTATACATCACTTGTTAGCCTTTAATAGACACTAACCACTACAACTCTCAAAAACTCTCTTCCTTGTGAGCCTCTACCGAAACTCCATCTTTATTGTTATAAACATTAATCAAATTGTTTTCCACATCAATTAGCACATTTGCATGGCTTATTGATGGGTCTCTCCGCTTATTATCCACTACATTCACCAAGATTTTGTCAAAGATCTTGTAAAGACATATTACGTAAGTCACAAATCGTTGACCCTTCTGGTCGTCTCCTTTTCATGGTAAATTTCTTTATTGGACTTTAGTGGACTGACATTAGACTAAACTTTTGCATTGTTTTGTGTTTCAATTGGACTCCCTTTGCTCGACAACATGATTGTTTCTAGAAAGAGGAATACTAGATTAGGGTTTTTTTGAAGGAAGAGTATGTTATCTTATTCATTCTTTCTTTGTTATTTATAAATTTCAGTAAGTCATGTATATTTACTTGGAGGAAGATAAACCAAAGTCGAGAAAAATAAAACCCAAAAATCTTTAAGCCACTTCCTTAATGCTTGATTGGATTTTAGATTGCCCAAAACATAAACAAGATCAAGTTTAGATTACAAATTCAAAGCTCAATCAAGTTGTAAGTCAGACTTTTATAAAAGATTTTAGGTCAATCTCAAGTTAAAAGGGGCTCAAGTTTGACCCAATCTAATATCATTTATGACTATTATATAGATATATGTATGGATATAGAATGCAAGGTTAAGCAAGTCATTTACTTTCCAAAGTTCACATATATGGTATTATAGTAACTAGATTAAATAAGTTAGATGATCTCTTATTTCAAGTTGCAAGATAAGTTTTTGGTTAGGATTAATTAGTATTTTATCTATAGATTAGTTCTCCAATTTTCATATGAATTTAGAATAATTTGAATGATAAGGCTGTAATAGGTTATATATTAAGGTTGGTAGTAATCTATCTATGATAATTGAAAATAAGAGTCACAAACTAGTTCTAAATATAGAAAATTATAAACTTATTTGTCAAAAGCTAATATGCTTTCACATATATCAAAGAGAAGCATTATATGAATTTTCTAAAAAATAATAAACATAAATCTCTCCTATAGAAGAATGTCAAAGTGTGAGAAACTCCTCTATCATTTCTCTACGCCCCATCTCTTCCTTACTCAACTCCCCCTAATCAGCACCTCTATCATCTCTTTACGCCCCACCTCCTCCTTACTCAATGCCCCCTGATCATTTGAATCTCTGGCCCTCCTAAGCCTTCTACACTTTACATTCAACATTTTGCATTCCCTCTTCTCCTCCTCATTATCCTCCTCACATCATTTCCAAAATTCCATATTTTATAACCTGACACTTTCCTTTACAATACTTTTTTAGAAACAAATAATGATAAAACCTTTCCACAGGGAACATCTGGAAAATAAGAATCCACAACCTGCCCCTTCCCCTCCCTCAGCTTAATGAATTGGAGGAAAGTTGTAGGGGAGGCTTTGAATGCCACTCTATGCTTCTACCTCCTTACAATAGAGATTCAACTAAGATAGTGACTGTAGATATAAAAATCTTAAGGGAAGAAGAAAAAGGTTGGAACACAATAGTCATTAGGTTCTTCCTAGATTGAAGTTCTTCTTATCTAGCAATTAAAAGCTGGAAACAAACTACAAGGAAAGGCAAAGGCTTATAGAAAATTCTCATCTTAAAAGAAAACTAAGTTCTATTCAAGTTTTAAATTGAAGGAGAAGCTATAAAAATTATAAAATATAAGCTATGGAATATGTATAATCTTCCTTTTTTCCTCCATTTTTAAAGACTTGGAATTAGCATTAAAAAGATCATACAAGTCAACATTCCATTTTGGGTGAACATACACAATATTTCACTAAAATGTTGGACAACAAAGGGATTAAGCTTGTTAGTAAGTTATATTGAGAAACCATTATGTATGGATGAAACCACTATTATGAGGAAGAAAACTGGGTTGCGAAAATATGTGTTATATTGGTATAACTTAAGAACTCGTAGATGCAATACCAATAATGAATCTCAATGAGGAAAGGAAGCTATTTGATGATACAGTGAATGTCTCGTACAACTAGAAACCAACTTTAAAACTCCAAAGCAAGAAATGGAAAGTTATTGGCAGACAATTTGCAATAGGAGAAGAAGAGTTAATGAATTGTGAAAGTAATCCTTTTGAACCTATCAAAAATGTGGAAAAATCAACTAGTCCTAAGTTCAGTTTAATACCTAGTGACAAAGGGCATAAGGAAACTATTCTAAAAAACGTAAGCAATAAGAAAGATGGAAAAGGAAGAACTAATATGCAATCATCAATCACCACTTAAAAGAATCCATAACCTTTGGAGAAGGAAATTTCCAAGGAAGGAGATTCAGATAATGCCACAGAGAATCATGAACAAGAAAAATTCTAGAGTTCTAGGAAAAAGATATCAGGTAAAAAGAGGAACAGTAAGGATCTTAAAAACACCCCCTCTAATTAACGTCTATATTAACATGGAAAACTAAGGTAATTAAATACCATAAAAAATATCTGGAATTAGAGATATTGTCTTAGAAATAAATCATGTTTTGGTTGGTGTTATGCCTAAAAAGTTCTAAAAAGACCTAGGCTATCCTACTCGCAAGTATACGAGATAGTTGTAGTTGATAACCCAGGGTCGTCTCCCACGGAGGTGAAATTGGTCAACTAAATTAAGCTTGAATTAAAAATAAAACTAAAAACAATGCATTCCTAAACATTCTATCTCTATTATTGAGTGAAATATTTTAAGGAAAATTACAAAATTAATTTGAAAAGTAGATGGAATCAATTGGGAGCAAAGACGAATAAATTAATCGAAGTGGAAAACTCTTGAGAATCACTAATTTAATCTCCTATGCATGATTAAGGGAAAATGATTTAATTGTTGTCTTACTAAAATTAATAGTTAGGTTCTAAATTGATTCGAATAATGAACTAGTCTAACTTTCGTATTCAACAAATTATTATTCGAATTAATAATGAAAATCCTACTACCAATTACCACTTAAGTTAATATATTTCTAGTTCTTAATCTAAGTGTCCATTATTTCACGAGTTATAATAAACTTCATCTCTCGAATCTTCATTTAACACTAAAATGATGCAAATTTTAGCCATTCTATTACATCCATTCAGTTCAGAAACCATAACAATAAATAAGACAACATATTCGTAACCCAATCATGCATTTTCACCTAAATAGCTACATTCATTCTTAAGAAAAGAGATCAGCCCATCATATCACACACAGGTTCATCATACTCAAATACTTCAATCTCATATTACTATTGACAGAAGTTTGAAAACAACAACCCAGCAACTACTTAAATGAACTATGATAAGACAACAAGCAACAATCGTTAAGCTAACAAGAGTATAAACTGGTTAATACCAAAGGAACAATAAACTCAAAGAAACAAGCAGTTGATGAGGAAAGAGATAAACAAACAGAGGGTTGAATAATGAGATATTGGAGGTCTTCTACACTATCAACTTTCAACTTTGGCTATCATCTTCTGCTTCAGTTGCTCTCCTATAACCAATTGTTTGCTCAAGATCAACTTCAGATTTTGCCATAAACCTATTTATTGTGTCACATAAACCATTCACCATACTATTTATTGTGTCACATAAACCTATTACCATACCATGTCATATCAGATAACCCTGTGTTCTTCACCACTTCTTGTAACTCTATGTTCTTTTTGTTTCCAGTTTCTCCCTCCTCTTATTTCAGTCAATCTTAAAGTGCAATTAAAGTCCCCTAAAACTATCCATGGGTTCTTGATATATTTGCTAATTCTTACTAATTCAGTCCAAGCACCTTGCCTTAGGAAGTTATTATTAGCTCCTTACTAGTTTCTTTCATCCAAATGTCATAGTGTATTAGTTGGTCATTCTTAAACTTGCTTACTATCTCCACCTTATGACAATTAAAACCAATTACTACCCTTCTATTCACTTGATAATCAAGGTTGGTAACCACCTTCTACCCTTTATCTAGGAATCATAAAATGCTCTCCAGCTTTTCCCTCTTTATTTTAGTTTCTAACAAACCGAAAAAATCTCACTTGCTCTTTTTAATTAACTCCTTGACAGCAAGTTTTTTATTAACGTTGTTAAGCCCTCTAATATTCAAGGCAGTTATCTTCATCATCATTTCTTTTTCTCAGTTCCTCTTAGGTTTTCTATTCAACCCCAGTGAAGTTAATCCTGCATCATGTTTAGTACCTGATCCTTCACCTCTTTCCATGACTGGGGTGCCTACTAGTCTTCCCTAATTCCCATTTTTAACTCCTTATTGACTTATTTCCCTTTCTCTATTATGTTTGTGACCTCCAAGTCTAAGTCCTGTTCAAATTGTCTAGCATCAGACTTTCCTTTTTCTGCCTGAATGTTCTCCACAAATACTATTATTCCCTTAAGAGTCTACTTCCCCTTAAGATTGTTCTCCAACACTACTGTTGTTTTCTCCTATGCTATCTTCCCTTCTTTATTATCCATTTTCCTCCATACATTCTTTTCTTCTTTGGTCTTGGGTTTACATATATAAATAACACCTATTACATCTTCTTCCAACCCTCCATTCTTCAACTTCATAATTATAAGTATATCTATTAGTTTCTTCGATATATCTATATTAATGCATACTCTTGCATACCTTGTCCTCTTCATTAAAGTAGTATTCTCATCTAATACCAATGGTTTTCTATTTTACATGTAGTTCATACCTTCCGTAGACCGGTACTCTAATGGCACGTTGTGTATGTTTACCCATAATGGTACTGTCTCCAATTTACTCCTATCCAATGTGACCCCCGAATGCCAGTTTTTTATAAGCATTAGATAACCCATCATATGCCATGGCCCTACTTCAAGAACCTTTTAGGCATTGTCATCTAAATTGAATTTAAACACAAACAACTCATCTTCATTCACCATCATGTTCACTAGCCCCTTGTTTCTCCATGCTTCATTTGCTTATTTTTGAACAATTAGGAGGGCCAACCTCTTCTCTAGAAAAAATCCCACCAGTGAATTGCTCCATTTTCTTACACCTTATTGTAGTATCTCCAATGGTGCATGAATAGGTTTTTCTGCTTATGTTTCGGCGTACTTAAGTTTGCCCATATTCTCTATGTCTCCTACAATGGATTTCCACTTGGTCTTTTCCATGTTCCCATTTTCATCTCTTGGAATAAGCTTTTCCAAGGTTCCTGTTAAAGATGGGAAGTTCATGCTGTTGAGTTGGTAGGTAGGTGAGTCGGGTTTGTTTTACTGCTCCATTTTGGGAATGGTTAGTGGGTAAGGTGGTTAATGGGTTAGTTGCCTTATGGGTTAATGGGTAAAGTGATTCGCATGTTAAATTGAAAGAAAAAAAAGTTGTTGGAGAATGGGAGGCAAGATTGTTTGTGCGGGAAAAGGAGAAGAAGAAGCTCGGAAAGACTTGAAAAAGCTCATGGCTCTCTTCTTCTCTAACCTAGGATTAATTGCTAATCAAGTCAAAATATGGTTTTGGGTAAAAGTTTTGGCTAATTATCTAATTTTAAAAAATATTACAAAAAAATTATTAATTAAAAAATTATTTTTCGGGAATCATCATAATCAAGAGTTTAAATTTTAAATTACTAGTTACACAACTGCATATGTTTCAATAATTATAATAATATTAAACGTAATTAAAAAAATTAAGCATAATTATAATAAATTATGATAATAATTCAAATCACAATTGCAATTATATGGCAGAGCTTAATTAAAAACCTTGGTGATAATTAGGAATAAATTATTTGGCAGTTGTAAAGCACAATTGACATTCCACCCGGAAAGAGTAGCATATATCCATGTTCCGTTACAAACGGAATGGAATATGTACGCGGTGGCCGTGTGGTAGAAAGGAGATGGAGCAGTATATATCGAATATATACGTGGGGGTCGTGTGGTAGAAAGGAGATAGAGAAGCATCTTGCATAGCCCTTTTAGTAATTGAGAGAATGAGCTTGGCTGCCGACGCCCACTCATGAAATCTAATCGTTGAACTTTATATATTTTACAAATGGGAATCGACACGGGAATGGGAATGGTTCACATCTAAAACTATAATGCTACTGTAAATATTTAGACCTTTCCTTCTCAAAAAAAAAAAAAAAAAAAGAAGAGAAAGAGAAAAGGTCCTTTCATTTTATTCCGCGGAAAAACAGGCTTCGCCGCCAGTGTGTTGACACGCCAATAAGAATTTTCTTTAGAATATATGCATATATAACACGTCAACAGGAATCTTGTTTATAATATATGCATGTATAAGCTTTTTTGCATAAGAAAAAAGATAACATGAGAACGTGCATTTGCTTGAATTTTCTAAATAAAATTCCTGTGCTATAATTTAGGCCTTCCTTCTCACAAAAGAAAAAAGTCCCTTTCATTTTATTCCATTGGAAACACTACAAGAAAATTTGGTTTCAGCAACTAAATTCTCAGCAACGACAGTAAAATGGTTGCTAATTATATACATTTTGCAACCAAAAATTATTTGGTTACAATATATAAGTTACGCATATTTTTAACGACTAATCAATATCTGGTGGCGATAGATGGTCACTAAAACTTACAATTCATGGATAATAATATAACGACCAAACTTAACAATTTTAGCGACAACTTTAA
>JAOTBA010000205.1:19306223-19316699 GCA_025629845.1 Erythroxylum squamatum
TTACAGATAAAAATCGCTCTAAAATTTTCGCACAATAATATTTTTCAGATCACTAAGCTTTTCACTCGCTCCAAAAAATCTTCTACAGTCTTCGACTTCGACTCATATTTATAGCCTATGTCTTCAACTGCTTCTTAATAACTGCTTCTTGCTTCTTGCTTCTTGATCTTTCAAGAACCAGTTATTCAGTTGAGTTCTGTAACTAACTGAAGCTGATGTGCCTTTGATTCTTCCGTCTGCTTTCTATCGTCTGTTTTTTCCTTTTGCGCCTTGCGTCTGATTTTTATCGTCTGATTTTCCTTCGCGTCTTCCGTTTGCTTTTTATTTAGCTTCCGTCTGCTTTTCATTTTGCTTCCGTCTGCTTTTTATTTTGCTCCTGTCTGCTTTTTATTTTGCTTCCGTCAGCTTTCTATTTTGCTTCCATCTACTTCCTTTTTTGCTTCCGTCTGCTTTTTATTTTGCTTCATTATTATTTGTTCTTCATCAAAATCCTTTATGTAAAGTCATTTTGACTTAACAGCAGCCAAACAATTGGATGCAAATTAATGTATGACATTATTTTGAATGAATAAAAAGGCTTTATTTATCTTTATGTATTACTTTAATTAATATTTTATTTTTAATACTAAAGATAAAATCCTTGGAATAATTACTGTGTAATAGAAATTATGATGAGATCATAATTGTGAGGTTCAATTTACACTTAAGTGTTATTCCTAAATGTTCCTAATTGTAGTTTCATCAAGACTGGATATTGTTGAAACTGAAAAACTAGCACACAGTATATTTCTTTCTCATGAAGAAAGTAATTGATCTCATAAATTAAAGTATAGAGATACTTAAACTAACGTCTGGGTGATTGTTAAAGAACAAGTCCCTAAACTAACTCGATTATGAGAATTCTGAACGGAATATTACTCATGTGTCTATAGATTATCTCATAATGATAGTTGTATAATTGATCCTCATACTTGAGATTACCTAGGTATCTAGTATGGGAATTACTATGTTTTGATGCTACTTATGAATCGTCTTAGGATAATTCAGTCGGTAGTAATTGGATAGAGTATGAACCATATATAGATAGTTGAGTTAGTAAATATAGGATTAGTCACTCTAAAGTAATTAGAGAGAATATTCTACTATTCTAGATTAGTAATGATTTATGGAATTCTCTGGTTAGAGTGAATTGATATTTGAAAAAGGAGTTTTCAATTTTCAATTATAAATCAATTACTAATTAGCAAAAACGAACATGATTGGATGATAAGAATAGACACTGTATCCATACTCTGTCCAATTAAAATCTTGAATAACGAAAGGATTAAATTATACATTATAGCCATGCATGGACAGGTTAAGTCAATTACTTTGGCATTCCTTATATTTGGGTAATTATGACATATTGCTAGACGTCAATCATGATTTATGATTATGAATTATTTATTTATCTAATTCTAATTGTGAATTAAAATTATTATTTTTAATCATTGCCAATTTATTAGGAACCTAATGGGTCACACATCAAAGAGTAATTTGTGAAAGAAAAATCAATTTAATTAAGTTGAACTTAATTATAAAGTTTGAGAAACTTTTGGATGAAATATGAGATATTTGATTTTATTAAAATTAAATTAATTAGAATTAGAATTTGATTTTAATTATAATTAAAGAGATTTAATTTTAATAAAAGACTGTCATGATTTTTCTATTTAAAGGGAAGAGCTTTTTAGAAGCTAGCACTTTTTGTCTTCTTCCTTTCAAAACAGTTTGAGAATTGCTCTGTGGATACCATCAGAGACTGGACAATTGGACAGCTCATGATTGATCAATCAGAAAAAGTTTCAAAGATTTTTCAACGAAAAGCGAATAAGGTACGATTTCTAAACCGATTTGTGTTTTATTCAAGTTTAATCAAATATCGGGATCTGTAAAAAATTTATTTTCCACTGCGCCCGTGATTCGATCACGGTTGGATTCCAACATGTTATTCATTGTCCAGTTGCCCCATCATTCTTTAAGATGATTTGCTATCTCGGTTCTATCTTCCCCAACTGCAGCCGTCACACACATCCATCATATAACAAAGATAGGTTAAGTGGAAATGGGATAGGTGGCAAGAATTGAAGAGATGAAGCTCCCCCACTCTCTTGGTTCTTTACTCTTTTCTTCTCCAAGTGTAGCCGACAAACTCCTCCTCCTTATTCAGAAACTACGTTAGGCAACTAGGTTTTTGGAAAATGGACAGTTGTCTTCATATGGGACAATTGGTTTAATTTAAATTGCAGCCATGGTCTCCTTGCTATAACTTTTTAATTGTTCCAGTTGTTATTTCATGGCTGTAACTTTTTAATTGTTACAGCCATGATCTCCATTTTTATGCTCTATTTTGTCTCTCTCTTTTAATCTTTTTTCTTCTTCTTGCTCTATGAAAACAATAGAGTATGAACATTGAGAAGAAGACTCAATAAATATGGTTTCGGGTCACTTTAGGTCCTTCACTTCTAAAATATACCTAAAATCAAATATGAGCTAAAGTGAGTATCCTAAGCATTTTAAGGCACTAATCACTAAATGTAATGGATTAAATATATCAACAATTAAGCACATATCAATTTCCCCCACACTTAGCTTTTGACCATCCTCGGGCAAAACATCATTTTCAAAATCATAGACCTAAATTTTTTTTCTCATTTCTAATATTTCCCAAGAATACATAATCATAAGCAAAGATGGATGACTTTTAAAAACTATAGCAAAAAATTAACATTGAACACTTCTACTCATGATCAATCAATAATCATCACCTTTAGAAACTGAGCAATCTAGAGGTAGACTTGGAAAATGTATTAAAATAAGATTTATCCATGGGTACACTCAAATATCACAATCAAGAAAAACACTCAATATACCATCAATAGCAAAAACCAACATTCACTCACAATCGTGTACATTAACTATGATGAATGCAAAAACTATGTTTCCTAGCTCAACTTCAAGTTTTCACACCACAAGCCACATGAATCATAATTAACCAAAAGAAATCACTCACACAATTGATGATAATACGTTGAAACTATAGGGAGTGATCCTTCAAAGACTCTACCACATATTCAACATACTCAAGTAACCCATTCAATATAACTTTAGGAGGAAAGACTAATCATAAACAACTTTTCAACATATATGCACTTCCTCCTTGATACATTTATTTTAAAAAAATTCTTTTGTTTTTCTTCTTTTTCTATTTCTTTCAAAGAAGCTACATCAACATGGGAATTTCATTGATATGACATAAAATAACATCCCAACAATTATAACCATCCCACGCATATGCATGCCCCCACACTTACACTCTTGTGCATCCACAATAATCAACAATCACAAATGCTCCGCTAGCTTTATGGCTTAGGTAGGACATTTGGTTAGGTTTAAAAGCATAAAATGTGGTTAATACATAAAGAATAGGTAGATAAAGCTCAAGGGGGCTTATTAAGGGAAAAATCATGTTAATAGGTGGGCTATTTGGCTAATGTAGCTTGTAAACAACAAAGAATGCCTAATTATTTTCATGTTAATGCTTGTAATAAAAATGTGGTCTTGAATAGAAAATCAAAGCAAAATCAGGATGTACATGTCATAAAGGTCAAACATAAACAAAAGACAATGAGACAGCAACAGCGTCAAAATTTGACAGCACATGTTGAGTTAACTATAAAATTTACCTGACTCTTCACACTAAAATTTGTAGTTATGGTGAGTCGAGATCGAATCCACAACGAATTTTTGGTTAATTTTTGTAATGGAATTAATTGTTGCAAGGACAATGTAAATAGGGGGATGGGGTTTGGATTTTTAGCAATTTAGAAAATAAAATAAAACTAACCTAATCAAAACAAATTAAAGAAAACATATTTAAAATGATGAAAGTGGTGAATTCGTTAAGAATCTGGTTCTTTAGTTCAATCTCAACCTACACCCTAATTAAACAATTTTCAATGATTTGTTGTTCTTGAACCTCTCCTAGAAACTATTAATCGTGGGTTAATAATTAACCCAAGTTTTCTCTTAGGTAGTGTTTAATCAAGATACGATCGTTAATTAAACCTAACTACCAAATAACCTAGGATACGGTCTCTAGATTCAATTGGGTAGTAGCATTACGAATTAGGAAAATTGATTAATCAAAGAAATAACCACATACGATGCGTCATTTAACATATGTTATGTTATCCTTAATGATTACGAACCATTAGTCGCTACAAATAAATTTCAAATATAATAATTACAGATTATATTAAAATTCTAGCAATGGTTTATAATAAAATGATCCAATGAATGCATTAAAATAATCTTTTCACAATACCTGATGGGTTCATACAAAAATAATTGAACGATAATGAGAATACGGTTATTTATACATAAACCCAAATCAATTAACATAAGATAACACAATTAATTCAATATAAGAGAAAGAAACCAAAAAAAAGAAAGAGTGCTTAATCGGGTCATCGACATTGATATCCCATTGAACCAGCATCGGAAAGCTATTCCGTTATAGGTCTCCTCATGGTGGAGAGCTTACCTCCATCTTCGTGCTCTCTTGAAGTCCCCAAAGTTCTCGAACTCCTTTAACCGAAAACACCTATTTTACTCTCAAATTGCTTCAGTCGAAAGTCACCACCTAAGAATGCCTACTTTTCTTTCTTATTTTCCTCAGACCTCCGCTACTATTTTTATTTCTATTAAAACCTACGCTGTCAAACCCTCTCGCTACTTCTATGTTTGTTTTTAGTCTACAGCCCAACAACTACGTTTTGGTGCCCTTCATTACATCTGTGTTTTGCTCTTATTGCGAATTAGGACAACCAATTAATCAAGGCAATAATCACATACGATGTGTCATTTAACCTAGGTTATGTTATCCCTAATGATTACGAACCATTAGTCGCTACAAATGAATTTCAAATATAACAATTATGAATTATATTGAAATTCTAGCAATGGTTTGTAATAAAACAATCCAATGAATGCATTCAAATCATCTTTTCACAATACCTAATGGGTTCATACACAAATAATTGAACAATAACGAGAATATAATTATCCATACACAAAACCCAAATCAATTAACATAGGATAACACAATCAATTTCTAAAGATAGAAAGAAACAACAAAAATAACGAAATACACTTAACTCGGGTCGTCGGTGTCAATGTCATCTCCGAACTATTGTCGGGACGTCTAGCCCTCTATGGGCCTCCTCTTGGTGAAGAGTATACCTCCATCTTCATACTTTCCTTAAACCCCAAAATTCCCAAACTCCTTCAACTGAAAATATTTATTTTACTCTCAAATTACTTCAGCCGAAAGTCACTACCTAAGAACGCCTCCTTTTCTGTCATATTTCCAGACCCCCATAATTGTTTTTATTTTTATTAAAACCTACGCTGCCAAACCCTCATGCTACTTTTGTGTCTTCTTTTTAGTCTTCAACCTAATGACTTCATTTTGATGCCCTTCGTTGTACATCTGCATTTTGCTCCTTCACCCTGTGTTTTCTCCTTGTCATTTGTGTGAAACGCAAATAATGTTTACGCTATTCACGTAAACAGTGTTTACATGAAACACTATTCTCATTTCTCTTATAATACATGCATCCTCTTTTGTGTCTTTTAAAACCTAACACTCCCTTTTCTGACTATATTCCTTATTGCATTTTGGTCCAGTCGTGCCTTGATTCTACACTGTGCATTTTTTAGTCCATGGTTCCAATTGTTGTACCGTTTAGCTCATATGTTGTTGTCATTTTGGTGTGTTTCTTCTCCCAGGTACGTTGTCTTCATTTAGTTCCTATAAAACACGTTGCATGGGCTATTGCCCATCATCCTTGGCTTCATTAATTAAATTAATGGTGTGCATGCCCATGCAAAACATTAAATTCATATACAGCTTGCATAGTCCATGGACAATAGCCTTGAGCAACTTTGATTATTTTTGTTTCTACTTTTTTTGTCTTCTTTTTGTCTTTTAATTTTCTTCTTTTTGCTTCATGAAGACAAGTGAAAATTAATCTTCAGAAAATGACCCAAATATCGTGTTTTCGACTCACTTTAACTTCTTTGCTTCTGAATTATACCTAAAATCACATATGAGTTAAAGTGAGTATTTTAAGCAATTTTATAGCAATAGTCATTGAGTGTTATGGAATAAATTCATAATCAATTAAGCACCTATCAATTTACCCCAAACTTAGCTTTTGGTCGTCCTTAGGGAAAGCATCAAAATTAAACTCAAAGACTAAAAACGTTTACTCAATTCCAATATTTTCCAAGATTACATAATCATAATCAATGATTAATGACTTTCAAAAATCATAGAAAAAATTCAACATTCTAGGCTTTTACTCATGATCAATCAACATTCACTAGCTTTAAAAACCAAACAATCTAATGATAGACTTGAAAATTGTGTTTAAACAAGATATGTTCATGGGTACACTCAACACCATTCATAATCACAACAATCCACAACTTTGCATATCATTTCATTTCTCCACCACAAAAGGTCATATGCAAAATTATGGATCAAAGGACCTTTTAGGGTTGTAATGTGGGAAAATGTAAGTTGAGATGTATTTGGGTCAAATAGTGAAACAAGCAACACTCAATGTAACATCAAGTACAAAACCTTCATTCAATCACAATATGTACATCAACTATGACATATGCAAAAACAAGTTTCATAAGATGCATGATCGGAACCTTACAGTGGTATCAGAGCCACCTTCTGCCTTGTTAGATGTAGAATACATGATGTGTGAAAACTGTTTTCATGGTTGTGACAACTTAGGGTCCTATAATGTTTTGTTCGAAATTAATTATAGAAAAATGTTTTTCATGATTTTCTTTCACCAATTTGTTCAAAAGATGTAAGTGAATGATTCAATGCAATTTAAAATATTTTTAGTGTGATTAAAATATTTAATTTCTAATTTACAAGAACATGCATGAAATCTATCTTTCTGCTGGGCATGTGATGCCTATTGGCTAAATTGATGAGGTTACACATTATTTTCGTGGAATTTGATGCTGGAAAAATCATGTAAACATATTTGGGATGTGTTTATGTGTTTTTAATTTTTTATAATTATTAAAAATGTTTTAATAATTTTATCAAACAAATTTCCAGATCTGGAAAGTTTTCCAGAAATTATAGGATATGTTTTATTTGATGTTTTTGTATGTTTATATTTCAGTTCCAGAACCTTAAAAATATTTTTATGTGATAAAAATGTGTTCATTTGATATTTGATGCATGCCTAAATGATTTTTCTCAAAATTTGATTTCCAGAAAAATTTTAGAAGTCATATTTGTCATTTTTGGTGTCTTATCGGTGTTTTGGCGATCATTATAAATTTTGGGAGATTCCTAAATTATTTTGATCATCATGAAATGACCTAGAGATGCTTGGAATGATTATTTGATGTTTTAGATTTTTTTTGAAATTATATAAATTATTTTTGAATTAATTTTAATAGAGCAATAGATTTTATAGTAAGGCTAGAAAAATTGGCATGTATGACAAAAATGAAGTTGTTTAATTTTTGGAAATCAAATAATTATTTTAAGGTAAATTAATTATGAATTAATTTATAGAATTAGGAATTCATGTTAATTAGATTAATATTAATTCCAATCGAAATAACATACAATAGTAATTTTAGCCAAGTTAGTAAAAGGAAGATAGTAGATCCAAGTGTTGGACTGGGCTTAGATCCAAGTGTTGGGTTGGGCTTTCATGTTAGGATCCATAAGATGACATAACCAAAATGATGTGTTTACATATATGCATTAGAGAACGCATAATTAGGAGAATGTGTGGGCTTGCATGATGGATGGTTATGGGCTTGGGCCCGATTTGATTGGGTAGCCCATATATATATATATAAAAGATCATCTAAGTTAGATGAGACCTTAGTTAAACCCCTCACTTAGAATATAAAAACTAACGCCTTCCTTTAATATGGCGAGAACCAGAGTCCTTTTAAAGTTAGGGATATTGGCCAAACCAAGCCCGCTTTACATGGATATTTTCGTACCATGAAAATAGAATTTTTGAATTAATGGGTCGATTTTAACTAGAAGTATCGGTTTATTGGGGAAAGCCAAGATCAACTTGGAGAGAGGCGAAGTTGGGTAGTGTACATTAGATGTACACGTGTCAAGAGTTGTTAGCCCAGTGAGTGTGCACACATGAACAGTTGATAGCACTAGATTCAATAGTTACATTGGAGATGCAATTGGTATCATCGATACCTACAGGTTGAACTAAGGTGGCTTCTTGGGCAAATCCAAGGTCATTCTTAGGGATATTGAATATCGACCCACTAGGAGAATTTCTCTACAAGTTCTCTCGGATTTATATTGAGGGTTATGAATTTGTGAAAAATAGTTGGAGTCATAATGCGTGTTATTAAAGTCCTTATAGACATGTATTTAAGTACATTCTAATTTTTCTCTCTTTAACAAAAGGTTGCTATTGCCCAAGTCAGCACCATGAGTACTAGTGTGAATTTAAGATCATTGATGGAAGCTAACAAGTTGACTAGACTAAACTTCCTTGACTGGCTCAGGAACTTGAGAATAGTTCTCAAGTCCGAGCAACTTCATTATTTCTTGGAAGAACCACTTCTCGATCCCCCTGCTACTGATGCCTTTGATGATAATCAGAGGGCATATAGGAAGCATCTCGATGATAGCGAGATGGCTAGTGGTATTATGCTAGCCACTATATCACCGAAGCTACAAAAGCAGCACAAGGCTATGGATGTTCATACCATAGTCTATCATCTTAGGGAGCTCTTTGATGAACAAGCAAGGTCTGAAAGGTTTGAGACTTTATGATTGCTCTTCCACTCTAAAATGGTTGAGGGGACATCTCCAGTGCAGTACGCACTAGAGATGAATGGCTACATTGAGCGGTTGGCCTCCTTGGATTTTCTTTTGGATCATGAATTAAGTATTGACTTAATTATGACGAGTTTAACCGATAGTTTCTCACAAATTGTGCTTAATTATCGGATGAATATATCCAGCACAATTCCCGAGTTGGTCAACATGCTCAAGGCAGGTGAGCCATCTATCCGCAATGGCAAGGTTGTGATGCTGGTGGACTCTTCTGGTTTGAAGAAAAAGAGCCAAAAGAAGAAGAAGTCTGCAGGGCCTAAAGGAGGTGTCAAGAAAGCAAAGAAGATTGCCTCCAAGGGAACATGCTTCCACTGTGGCAAGGATGGCTACTGGAAGAGAAACTGTAAGGCCAATCTGGAGTCCTTAAAGTAGAAGAAGGCATCTGGTGACTTTTAAACCTAATACATACTGATGTATATGGTCCGATGTCTATATATGCCAAAGGTGGTTTCATATACTTTATTACCTTTATCGATGATCATTCTCGATATGGGTATGTGCATCTTAAGAGATACAAGTCTGAAGCCTTTAAAAGGTTCAAAGAATTCAGAAATGAAGTTGAGAAACAACTTGGGAGAAGTATTAAATCACTTTAATCGGATCGAGGTGGTGAATACTTAAGTTAAGAGTTTTTGGATTATCTCAGAGATAGTGGACTATTGTCCCAGTGGGCTCCACCTTACATGCCATAACACAATGGTGTGGTTGAGAGGAGAAACCAAACCTTGTTAGACATGGTGAGGTCTGTGATGGGTTTAGTGGATTTACCTAAATCCTTATGGGTATGCACTCGAAACTTCTATTTATGTTTTAAACAGAGGCTCATCCAAGTCAGTTGATGTTGCTCCATATGAGATATGGACTAACAAGAAACCCTATCTTTTTTCTATGAAGGTTTGGGCTTGTCCTGCTTATGTGAAGTGGATTCAGTTAGATAAGCTTGAAGCTAAATCTGATAAGTGCCTGTTTATAGGATATCCTAAGGAAAATATAAGATATCAGTTCTACCATGTTTCGGAACAAAAGATGTTTGTTTCAAAACATGTCCTTTTAGAGAAAGACTTTCTTCTACGGGCAGACAGTGGGAGTAACATTGAACTTGTGGAAGTTCAAGATACTCAAACAGACGCAGATTAACTGTCTAGAACTGAGACTATTGTTCATAAAGATGAAACAATAGTTCAACCTTCTGACACACAAGAAGTTTGTAGGTTAGGTAGGATACGCCATGTTCCCGAGAGATAAAGATTTATCATAAGTGAATTTAACAATGTATTGCTTATAGAAGATGATGAGCCTATTACCTATGAAGAGGTTCTGAAGAGTTCAGAATCTGACAAATGACTTCAAGCTATGAAATCCGAAGTGGATTCCATGTATAAAAACCAAGTATGGACTTTGGTTGACCCACCCGAAGGGATAAAACCAATAGGGTGCAAATGGGTTTTCAAGAAGAAAACTGACATGGAGGGTAATGTAGTTACCCATAAAGCTAGGCTTGTAGC
>JAOTBA010000205.1:19332635-19354019 GCA_025629845.1 Erythroxylum squamatum
GTGATTAGGCAGAAACTTTGATTGAATTTTTGACACCCTTAGGGGTGAAATTGGTTTGTGAGTCCTTGAAGGAACTTGTAGGACTTTCTGTGATCTTTCTAATGATACCAAATTTGTCCAATTTGGACACTTGTGTGAAAAGTTATGCATGTAGGAAGAAGGGGGAAATTAAGTGGTTTAAAAAAATGAAATTTATTTGGACGGAAGCTCCCGCTCGCCGCTCGCGAGGGCGACGCCTCGCCCTCACGAGGCGAGGAGCTGAGTGCGGCTCAGCTCCTTGTCTTTTATTATTATTATTATTATTTTATTTTTGTTTTATGTTTTTCAAATGTAACTTTTGTGAATAACTTTTTCATCCGACCTCCGATTGACCTGATTCTCAAAGCATCAGATTCGTGAATTATTTAATTTCATTTCTATGTGAAATTGTAAATTTTTAGAGAAGAAATCGACGTGGATTGATTAGGTCAAAGTGAGGAGACCAAATAATTATTTTTCTGGTCCGTGTTTTAACAATAATTGGACCTATTGAGGTCCGAATTGAGTAATTTTGGTGTCTATGAATTTCTATAATTTAGAGGAAAATTTTGTGATGAGAATTTTTAGAATAATGCCGGGAATGTCACGAACATGCATTGTACACATTTTAATTACTACATGTGCATTATTAAACATTTCTGATTGTATACTTGGTAATATTTGTGTATTTTAATTGTTATAGAGGCGCATTTAGAACGTCAACCCACAGACGTTGCCAAGACTTCCAGGCATTAGCTTCGGAAGCTATTGGTGAGTGACCTAGACGGTTCTCTCAATTATTATTTGTTTATAATCCTGTGGTGAATAATGGTGGGTTTGAGATTGCTTATGATTGTGGATTCCGAACAGAAGGTCCGATGTATTGAGGAGCTATGACATAGAAGTGTTACTTGTTTGTGAATCTGAGAACTACTTGCTTGTGATGTGATAATTTGTGACACATGTGTTGATTGTGCTATATATACTGCTTAATTGTCACATATGCATTTCATTCATGAATGCATGACCAGATAATGACAGTTGTGACCGGAGCAGCCACCGAGAGCTAAAAGCTCAACGTTTGTATTCGGGCCTCAAGCCCCACAGTGATTCAGAGCCTCAGGCTCAACGATTAACGTGCCCATATTGGGACAGTGCAGGCGCTCGGTCACAACACCGAAATAAATTAGAAAAGTGTCACATGCGCATTTCATATGCATTTGGTTAAATCTTTTTGATTGAGTGAAAGGCAAAATGCCTTATGCTTATGTGAAAAAAATGTGTTACCTATGATAATGTGAAATTGTGACATATGTAATTATGTATTATATGAAATGAGTGTTGCATGAATTGAGTGAACCATCGATGATGGTTACCTCACTGAGTTCGCAAACTCAACCAAAATTGCAACATATTTTTTCAGGACCGAGAGTAGACTCCTAGCTCCATAGGGACTTTTTGAGCCGTGTAGATCATTTTGGCGGGAGAAGTCATGGCTTACAGGTCGGTCAGCTGGGACTTTTGGGATGACCTAGATAGATCTGCAGTATTTTTCCTCTTTCATGTAGCATTTTGTACTAGGATTTTTGGGATTTATGTACAGACAGTACAGGGTACAGACAGTACAGGATGACAGATGTATAAACTCCTTGATTTTGATGAAATGAAATGAGGAAAATTTGGTTTCAAAAAGATTGTGATTTTTACATTGATGTTTTATTATTATGATGCCACGTGAAGTACAGTAGTGATTATTCGTAGCGCACTCTTATCGTAGGATATGTATCGGAATGACTTACGGGCGTCCCGGTGTGTACCCTACGGTAAAGGGACGCTACATAATCAATGTGCAAACTTTAGCATCTATAGGACAATTCTTCACATCCTTGTCATTACTCCAATTACTAGCAAAAACACTCCCATCTGGCCATGTATATACCCCACTTCTCTTGGGCACTCCATTTTCCCATGCCCCTTCGAACCTATTCCCATTCTTCCAACTACCCAAAATAACGTCGTTTTTCCACTCTCTTTTATACTCATTCCCATTTTTCCAAACATATCTCCCATGTCTATCTTGAAGATTCTTCTTCCAATACTGTTCATAAAAATCTCCACTTGCATACTTTTTTTTGCTCGTATCTGTGCTTCCAATTGGAGCTCCAGGTCCCCTGATACGTGTCTCCATTGGATTCGATAAAAGTACTGAATCCTTCCGTTCAACCCAACTTGAATTCCCCTTTAAAAGTCGCGCCCGAAGGCCACAAAAAACTTCCCTTTCTTGGAAGCCTTTCCCCTTCTCCACTGATCTCCCTCATACATGCAACCACCGATCCACAAATAATTTCCCAATCCATGAGGCGCGTTGCTTGAGAAAGCTCCGATGTAGAGATCGTCGTTTGGTGGTAGAGCTACTGCCAGTAATTTCAATTGCGGGACATCATCAGGGTTAGGGACAACGACAGTGGTCATCGGCGTGACCCTCCAATTAGCAGATGGGGATCAGGTACAGTTAGGTACTATAAGTGGTGGCGGCGGAGGAGGCTATTTTGTGATCACTTTCTTTATTCGGGCATCTCTAACCCTTTCCTCCAAAATGGAGCATAGTTTTCTCCGTTTTAGAGATACTACAGTACTTTTTACTTCAACCCACAATTCTATGTTTCACATCAAAAAGAAATATTCTCAGCATATTCTTTTTTACCTTTCATATTTTATTATTAAAATTACTTTATAAAATTTAGTTCTACTGCTTGACTATTAATATTTGTGTACGTGTGTTTTAATTTAGTTTATCTTTGTTTGTAATTTATTATGCTATTCAACTTTTAATGTGAATAAATTTGTAGTTTATTTGTTTGATGTTTTCTAATGGATATTTTTTAAATTATTTATTCATAACTAAATAATTATAAAGTTATAAGCATATAATGAAAATATTTATAAACATGAGACTAAACTTTAAAATTACTATATAGTTATAATTACTTAAATAAAAATATACTGAAAATATTAGAATATTGTTTAAATAACAATATAAGGAAAGAATTAACTAAAAAAGAATGAATGAATGAAAAAAGAATGAAAAAGGGAAGAAAGAAAAGGTTGAAAGAGAAAAAAAGAAAAAAGAAAAAAAGCTGGAACATTGAAAAAAGAAAAAAAGAAAAGAAAAGTATGAACAGTAACTACTAGTCTCATTTGAATTTGGTGTGACACTGTAGCACCTGTCCGAAATGGAGGAAAAATAGTCGACGGATTGGAGCTGATTTTTCTTCTATTTTGGAGATGCATTGGAGTTGGTGTCAGTAATTATATACACACACAATACAAAAGCACAACATAGAGAGAGAGAGAAACAAAAACAAAAATAACTAATCCTGAGAATAACTGTGAGAAAAAATAAGTTAAAATTCAAAAGGACAAAATAATGAATCATCTAATCCTTAAGGTTAATGTTTGTTTAACATTTAATTAAATGGTGGATCCCACAATCTTAATAATAAAATCATATATTTTTTAATCTAATTAATAAGTGGGTCCCATTTTTTAATTTAAGTAATAAGTGGGTCCCATTTTTAATTTAATTAAGAGATAATTAAATAGATAAACTAATGAAGTAGAGATGATTAAACGAAGAGAAATTAGTAAATTTAATGCTAGGATTTTGGGGTTCACTTATGTAGAATTCTAATTATCATACAAGATTGATTATTGAAATAATAATTAACCTACAGTATCTATACTCTTTCTTGAATCACCCATGTATATCAAATTAGATAACACTACCTCTTGATACATTGTTTAACTTAATCAAACTCGTTAAACATAATTAATCTATTTAGTAAGTACAATAGTATAGGATATACTCGTTCACTAGTACTAAAGTGTTTATTCTCTTAGCGCACAAATTATATTTCACCTATCGGACCTTCATACAAATTGTCAATATATGATGATAAGTCATAAATGCTATAATTAAGAAAAAGAGAATGGATTCAACAAAAGAAAAATCAAAACTAATGCAAAAAAAAAAAAACTTAACCTTAACTAGAGTTTTAACTATTAAACATAACACAAACAAAACCAAAAAAAGGTAATCTCAACTTGAAAGGAAGAAAGAGAAGAAAGAGAAAGAAAAGTTATCACAATCTTGTCCAATCTTGATCTAAATTCTTTCTTGATGTGAAGAAACACTAAAACTAAAAGCTTATAGATAAAAGAGGTTTTCACTAGCCTTTAAATATCATAAATATAATCTTTAAAATGCTATTTATAATTAAGGTTACAAAATAGAATGCTTGAATTTGTGATTTAAGGCATCCTTATAAATTATATATGAGAAATGATTATAGGCCAACATCAACAATGGCATCAATTTTTTTATGAAACTTCTATAATTTATGAATTATTTTGTAACTCAAGCCTAACACCGAGTTGTAACCGATGCTGATTTTCTTCTATAACTTCTTGCTTAAAATCATCTTGTGTCTAACGTCAATTACGTGCCAATTTGGTGCAGGCTTTGTTTTGCTTATCAACTTCTCTAAATTTTGTAGAAGATAGGTGCATATCTCTTTGGCAAGTCTGGCTCCTATTATGGCCTTCTTCACAAACTTCTCCATTTCTCAACATCTTCGAGCTAAAATTGACTTCTCATGTATTTTACAAAATTGTTGTCGATCTTCTTATTTTCCAAATGACTTCCAAAATCTCTTTAATTGGATAACTATGACATTAAAATTCTGAATAGGCGTACTGCACTGAGCTTTTTAATTTAATTTGTTACATCAATCCCAAAGACGAAAGTTACTAAATTGGATTCCAGAATGGGAAAACGATTAGAAGCAAAATTCAACAGCCAAGAAAGGGGTATCGGGATCCACCGGGGACGACTGAGCTAGGTTTGGATATCCTGGACCTTGGATAACTGCAAGTTTGACAGCTTGTCGAAGTTGATTTGAGATGAGTTGCTTGGATTGCGCAAATCAAGTAAAAAAAATCCTACTTCATGGAAAACGCTAATGAAGTTCGTACGAATATAGTGAACTGATGGAATTATAATAGATATTTAAAAAAAATGTATAGAATTGAGCATTTTCATTTCTTCCCATGCATCAGTGCTGCTTGCAAGTGGGTTAGTTTAATTTATTCTTTCTTCTAGATGGGATTGCAATTGGTGGACAACTGTCCCAAATGGATGTGATTGCAAAATACAGAGGGTCCAGCAGCTTTTGACAAATTATAACGATCGAGCACGATGTATTGGGTTTCAATTTGGTCCCCCTAAGTTCTAGAAATTCAACGCAACTTTTAGTGATAGCTACCAAGTCTACTCCACATATTAGTGGGCTAACAACCGCTCAACTTTTCCTCGGTAGCTGTCCACTTGCTTAATGTGTCCATTTCATCAAAGGTTAGGCATATTCCAATCAAGTTGATAGAATTGTATTTTGTGTACTCCTCTCCGCTCTTTTCCGCTTTGCATAGTCTTGGTCATAATTATTGAGCTTTTTTCATAGTAATCTTTGAATTTCACTTTTGGACTTATCTAGCTTTACAACTTTAGATTTAAGTTCTCTTGTGATTGTTGGAATTATGTCCATGACCTAATCTTTATATGATAGATTGAATACCTTTGTTTTGAGATTATTAATTTTGATTAATAATATGACAAATAATTTTATTATCATATTACGTTTATTATTTTTATTCTAATATGATAAGTCCTTGATTAAATTTATACACTTGCCATTATAATGGAGATTATGATGATGAGAGTCAAGTCTTTAGGCTTTAATCTAAAAGTGTTCTTGATTATAGGATCATTAAATAAGGACTTTAATGATCCGGTTAGATCAATATGTATGTAAACGTACCTATTGGATAGATATTAATAGATCTCATTTACTAAATTACATATATAGATGATGCATATGAAGATATGATCATTGAACTGACCAAACTGAGTATTCCCTATAGTTAATATTACCTATGAACTGCCAAGTGGGATATTCTCATAAGGATTTAAATGTATATTTTTCCTTTGACCTGAGATTATCGTAGTAATCAATAGGTCAGTTATTATATTTTGATATCGGGTACCTAGTGTGTAAAAATACTAGTTGAATGATCATTAAATATAATTAAGTACCTATCTGACTAGTGGTGAGTTAAAATGGGATCCATCGACTCTAGATAATGAATTTAAACTCTATGTTGTCATTGATCTTAATAGTTGTTTCAAGACCTTAGCTAGGGCGATTAAATGAGTGAGGAAAAAGAGTTTTCTAAATCATTCACTAATCATTAATGATCGACATATAACATAGTTGGTTATCTAATAGGGTTTGACAGTTAAACCATATTTTAGGATAATCCGGAGTTGTAATGATGAAAGGTAATAATACATTATCCTTAGCTAGGTTTCGTCTTTATAAGGTTGTTATTTCACACTATCCGGTCGTTGAAGAGTACTATTGTTAGATGCCAACTTAATTAGTAATTAATTAGATTAATTACTACCGGCTTAGTAATAAACCTATATGGTCCTATATTTACGAGTGCAATATTTTATATTTATGATTATTTAATTTATTATGAGATAATTTATTAAAAAATCTATATGACATATTATTATATTTTTCTATCATATAAAATATAATTAATATTGAAATTCTCTTGTACAAAATAAATGAATAAAATAAAACATTTATATATAATTATTATTATGTTTTTAAAAAAGCAAACAAAAAGTGTCAGATGGTAAAAGATCCATCGGGTGTTTTGGTTTTGGTCTTACAAAACAAAACAATGACAAAAGGATGCGTCAGTGGTTGTTTTAAAGTTTTAAAATAACAACGTTAAAATATAAAGAATGTGAATGAGAAGTTATAGATACGTTGTTTTTGTTTTTACGACGTGAACAAACAGTGAAGAGAAAAAAGTGACTCTCGTTTGTTGTGTACGTGAATAAAACAACGTACGCAGAGAAGAGTGAGAGAGTGCCTTCGTATAACTGTATATATACTACTGATTCTTCATTTTTTTCAACGTAAAATGAAGAAAGAGTTTATGTGATTAAAGAACAAGAAATGATGTTTTAGTTTATGAATTGAATTCAATTAATTTTCATTTTTAAAAATTACTTAGTTCTTATAAACTAAAATAAATCAATTAATTTTCATTCAATAAAATTAATTATTTAATGAAAATTAATTGATCTATTTTAATTTATAAGAACTTAGTAATTTTAAAAAATGAACGATTAATTAATATCAGTTTTTAACAACAAAAGTTATTAAAGTAAATTATATTAGAAAGTTAAAACTGAATCAAAAAATTGGACGATTCAAAATTTTTACAGTTCAATCGGCCGGATCGGTTAAATTTTTTAATAAATTACTAATGAAAAGATTTTGGAGATTTTAAGAAATGTTTATGCTCTATCATTTATTTTACAAATATTTTACTATATCTCCTTTCCTTGTTCATGCATAAACCTTACTATTATAATATAATCCTGAAAATCAAAATGATAATTCCACCCAACTACTTCGTTCACCTAACAACATGATCCATTAAATAAGCATAGGGTTCCTAAGACTATTATTGATATATCATGCCTGTATTAGACTAGAGAATGGAAAATATTTTTGTCATTTATTACACAATAGAAAAATTATACATACATTTGAAAATTCTGTATCTTTTCAATTTCCATGTTAAGAAATAAAGCCAAAGGCACAGAAGAATACACAGCTTAAGTATTGGCAGATAGTTCCATATAAACATAAAAAGCATCGTCAAGTCCAGTCAAGTCTGCTGTGATAGGGTTATTGCTTTTGGGTATTATTGGATTTCAGTGTTAAAAAAGAAGCATAGAAGCTAATGGAGTTCAATTCACGTGAATGATGGCGTGAATTGAACTTACAAAGGAGGTGGGTTTTAAACCCACACAAGAATTCAATTCATCTGTATTTTTTGGTTCCAAACAAGGGAATTGAAATTGAATTCAATTCCATACATTCCAAACAGGCTCTAATGCATCAAATTCAACACATAAGTTTTGGTTATGATAATTTATGGATCATAAAATTTGGAAGTCGATTCAATTCTTGAATCAAATTGCTTACTAATTTTAATCTCCACTAAATTTAATTTTGCATGTCATTTCGATTTGGAATTTAATGTTAATCAAATTAAATTAAACTCCAATGTCCAAAAATTAATTCAAAAATTAATACACCTTAAAATTAATTATTTGATGTCAAAATTAAACACTTTAATTTTGTCACACATGCCACTTTCTAGTCATACTAGAAAATTTAATGCTCCACTTAAATTAATTCAAAATTAATTTCCAAAATTTAAAAAAATTTCAAAAAAAAAATAAAATCATCATTCCATGCATCTCCAAGTCATTTCAAGTTCATCAAAATAATTTTAGAGTCACCCAAAATCATCAAGATAACTGAAACTACACCTAGACACATAAAATGACAAATTTGACATCTAAAATTTTCCAGAAATCTAATTTTGAGAAAAGTAATTTTTGCATGCATAATACATCAAAATAACACATTTTTATCACATAAAAATATTTTTAAGGTTCTAGAACTGACATATACACGTACAAAATTATCAAACAAAATAGTTCCATCAATTTCAACAAAATCGACCAGATCTGTTTACTATTTGAAACATTAATTAAACAATTTTAATTAATTCTAGAAAAATTCCATAGGATTAAAAAAATTCTATATATGTTTTCATAATTTTTCTAGAATCAAATTCCAAGAAAAACATGTTCAACCTTAATAATTTAGCCAACTAACATCCTATGTTCTGTAGGAAAAAGTTTTCATACATGTTGTATAAAATTCGAAAATAAATATTTTAACCACATTAAAATCAATTTCAATCACGAAAACCATCTAAAAAGATCTCATGAGCATATCAGTAAAAGAAAATTGTGAAAAAAAATAATTTAATTTCAAATTTTCTAAGCATAGAGCCTCAGTTGTCACAACCATGCAATCCTATTGCACATATAATATAAACTACATCTAATGGGCACAAGATGGCTCTGATAACACTTTTGGCTTTTGATCTTGTATCACATGTATCAAAAATAGAAAAAAAAACAGTAGAAATGTAAAAAAACCCAAAAATCCAAGAACTTTCAAGTGTCATTAGATGTAACTTTAACAAAACATGAACTTAAGATGTGTACCTTACAATCTCCTTCGTGCTTCATTGCCTTCACCTCTTCGGGTTATGGTAAACGACAACAACCAAAGGAGGACATCTCTCATGATATCCACGCAAAGAGCGAAGCCTGAAACCTCTTAGAAAGAATGGCTAAAACACACACAAAGTGCTAGCTTTGTGATTTATTATTTAAGAGAGTGTTTGTAGAGAGTGAGAGAAGATGATGAACACTTCACCAAAATCTCTTGTTTTTCACACAACACTTGCACGAAAATTGATGTTTCATTCACCCTTTGACCTTCCTCTAACCCCCAAAATCAATGGAGAGTTAGTGGAAATTAAGTGGCTTTTAATCCCACTTAATTTACCATGAAACATCCACCTCTTCTTTAAAGGGTAATTTTGTCATCTTGCTTATTAAAGGGTAATTTTATCATCTTACCTAATAAGCAAGATTCACTTGTGTCATATGATTCACAATCAAATGACCTTAAACTACCACACTTTTGTAGCTTAGTCATGCGTCTCTCATATCTTGGATACCCATCCAAAACCATTTTACATATTCTTCGCATCTTCAATGCGAGTGACTCATTAGGTTCTCGGTTATGTTAGTCACTTGAATTAACACTTAATTCAAGCAAGTCATGATCTAGAAATACATCATAACCCTAATTCACTAAAAAGTCAGTAGTTTGACTACGAACCCTTCTATAGACAATGTTCCCATATAATTCATCCTTTTATCATCGATACCCCATTTGGTTCATAGTATGGTTAAAGTGTCAACTCCCACTAGATTGACTACATCACATCTAGCCCAAGTGATGTTAATTCTTGTCCCTGAGGCTCATTACTCAATTGGATATGTAATTGAAGACTATTTTCATGAAATTTCCACTATAGCCAGAGATTTCCGAGTAATGACCCCAACAAGAGGTCGTCGGTATCATCTCCTTTTATCAGGAGTGGTGAATTCTTTATTAGCTACTCAATTACCTTCGAATACCTCAAGTTGTACCCAATCACCAACTTATGATCAACCTCTAAGAGGCAATGAGGAATGGAGTCAAAGTACAGGAATAGTATCCAAGATATACTTGAGCACCTCAAGTTTAAGGATAATTGTACCATTGCTATGATGAGACTATCATTGACACTAGAATAGATTATCCATATGATTGTCTCATGGCATGTCATCCAATGTACTTATTACTCATAGAAAAAATCCACATGTTAACTCTAAACAACTCATGCTTACAGCTTATGAGATCCACTGCTTGATCTAATCAAGGAATATAACACATGACAGTCTATCCGGATTAATAATGTCCCGTCTCATTAATCCTATGACTAGGGATAATTTAGATACTAACATAATTACACATGATAGGAATCTCATTTTCATAATCTCATCATGATTTCCTTCATGCCATGTAATGTATCAAGGACTTCATTAATTTGATTTAAGATCACTATTAATTCATAAAGAATAAGAACATCAAATTAACGAAAAAGCCTTTTTATTAATCAAAAAGATTTGTACAACATATACTAAAGGTCATTGCCTTTAGAGCATTTCTCTAACACTTCGTGCTCTCCCGAAGCTCTCAAGTTCCCACTCGATTCAGCTGAAAAAACATTATTTAGCTAACATTCTCACCTTGCTCCTTTCCTAAGCTATTGTCTCATTTTCTTTTGTCTTAAACCTCACGCACCTTCAAAACCTTCCTATAATGTCTGCCTATTTTCCTTCCTATTGTGTTATTTTTTATTGGCAAAACGTCTGCAATTCATGCCTAACATCTGCATGAAACAGAGACATTGTTTACGTGAGACACAAATAACGAACAAAAATGTTGTTTGCGTACAACGTCTGGTATTGCTACCATTTCTCCTTGATGTTGCTGCCGATTTGCTTTATGCTTCCACCTACTAAGTACGTCATTTTTGCCATTTGCTACTTTCGCGAGTCTAGGTTTTCCTTTCTTCTTGCTCCCAACGCTGCTGCATCATTTTATCTCTTGGTTGTCCACCTGCTGCAATGTTTCCTTCATGTTGTGCTGTCACTTTTAGTCCAACATTCTTGCATGCAAAAACATGCAATTTCCATGCATGTGCAAGTTGATTTCTAGCTGGCCTCTTCCTTGAGTTTTATGCTTTGTCTTGTCTTCTCTTGATCTAATTTTCTTCTCATTCCATGAAGACAAGTGAATATTAACACATTAGTTGCGTGTTTTAACAATATTCAAAATAAACTAGACCTATTACTACTATAGTTGTGGCGAGTCTAGGTCAATCTTACACAGAGAGTTCGGTTAGCTTCTGAAATGAAATCAATCAGTGTTTAGGTTAACGGTGTTTGGTTGGTTTAAAATAAAAAAATAAATTGAAACTAAACTAAGTAAAAAAACAAATTAAAGAAAACATGCAAAGTGATGAAAGTGGTGAATTTGTTAGGAATCCGATTCTTTGATTCTATCTTGGCCTACATCCTAATTAAACATATTTCGATGATTTGTTATTCTCAAACCTCTTTTAGAAACTATTAATCGTAGGTTAATCTATTAACCTGAGTTTTCCCTTATGTTGTGTTTAATCAAGATATGATCGTTAATTAAACCTAGTCATCGAATAACCTAGGATACGATCTCTAGATTCAATTGGATAACCGCATTACGAATTATGAAAACCAATTAATCAAGGCACCAACCACATATGATGTATCATTTAACCTAGATTATGTTATCTCTAATGATTACAAACTATTAGTCACTTTAAATGAATTTCAACATAATAATTACGAATTACAATAAATATCCTAGCAATGGGTTTGCATTAAAATGATCCAATAAACGCATTAAAATCATCTTTTCACAATACCCAAATCCATACACATCGGATAACATAATTATTTTCTAAAGAAAGAAAGAAACAACAAATACAAGGAAGGAATGCTTAACTGGGTTGTCGGTGTCGATATCGTCTCTAAATTGATGTCAAAAAGCTACCGCTCCATGGGTCTCCTCATGGTGGAGAGCTTGCCTCCATATTTGTGCTCTCCCAAAGCTCCTGAAGTTCCCACTCGATTCAGTAGAAAAAAACCTTATTCATCCCACACTCTCACCTTGCCCCTTTCCTACGCTACTGTATCCTTTTCTTTTGTCTTAAATCCTTACGCACCTTAAAAAACCCTCCTACAATGCATGTCTATTTTCCTTGATATTATGCGTTTTGTTATTGACCAAACTTCTGCGCTTCATGCCCAACATCTGTATGAAACGCAGATGTTGTTTGCATGAGATGTAAACCATAAACACAAACAATGTTTACGTACAATGTCTACTACTTTGTCGTTTCTCCTTGTTGCTACTGTCGTTTCTCCTTATTGCTACTACCGTTTTGTTTCATGTTTCCTGCTACTGCATGCGTCCTTTTGGTCATTTAATGCTTCCATACGTCTGCGTTTTGCTTGCTTCTTGCTCCCAACGTTGCTGCGTCGTTTTATCTCTTGGTTGTCCACCTGCTATAGTGTTTCCTCATGTTGTGCTGTCATTTTTAGTCCAACATTCTTGAATGCAAAAACATGCAATTTCCATGCACGTGCAAGTTGATTTCTCGCTGGCCTCTTCCTTGAGTTTTATGCTTTATCTTGTCTTCTCTTGCTCTAATTTTCTTCTTATTCCATGAAGACAAGTGAATATTAACACTTTAGTTGTGCATTATAACACTAGTCAAAATAAACTAGACCTATTACTACTATAGTTGTGATGAGTCTAGGTCGATCTCACACAAAGATTTCGGTTAGCTTCTGAAATGAAATCAATCAGTGTTCAGGTTTAAAAGGGTTTGGTTGGTTTAAAATAAGAAAATAAATTGAAACTAAACTAAGAAAAAACAAATTAAAGAACATATGCAAAGTGATGAAAGTGGTGAATTCGTTAGGAATCCGATTCTTTGATTCTATCTTAGCCTACACCCTAATTAATCATATTTCAATGATTTGTTATTCTCAAACCTCTTCTAGAAACTATTATTCATAGGTTAATCCATTAACCTGAGTTTTCCCTTAGGTTGTGTTTAATCAAGATATGATCGTTAATTAAACCTAGTCACTGAATAACCTAGGATACGATCTCTAGATTCAATTGGGTAACCGCATTACGAATTAGAAAAACCAATTAATCAAGGCAACAACCACATATGATGCGTCATTTAACCTAGATTATGTTATCTCTAATGATTACGAACCATTAGTCTCTTCAAATGAATTTCAACATAACAAATACGAATTACAATAAATATTCTAGTAATGGGTTTGTATTAAAATGATCCAATGAATGCATTACAATCATCTTTTCAGATTACCCAAATCCATACACATCAGATAACATAATTAACTTCTAAAGAGGGAAAGAAACAACAAATACAAGGAAGGAATGCTTAACCAAGTTGTCGGTGTCGATATCGTCTCCGAACTGATGTCAAAAAGCTACCGTTCTATAGGTCTCCTCATGGTGGATAGCTTGCCTCCATCTTCATGCTCTCCCAAAGCTCCCAAAGTTCCCACTCGATTCAACAGAAAAAACCCCTATTTATCCCACTCTCACCTTGCCCCTTTCCTAAGCTACTATATTCTTTTCTTTTGTCTTAAATCCTTACACACCTTAAAAACCCTCCTATAATGTATGTCTATTTTCCTTGCTATTGTGAGTTTTATTATTGACCAAACTTTTTCATTTCATGCCCAACATCTGTATGAAACGTAGATGTTTTTTGCATGAGATGTAAACAATAAACGCAAACATTGTTTACGTACGACGTATATTGCTTTGTCGTTTCTCCTTATTGCTACTGTCGTTTCTCCTTATCGCTGCTACCGTTTTGCTTCATGCTTTCTGCTACTGCATGCATCATTTTGGTCATTTGTTGCTTCCATACGTCTGCATTTTGCTTGCTTCTTGCTCCGAACGCTGCTGCGTCTTTTTATCTCTTAGTTGTCCACCTACTGTAGTGTTTCCTTCATATTGTGCTGTCATTTTTAATCCAACATTCTTGTATGCAAAAACATGCAATTTCCATGTACTCTAATTTTCTTCTTATTCCATGAAGACAAGGGAATATTAATCTTCAGAAAATGGCCCAAAGATTGTGCTTTTGACTCACTTTAACTTCTTTGCTTCAGAATTGTGCCTAAAATCACATATAAGTCAAAGTGAGTATCTTAAGCAATTTCATGTCATTAATCGCTAAGTGTTATGGAATAATTTCATTATCAATTAAGCACTTATCAATTTCCCCCACACTTAGCTTTTGGTCGTCTTCAGGCAAAACATCAAAATTAAGCTCACAGACCAAAAAAATTTACCCTATTCCCATATGTTACAAGAATACATAATCATAACCAAAAGGGAATGACTTTCAAAATTCATAGCAAAAATTTAACATTCCAAGCTTTTACTCGTGATCAATCAACATTAAATGTCTTTTAAAACTAAGCAATCTAATGGTAGACTTGGAAAACGTGTTTAAACAAGATATGTTCATGGATACACTTACACCATTTATGATCATGCCATTCCACAACTTTGCATATCATTTCATTTCTCCACCACTAAAATTCACATGAATAATCATAAATCAGAGGACTTTTCAAGGTTGTAATGCGGGCAAAGATAAGGTGAGTTGTATTTGGGTCAAGTAGCATAAAAGCCATTAAAGCAAGTGAAACAAAGCAACACTTAATGTGACATCAAGTGTAAAAAACCAACATTCCCTCAAAATTGTGTATATCAACTATGATGAATGCAAAAATGATGTTTCATAATTCAAATTCGAGTTCTCATACACAAACCACATGAAGCATAAATTACTCACAAAAGTTGATCATAAACAAGATTTTGTAACCATAGGGAGTGACCCTTGAAAGCAACATCCACCTCATATCCAACATACTCAAATAACCTATTCATTACAACTTTAGGAGGATGCATTAATCATAAATAACTTTTCAACACATAAGCAGTTCCTCCTTGATACATTTATTTTAAAAAAAATTCTTTCTCTTTTTGCTTTTCTCTTTTTCTTTTTGTCTTTTTGTCTCTCTTTTTTTGCAAATTAAAAGACACTACATCAACCTGGGAATTTCAATGATAAGACATAAAATAGCATCCCAACATTTATAAACAACTCACATATATATACACCCCTACACTTATACTTTCGTATATCCACAAACTCAACGATCATAAATGCTCCACTAGCTTTATGGCTTGAGTAAGACATTTGGTTAAATTTAAAGCATGTAATGTGGTTTATACATAAAGAATATGTAAATAAAGCTTAAGGGGGCTTAACAAGGGAAAAATCATGTCAATAGGGTAGGTTATATGGCTAATTTAGCTCGGAAAAATAAAGAATGCCTAATCATTTTCATGTTAATTCATGTGATAAGAATGTGGTCGTGAATAGAAAATCAAAGCAAAATCAAGATGTATATGTCATGAAGGTCGCACATTATCAAAAGATAATGAGACTAATATAGAAGTGTCAATCTATCAAGGCTCAAAATCTCACTGGCTTTGCTTACCACTAGTCACTACTCTTCTAAAGATAATGCACATCGACCAAATACAAAAGCAAAAGTACATGCTACGTTGCTATGAAATTCTCTACTCAATTAACACTCTAGTCATGACTACATAATCCAAGAAGCAACAGAAAATGAGAAAATGTTTGTTTTGTTTATTATGTTCTTTCTCTCATTTTGATTGAAAACCTAAAAACAAGTAACAAACAACTAAAAACACACGTGCATATAAAAACTAAACACGAAAATTTAAAGAAAAGAAATTTACTTCCCTTGGGTTGCCTCCCAAGAAACGCCTTTGTTTAAGGTCACTGGCTCGACTCCACACTTTCCTCACATGACAAAATTATGATCTTCGGGTATCACAGTTAATGCCACTTCCACGCGAGGTTATTCCGAATAGGCCCTTAGTTGATCATCATTCTTGTTCAACATCATCCATATCTTCATAATCTTGATCTCTACTGAGTCCATAATTTCTTGAAACATCATCAAATGTCTCTTCTCCTTTTTCTTCTCTGTTTAATTCCTCTAACTTGCTAGGTAAAGGTAAAGAGTTAGTGTCAAAAATAATCATAGACTTTTGAGCTAAATGATGTATCATTTTTAGCTTCAAGCTTCTTTTCCACTTCTTCAGCACAAGCAATTGCTTGATTAGTGCACTTAAGATTCTCAAACTCCTCATCACTTTGTAAGGTTTCTGCACTAACTTCCTTTAGGTACACCTCAAGTTGATATGGTTGCTCTCTTCTATTTTTGATTCTAGGTGATCAAGAGTTTCCATCATTTGACCCATTTGGCATTTTATGTTCTGTATGCTTATGTTGATTTCTTGCAAGATTTTTTGTAAAACCTATTGTAACTACTACTACATACTTTGATTAAACTGCAGCATACTCTTATTAAGTTCTTGCATACTTTGTTAAAGCTGCTGCATACTCTGATTGTTAGTAGTAAAGGTCTTGATAAAGTTGTCCAGAGATATACATGAGTCGTAATAAGAATCTTCTAGCACATACGAGAATTGTTGTGTGTCCTGTAAACTATCATGGAAGTAATTATGTTGATTATCCCATCCATAATTAAAATTTATATGATCACTCCAAATATAATTATAAGATCGGGAATATGAGTTATAAAAGAAATTACTTTCGGCCATGAATATATTTTTTTTCAAAATTTTAAATCACTAACACGAAAGAAAGAGTGAAAATATCAAGAATTAACTAAAAAGAAACAAATTGCAAACAAATATGTACAAAAAACCAATAAAAATCAAGAACAAAAGCTAAAACATCGCATTTCCCAGCAACGGTGCCAAAATTGAGAGCGCGTTATAACACTAGTCAAAATAAACTAGACCTATTACTACTACAGTTGTGGCGAGTCTAGGTCGATCTCACACAAAGAGTTCGGTTAGCTTCTGAAATGAAATCAATCAGTGTTTAGGTTTAAAAGGGATTGGTTGGTTTAAAATAAGAAAATAAATTGAAACTAAGCTAAAAAAACAAATTAAAGAAAACATGCAAAGTGATGAAAGTGGTGAATTCGTTAGGAATCCGATTCTTTGATTCTATCTTGGCCTATACCCTAATTAAACATATTTCGATGATTTGTTGTTCTCAAACCTCTTTTAGAAACTATTAATCATAGGTTAATCTATTAACTTGAGTTTTCCCTTAGGTTGTGTTTAATCAATATATGATCGTTAATTAAACCTAGTCACCGAATAACCTAGGATACGATCTCTAGATTCAATTGGATAACCGCATTACGAATTAGGAAAACCAATTAATCAAGGCAACAACCACATACGATGCCTTATTTAACCAAGATTATGTTATCTCTAATGATTACGAACCATTAGTCGCTTCAAATAAATTTCAACATAACAATTACGAATTACAATAAATATTCTAGCAATGGGTTTGTATTAAAATGATCCAATGAGCACATTACAATCATCTTTTCACAATACCCAAATCCATACACATCGGATAACATAATTAATTTCTAAAGAGAGAAAGAAACAACAAATACAAGGAAGGAATGCTTAACCGGGTTATCAGTGTCGATATCGTCTTCAAACTGATGTCAGAAAGCTACCGTTCCATGGGTCTCCTCATAGTGGAGAGCTTGCCTCCATCTTCGTGCTCTCCCAAAGCTCCCAAAGTTCCCACTCGGTTCAGCAGAAAAAAAAAAACTATTCATCCCACACTCTCACCTTGCCCCTTTCCTACGCTACTGTATCCTTTTCTTTTGTCTTCTATTTTCCTTGCTATTGTGCTTTTTTTTATTGACATGTCTATTTTCCTTGCTATTGTGCATTTTGTTATTGACTAAACGTCTATGTTTCATGCCCAACATCTGCATGAAACATAGATGTTGTTTACATGAGATGCAAACAACAAACGCAAACATTGTTTGCATAGAACATCTACTGCTTTGTCGTTTCTCCTTGTTGCTACTATCGTTTCCCCTTATTGCTGCTACCGTTTTGCTTTATGCTTCCTGCTACTACTTGCATCGTTTTGGTCATTTGTTGCTTCCATGCATCTGCATTTTGGTTGCTTCTTGCTCCCAACGCTAATATGTCATTTTATCTCTTGGCTGTCCACCTGTTGTAGCATTTCTTTCATGTTGTGCTATCGTTTTTAGTCCAACATTCTTGCATGCAAAAACTTGCAATTTCCATGCACATGCAAGTTGATTTCTAGCAGCTCTCTTCCATAGTTTTTATGCTTTATCTTGTCTTCTCTTGCTCTAATTTTCTTCTTCTTATTCCATGAAGACAAGCGAATATTAATCTTTGTAAAATGGACGAAATATCATGCTTTCAACTCACTTTTAACTTCTTTGCTTCCAAATTGTGCCTAAAATCACATATGAGTCAAAGTGAGTATCTTAAGTAATTTCATGTTATTAATCGCTAAGTGTTATGGAATAATTTCATAATCAATTGAACACTTATTAATTTGTATTTCCTATCTCTAGAATTTCATGAGATTGTTATTATTTATGCCATGATATATTCCTATATATGATTTTATAGTCCCCATACATGAAATCTAAAGTTGAATTAAAATGCTAGTTTATTTCAAGTCAATCATAGTAAGTAATCATGAATAAATCACAATAAAACTTGGGGCTTTCCTTAAATCAAGAAATTAATCCAAAATTTATTTTATGGGATTAATCCCTCCTAGATTTATCATAAATTAGATTATTCCAAGAATAAGAAAACCAACAACATTTAATAAAGAACATAATCCAAAAGAACTCATTCTCATTGATCTTAAAATCTTAATACTCTTTCGTCAAATCTGGATGAAAATCCCTTCTTTGCTCTAAGATTGCTTTGTTATTCCCCCAAGACACTTTATTTTGGCTTAATGATTGCTCTTTATCATCTCCTTACTTAATTCCATAAAGCTTCATTTTGTTCTCACAGAATCCTAGAAAAATTCAAAGGGTCTCAGCAAACATAAGTCCAATATAGACCCATATTAGTTATATGTTCTTTACAACTATAAGAAACTTTAATTTGTGTTAAAAAAAACACCATTAATAAGGGTCATAAATGTAGGTATGTGTTGCACCCATCTTTTAGGTTTGTAACACCTCAATTATGTATGTGATTGTTCACCTTAAGAATAAGGGTCTAAATGCCATGAGAAAGAATTCACCAATCTTTATTGGAGAGCTAAATCAAAGCATACAAACAAGAAATAAGCTAGATAAAGTTCCAAATCCCATATAATCATCTAAGTACAAGTAAAATGCTCTCGAAATTATGTTAAATCTAAGTACAAGTAAAATGCTCTCGAAATTATGTTAAAAACATAGTCTATTTAGCACTTATGACCCATCTAACCCATAACCTATCTAATTCAAAATAAAAAATAAAGGAATCAAGTTATATGGAGAAGGTAAAAACAACAGGAGGGGGCTGGAGATTAAGAAAAGAGAGAACAGAAAATGAAGAAAAGCATGAACAAATAGTGAGGGCAAAAAGAGATAAAAAGAAACAACACGAAAAAACAAGCAAATAACCATATGAGAGAATAAAAGGAGATAAGGTTGTATAAGTAAAAACAACATGAATTGAAAAACATTAAAAAAAATCATTGAGGGGGAGAAAAAATTAAGAAGAGAGGGCATAAAATCAAGAAAAAGAGGGAGAACAATTGTTTTAAAAAGACAAAAATGTCCATGGTATTTAATAGGGAAGATCCATTGGTTTTTGAAAAATTGACGCATTATTTCATCCTTGAATTTTTTTGTTTCTACCACTAAAAAGGGGGAGAACATATGTTTTTAAAAAAATGCTTATGGTATTTAATAGGAAAGATCCCTTGGTTTTTGAAAAATAGACTCATTATTCCATCCTTTAATTTTTGTGTCTATCAGTTAAAAATTGAAAAACCGTCCATTACAAGAAAATTGTCATGTGGCGACGGAATATTGTTGACGGACTAGTTTCCGTATGTAATTGGCGACGAGTAATTCAATTCCGTCGATATTTGGGCATAAAATAGCGACGGTGGAAATATCCGTTGCCAAATTTGGAGGAAAAATATCTCGGCAACTATTAGGGACGGAATATTACTGACGTAATATTATACATCGGTATACTGCTACGGAATTGTGTTGTCGGTCGGTGAAATTGTCGTGAATTAGTCATGTTTGGCGACGAAAACATATATTCGTCAGAGAACCCAGAAATTTAAATTTGATTTTTGTGACGGAAGTAATTTCGTTGGCGAATTAAACTTCACCGACGGTTATTAAAGACGGAAGTAACCGTCGGTATACCCTCTAATTCACTAAAACAAAACGTCGTTTTGTTTTAGGTTAAAACGTCAAAATTCCTTACCTTCCTCATCTCCCCGACGTTGCTCCTCTCCTCTCCGGCTGTCTTCTCTTCTTCCCCAACACCCAGTCTATTTTTCTCCTCCGGCACGAAGCTCTTTGCCGTCCGTCCTGCTTCCGGTCACGACGTCCAGCTGTCGATCGTCTTCTCCGACAAAGTAACGTGGTTTTCGTTGAGGTACAACTATAGACCGTGGGTGTTGTGTTTTTGTCTTCATTTTTTTTGCGATATTCTGGTGTTTTGTGAATGGATAACGACGTTATATGGCGATATGTATGTGATAGAAGGGGGAAAATGTGAATTTGGTTAGTATAATGGGATGATAATTTGATGAACATAAGGTGTTTGATAAAATGCCTATATGGGATGTACACTTGCATGCTTTCAATTACACATCTTTGGATTTAATTTAACTTAAAATGTAATTAATTTGAGGCAAATGGGTCCAAACCTTGTACCATCTCTAACTTCTCTACTTAGGTTTTCGATATTGGTGTTAAAAGAATTTAGAATTTGGTTGAATGCATTAAAGGGCATGTTTTGTTTATAATGTTATAATTAATTATGGTATTTTGGATACATTGGTGTCATATTAAATAGATAAAGTATTAGTATATTTTTTATATAAGAAGGATAATCCATAATGACCCTAGGTTGATTCTTGTTTTAGCATTGAGAGACTTAAGTGGCATTT
>JAOTBA010000205.1:19379973-19390761 GCA_025629845.1 Erythroxylum squamatum
AGCTCAACCCATCATTTTCCCTCCTCAGGTGCAGAACGAGAAGATTAGCGATCCTTGCAAGGCAATTGGACAACTCCGAGATAGTTAGCTTTTGTACTAAGCTAGTTGGAACACTTTTGTATAGCTTGTTAAGCATGCCAAACATTGAGCATCCATTTGTATTTGTTTTAAGTTTATGATGTCTATATTGATAAGCTTGTTCAAATATTTACTTTTCATAGGAATGAGAACGGGAAATTCAGGATTTGTTTTTGTATATGAATATGTCTTTTTAAAGTTAAGTTTGATGATTGTGGAAGTGGATTTTGTGTATGCATATGCTCCTTCGTTGAGATTGCAAATTGTTGTTTGTTTTAGAATAGGATGTTAGAGACTGGAAAGGTTTTATGGGATGAATCATTTGAGGTGGGATTCAAGAGTTTAACAAAAAGTATTTAGTAGTTGAATTGATACGAAGAGATATTGCATTTTGCAAGCTTTCATAGGTATAGAAATTGGGTTACAAACTTCAATGGAAAATCTGGATTAATATAGGCTGAATTGGACAAAGTGACCTTCATAAGAGTTGTAGTTTATCCTCTTAGCTTTCCAACGCTATAAAGTATGTAAATTTTGGGTATCGAAATTGAGAGATATGAGCATTATAAATGATGCTGCTGCATAGGAGGTATGAACGTGACAGCTATGGAGAATAATGAGAATTTGTTGTATGTGATGAATCATTTGAGTTGGGTTTTAGGAGATTTATGAAATCATTTTGGTAATTGAATGTTTATGGAGTGATATTACATTAGAAGAAGTGAATTTTGAAAGATTATGAGTGAATATGATGTTAGAATGGATGTAGGAACCATTGGAGAGGCTTTGGAGGAAGTTTTGGGTGACATATGTCCGTTAGACAGACATTAGGTCCGTTAAACGGTCTTTTTCAGGTGAAAAAGAACCCCTAGCCCAATGCATGTCTATTAAACGGACATTAGTATCCGTTAAACGGACCTTCTCAGGTGAAAAATGGCTCCTAAGCTAGTCTATGTCCGTTAAACGGACATGGATGTCCGTTAAACAGACATTCACAGGATAGCTATAGTAAATTACAATTTTAACCCTTTTAGAGGCAGAATCTCGCTTTAAGTTCTCATGAAAGTTTTAGATCTCGAAGTTCTCTTTCTAATGGTCTAAAATTGAAATCAATCCGACATCTGTAGCAAAAGTTCTGGCAATTGCGCCAAGATATATAAAATATGATTAAAGACATAAACATGTTGGATTCTTTTGGCCATAATTTCCTCATTCGACCTCCGAATGAAGTGATTCTTAAAGCGATGGATTCCTAACACGTTTTTATACCTTTCCAAAAAAAAATTGATAACTTTTGGAGTTGAATTCAAAAATATTAATGGAAAGAAAATGAGGGATCGGTTGGAAGAGCATGACTAAGTTTTGAATATACTTTGGGTTTTTAAGCATATCTTGAGCGATAGAGATTTCAATGAAGTGGTTCTTATTTCAAAATAAACTAGATACATGGAACTACATTTTCTGAAAAAAAATTCAAGCGGTGATTTGGGTGTCTGACTGGTGTGGGCTCGCTCCTTGTGGTTTGGGATGTTATGAGAATGAGGATGAACCGATGATGACTAATGATGGTTAATTGAAATAACCCTATCGGGTGATATGTTCACGCTTTCTGACTCTGGAGCGATTGTTGGGCTTAAAAAACGGGGCCCAACACTAGGACTTAACGAAATGGGTTTAACTTTGAACAGTCTTTTAGGTTGCGAAGATTTATTAGCTTATGAAATTAGTGACCTAGGTTACTTTGGCTAAATATGCAGGTTAATTAGGATATGATGTTAGTTTATTGTAGGAATTTGTCACATTTATTTATAATTTTAGGCCAATCAAATAAGTAGCTTCATTAGTGCCTTTTCATGAGAATTAATAGCTAAAGAAATGAGGTAGACAATAATAATAGTAATAATAAAAAAAGTGTGTGTGAAAATCATAAGCAAATAACTATTCTACTAGCCTTTAGGTTATTAATAGAGCTATTAGCCAGTTGAGAATGTGATGTAGATGCGTAATTGGATCAATATGCATCACAAATGTGTGCCTTCGCGTCAAAAGGTTATAATGACATTCCAACCAAGATGTTTAATAAAAACATGACTTAGTTAAGTAACTGGATCGACATTCATCACAAATATTTGCCTTCGTGTGAAAAGCTTGGTTCATGTCAATCAAAACTAACAAAAATAGTGTTTTGTCAAATAAAATCTACTAATATTAGTGAACAACTTGAATTTTCATGAAAACATGCTTAGGGATAGTGACATTTTTTATTGACCGAATAACTATCAATGTGTGTGTGCAAGTAGTAGGGGTGAATAAACTTAACATTATGGTCTAAATTAGTTGTATTAAGTCCAAGGTATTTACACACAAGTTTCGCAACTTAATAAGTTGCAACAACTTAAGAGATTGTGTTCAAAGTTAAATTAGTTTCGGGAAGTTGAATACCATTGCCTCATTACTACATTGCTTGCTGTGTGTTTTGATATGTTGTATGTTTTGCTTATTTTGTTTTTTCTTGAGGATAAGCAAACATTTACGTATGGGGATGTTGATAGTCGTAGGCTATATAATGTTTTAGTGGGTAGTTTAGTACATGTTTAGTAGTTAAATTGAATTATTGATGCATGTTTAGGTTACGTTTCGGTTATTTAGTTAGATATTTGTGTTTTAAGGGTTTTGAGGGTTATAGAACACTTTTGAGCTTCAATTTTATGTTTTTGAGATACCTTAATATGTTTGCTAGTGTTTCAGGACAAATATAGAAGAATTGAGGAGATTCGGAGAAAACATGAAGGAGTAACCAGGTCCACGAAGCCACAATCATAACAGAAGGCTCATTCCACGATCGTGATATGTGTGACAGAACACACGAGCAGCCTTCCTGACTTAAGTTTTTGAGGGACTGTTTGGACCTTTCAGACTCGAAAAAGGCCTTGGGGTTGCTAAAATTAGAAAAACCTATAAAAAGGTTAATGAAGAAATCCTAGGGGAGCTTCACTTCTACCACTTTTGAACAACCCTAAAGGAGAGAGAAAAAAGAGTGAAGAGGAAGAGGAAGAGGAAGAAGAAGAAGAGGAGAAGAAATAGGTCTTCTGACACTATTGACTTCCCAGATAAGTGGGTCTCCCGACGCTACTGCCTTTCGAATTATCTGATCCAAGTTCTTTCTCCTTTCCATTTTCATTTTTGTTCATTCAATGTATAAGATTGAAATGGATTGTATGATGATAGATTTTGGATTATTGATGATGTTCTAAGTCTTCATTCGATATTTTACATTGGTTTAATGTTAATATAGTGCTTTTGTGTTTTATTGATTGGGTTTTATGATTAATTACGGTAATTACATATTTCGGTAATAAACTGAGAGAGTGAACCAGATAAAAATGATTGGATTGGGTTAATGAGAGTTAGGTAATCCAATAGACCACGTGATTAATCATATCAGTTATTATGTGGAGAGAGATCTCGTGTGAGACCTAGTGGTTTATTAGAGGGCTTAAGATCTAATTAGGTTTGTGGTTCTTTTGTTAATTGAGATAATGGAATTTTCATAATTCAATCAGGGTTTATGATTTACGGTTTAATGGTTATAACTCGGGAGAGAGTAATCAACTCTACGATAGTCTAGAATCGACACCCCGTTAACCCATAAATGGCTAGGTTAGCATTAATGATAAGGGGAAACCCCCTTCTCATAACTAGGTAATTTCTCTTGATTGATTTCCATTGAGATTTTTTGTGCCACTCAATTTTAATTTCTTTTCATGTTAAATTTTCAAATTAATTTGTTGAAATCAAATTATCAATTTTCAAATTAAGTTGTTGAAATCAAATTCTTGTATTTACTTTCAGTTTCCATTTTTATTTTCATTTATTAATTTTTCTAAGCCTTAGATAACATAAGATTAAATTAGTTTACCCTCCTCGTGGGATCAACCCTTCACTTACTATAAATTACAACCCGTGCACTTACCATATTTGAAGGCTGTAAATTGTAAGCTTGCAAATCTTACGAACTCCAATCATCCTATATTATTTCCGCTAAATTTTGCATGCATTGCATTTTCTTCACCTCATATGTCTTTCTGTAACACCTGTATTAGATTTAATGGGAATTGTCTTGCACATCCTGCCTCTAAAATTTAAAAACTTTCAAGGATTGCGATCCCTTAGGAGAGACTACGTCATTGCTAATCACAGGTTACATTGTTATCTTTTTAGTCTATCTTACTTCAATATACTAACATTTTTCCTTTTCTGCTGTAAAAACACATAATATATATTTTCTTAAATAGCATGAAACCAATGGTCCTCACTCTATACAACGACTTTGAAGAACAACATGACCTGCAATTGTTGCTGCACAGCCTTCGTTTGCTATAGTACTCGTATTGCAAGTCAAATTACCAAAAAAATTGTAATTGTTAACCCTCATCTAAGTTTGATGATCTCTTTCAAACTTGATTCAACTATCTTATCTAAATTGTCATCTTGCTTTGCATTCATAGATGTTGGCGTATTTTTATTCCTTAATAAATATTAATTTTTTCATTATTTTGCGAATTTGGGGGACTAGAAACTACGTGTCACATTTTTAATTTAATATTATTATTTACAAAAAATTAAATATTTTCTTATAAAATATTCAAACTACATATATTGATAATCCAAAAGTAATATTTTACATATCAATAGCCATTTGCTAAACAAAACTTTGAAATAGATATTTATTTAAAGTTTTCTATAAATTTTTTTATCTAAAATCAATTATTTTTATTAGATGAATAAAATCAAAATTTTTGTAACTATCCCACTAACATAATAGTTTACGATAAAAAATAAATTACTCTCGTCTATATTTATTATGTATTGTAAAATTATTAAAAATCTGATTTTAAATTTATAAAATATAAAATTTTATTATAAAAATAAAACTATGACATAAAATTTAGAAATTTTAACATGAAATAGTTTTTTTTTCAAAAATAAAAATTGGATTGATAAAGTAAAATTGAAGAACTACGTTAGGAGAGTAATTAATTGTCAAACAATAAAATGACAACATAGAACACTAACATCATACAATTAAACCCTGGAAAAAAAATGAAACATAAAAAAAGGAGTTGATATTTGGAAGAAGAGGGACCGTGAATAGTCACTTATTCAAGAAACTTATTATGCATGATGTCAATAAATTGCTTACTTTTCATGGGTGCCTTTCTCCTCTCTGCAGCATTGCAAACTTCTCTCCACATCTTCCAATTCCTCTGCTCAAATACTAACAGGTAAATGACCATTGTTGTTTATTTAACTTCTTGTTCTGATCTTGCTATTTGAAGGGTTCTTTACCAAATTGACAACAACGGGTTTTCTTCTCAAGTTGCCAATTTTTAGCATTACTTTGTTACTATAAACTTGATAGACCCATGGAACTACTCTTTCTACTGTAACTACTATTTCTCTAACCATAGAGCTACTCTTTCTCTGACCATCGATTCCCCATCGAAAAACTTTGTTAAACTTGCCGGACTTTTATAGCCCTTCGTCATTGCTTCTCTTTCGACCTCTACCACCCACCATGCACTAGATCATCACACTACCCATGACTGCTTCTCTTCGTGCTGTTCACTTTTAATGGGTTGTCTCCGAATTATAAATCTTTTAAGAGTATAACAGGCCTTGATGGATGTTCTCTGATACAAGACTTTCGTACAAAACAAGATCATCATCTATTATAGGGAATTCAATGAAAGCAATTAAAAAAATATAAACCAATTGAACCTGTGTTTCTTGGAGAACTATCTTCCCCAATTTCTTGTGAATTAAACAAAAGCCAGTTTTCAGTCAATCTTTATGGATGAGAAAAGTAATGCACAAAACATAATGACATAAGGAAGCTAATGGTGCCAGTAATAGTCAAGGTTATTATTGTTAACTTTAATTTGAGTGTATAGAGTGGAAAGTGACTCGAAGATATTTGTTTTCTCTTGATTTTTTTCTGCTCGTTGACTTTGTGAAAATTTTCTTATAATTTGGTTTAGCTGCTTATGTTTCTTGCTCCTAATATGTATTTATTTTTAAAAGTGCAAGATGGTTAAAATTGGTAATTATATGTGAAACTGGAAGATGGTTAATAATGATAGATCTTTATAAAATATGGATGATAAATAAAATGAACCTAGTATGGTAGAGGAGTCAGAAGCTATAGAGGCTTTTAATCAACATTCTAATGCTACATTTGGAACTTCAAATAATGCACCTAGCCCAGAAGGGAAAGTTATTAGCACTAGTAACGTGATCTTCTAAATTATATGATTGTACATTTAAATTTTAATATAACATTTTTTATGTATATTAGTTGTTAGTTTTTAAATAGGAAATGTAAATTCTAAAAAATGTGGATAATGACCAACAATCAATGCTAGACTTGCCAAGAAGAAAGATGAAGGAAAACAAATTGATGTTCAATTTCCTCCTTCGTACTATAAGGTATGCGGTTAGCATACCAGCCTTTTCAAGTCAGAAGTTACTAGATGCATTTGGCAATTTGCACCACTTTGTGTCTCTAGTTGGAAAGTGATTTCTGAGGATGATAAGAAGGCAATGTGGTTATTTATAAAGGTATGATACTTTTTTTTAATTGTAATAAAATTTAGTTTAATTGGAATAGAGTTTAATTTTGTCATTGCATTGAATTTGCTTCTTAATTTTCATAACTATATTTTTATATGAGTTTTAGGATAAATTCAATTTCTCAAATCAGGTGCAATCTTATGTGATGCAACAAGTGCATGCACAATATAATAATCGACATTATCATTGCACAAAAGCTATATCAAGAGCAAAGATTGCCCAAAGGATGTGGAGGAAGGTGATTGGCAATGGTTGATTGAGAATAAATGGGAGACTATAAATTTTAAGGTAATTTTAAACTTTAAGTACTTTAATTTATTTTGTTAGTTGTTTTCTTTTATTAAAAGTAAAATGTTAATTGTAAGGTAATTTTAAACTTTAAGTACTTTAATTTATTTTGTTAGTTGTTTTCTTTTATTAAAAGTAAAATGTTTATCCATGTATAGGAGCAAAGCGAAAGAAACACAGGTGATAGGGGAAATCAAGAGATGAAATCAGTTTTTAGTACAAAGTTGATTGTGCAAATTGCATATAGGATAGTAAAGTAAAATTTTATTTACTTAAAATTAAAATTATATTTTTCTTTAAAAAATCAAGTTACAATTAATTATTAATTTTCTTTGTCTTTGTCTTTGTATTTGTCTTTGTCCTTTTTTTCAAGAAAGATAAAGATTTCGATGAGTGGCCTAATGTTGTTATAGTTTGGAAGGTATCACGACAAAACCCAAATGGAACTTGATTTGTTCCAAATGGAGAAGAAATAATGGTATGGAAGTTATAGTCAAATTAGATTTTTTAATAACAAATTTAAAATTACTTTACTAAATTTTCAAACTCTATCTAAATATATAAAATAAGCTTCAAGAAGAGAGAGAGAAAAAGAAAGAAAAGATTTCACCTGCACCTCTACCACTTGTTGAGCATTTTAGTCTTGTCTTAGAAAGAAAGTCAAGCTATTCACTTGGTTTAGGTGTTAAAGGGATAACATCTAAGCCCCGAGAAAAAAGTAAAATTCTAGCTAAAGTTGAGGTTGCAAAGAAACATGCAAGTAATTTAGACGATTAAGTTGTAAGACTTATTGAAAAAAACACAAAATGAAAAGATTTAAGCTTAAAATTAGAAGATTCGAGCTCAAGATGCAGCTATTGAGAAGCAAGCCATGATAATGAAACAAATTTTAGTTGTTTTTGTACATTTGGTAAATACTAGATTAATTCCTAGTTTTTTACTCAAGGTTTCTACCTCAATTAGAGATCTATCAAGTGTCACAACATCAAATACCCCAACAACTCATGTAAGTGTATAAATTTATAAAATCTAGAAAAGTTACTATCGCTTCTTATCATTGTCATTATATTATTATAAAATGTTAGTACTAAATTTATAGCTTAATATTTTATAAACTAATTAATTGATTCTTTTTTATTTATTTTGTAGAAAACAAATCAATAGTGAACTTCATCTCGAAGAATAGCCAGGAAAATTTGCCTTGGAGAGTTTTAGCTTAAATTATTATGTAGTAGTTTGGGATAATTGTAATAAGTATAATTGTCTTGGATATTAAATTTTCCAATTTATATATTGGAAATTAGAATTTTTTACATTTTGGTGATTTATATATATTTTTTATATACTAATAATTTTTATCTGCTTATGTGATAATATCTTGGAACTAAAAATTTGTATCATTTGTGAAAACTTCTATTTTATGGCCACCAATGCAAAAAAAAATTATCCATTAAAAAATTTAATTGTTAAATTTAATAATATTATTTATGACAAACACGAACACATTAGTGATAAACTTATTGTAAGATATAATCTTTGTTTAGTGACAACATTATTGTAATATATAACTTCCATACTTGTGACAAAATCTGTTAGACAATATGGTCACCGATGCAAATTTCTTTTACCCCTAATGCAATGCCATTGACAAAAATAAACGCATTACTAACACTATTTTTTGTAAGAACAAATTTCCATTTTTGTGAAAAAATGGTGTTGACACTTTTACCTTAAAATATTAGTCACCAAGTAATAGACACTGATAAAAAAAACACAAGTGACAAATGTTTTGTCACTATTTCTAATTATTTTAGTGTCGATAATGTTATCACAATAAATTCAAGTACTGTTACGACTTTATTTGTCACTATTTTATATTATTTGTGTCTACATACTTATCATAAATATGTACAGTTACTGTGACCATATAGTATTATCACACATTCCATAGTTTTTTGTGTCAGTACTTTTATCACAATAAAATAAAGTACTATTACGATTTTATTTGTCACTACTTTATATTATTTATGTCGACAAACTTGTCACAAATATGCAAAATTACTGTGGCCATATCTTTTTGTCACATATTCCATAGTTTTTAGTGACGGTACTTTTGTCACAAAAGTATTTCATAATTGGGACCATTTTCCTAAATTAGTCACTATTTATCAGTGACAACTATTTGTTACGGAAGGTCATGACTTCAAAATTGGACACTATTAATATTAGTGACTAATATTACTATTTTTAGTGACAACTTTTGCTTTCACTAAGAATACAATTTCTTGTAGTAAAGGTCATGTTTCAATTCCTCACTTTGTGAAATATTTTCTTTTTTAATAAGGCATTAACTTTAAAACCTTATTTTTGTTATATATGTTTTCAGCTATTTTGCTTGATATTCTAAAAATTTTTATCTTTAATAATGTGGGGATGAAACTCTTGACTTATAGAGACATCATTATTACAAAAAAATTAGATATGCTTTGAAATGAGTACTTTATTCTAAGTTTTCAATTGTTTAATAATAATAAGATCATGATTAGTTTGTATGAATTTAGGTTGAACTTACACCACAATTTCGCAATTATTTTTGTAAATCAACTTGAAAAATCTATATTGGAGAAATAAATGAGGGGGATTGTCTATCTACAAGTCGTTTAAGGCATCTTTGATTAGTTATAGCTTGTCATTATTTGAAAGATAATTATTTTTCCATCTTGAACTTTTAGAAATAATACTTTAAATAAGTACAAGATAGTTAGTGATAGAGAGCTTGGACAAGAATATAGGTAAACCAAAATATTTAATAGGAATAAATTGAATTGAGGAGCCATAAAAACTTAGGAACTAATGAGCAAAAATTTAATAGATAATAGAGATAAACATGCAAAATTTTTTATTATTAACCCATAGTTCAGATAACTTTCCAAATTTTTGTAGTGCTTGAAAAACATGGGTTTGTATGACAAAATAGTAGCATATCATCTATAGACCAATTTTCTTATAGTTTGGTATGAATCCTAGAATGTGAGACTCAAGCCTAACCTAAAGTTCGAGCGGGCCTGGGCCACATAGCTCAATCCTAGTTTAAAGCCAAAGTAGGCTCTCATAGCATTATCCAAGCTTCAACTTGAATCTGAACTTGAGTTAGCCACTTAAAACAACATCATTTTGAATAAACTTACAATTAAGTTTGTGATGATAGAATGAACACATTAAGTGAAAGAAGCAATAATTCAAATTTATACAGAATAAAAGATCATTAAGGCCTCCGAAGCTAAACGATTTTTTAATGTTTTTAAGTGCGCAATAGCTAGTCCTCATTAGGACTTTCATTTAATCACTTACTATACTAAACCATATTAATTGGAAAAGCAATGTAAGTTTAGCGTCTAATATCTTCTACTACACTCAACTGCAGGGACGGATCCAGGAATTATTTTGAGTGGGGGCAAAATATTTAAAGTACTCTTATATTAATGAAAAAGATACAAATATTTGTATATTTGATAAACAAAAAATTACATCATTGTCTTGAGTTTCTTACATATAACCTATTACAATCGTTCGCTACGAGTCCTTATGTTTTGATATCGCCGTAAAATTTTCTTATTGTCAATACTATTGAAGATATCTTTCTCAATATATGTGATCAAACAGTCATTCATCCAATAATCTCTCATTCGATTGCGCAAGCGATTTTTCACTATATCTTCATTGCAGAAAATGCTCTTTCCACCGATGCAGTAGCAATAGGCAAAATCAAAGCTAATCTCACAAGTAAAA
>JAOTBA010000205.1:19465827-19476535 GCA_025629845.1 Erythroxylum squamatum
ATCATTTTCTCCGATTTGTGTGGAAACGGATTGTCAAACAATTACCAAATCTATGGCATCCACACAAAATTGTCCTTCTTATTTTTCGATGATTATTGAGGATTGCAAAGCTCTTATTAAAGAGCATCAGTATATTTCTATCGCTTTTGTTAAGAGATCAGCGAATCAGGTTGCTCATAAGATAGCTAGGGCGGCTGATTCTATGTCTAATTTCGAATGGGGGGTATGCCCTCCAAGCTTTCTGTATGACGTTATCGTTAGATATGAATAATATGCGCTGAGCGCACATGACAACGTTTCAAAAAAAAAAGGAGTTCAACGAATATGGACGTAATCATTTCTACTCAAACTAAAGATGCCCACCATGATCAATGCTCATCATCTACTCTTATCTAATGCTATTAGATTTCGATTGAACATTTAGAATACAATATTGATACACAATGTGCACTTTCTTCTTTAGTTTGAGCTCATTTTCGAAGATATAACCTCATACACTATAATTTCCGCCATTTGAATGAACTTTACTTACATTCCCAAAAAAAAATCCCGTCTTCATATCATAACTAGTTATTTTCATAAAAATAATTAAAAAATAAGAGAGATATATTAGTTCTATTGTTATATTTTTTCCTGGTTTTAACACTTTTTACTATTCAACATTCAAAATCTACAATTCAATGCTCTATGAAAAAAAGAGAAGAAAATCTATCATTATTCTTCTTTCTCTCGTTTCTAATAAGTTTTAATGCTAAATCAGTATTTCGTGAATAGGAATAATAAGAAATGAACAAAAAATATTAGAGTGAAAGGGATACCTATGACAACAAATCATTAACAAGCTATAACTTACGACTTAGTAAAAACCTATTAAAAAATTCACTTAAAAAGAGTTATAAATAAAAATAAAAGGGAAATATTACTTAAGACAGTACATACTTAACAAAGAAAAATCAAAACTACAATAAAGTAGGGTAAAGGCTACGATTTTTTTTGCTACGATTTAAAGATCGATATTTGGAGACGATTTTTATTTGGAAAATAGTCGCTAAAAGGTTTACTTTTCGCAACGATTTTGAAAATTGTCACCAAATATCGACATTTGGCTACGATTTTAGAAAAATAGTCACTAAAAGTTAATCTTTTGACTATGATTTTAAAAATCGTCGCTAGACACTACAACAAGGTAGACAATTGGCTACGTTTTTTCCACAACTTTTTTAAATCGTCGCTAAAAGTAAACTTTTAGCGAAGATTTTAAAAATCGTCACAAAAAGTAACCTTTGGCGACGATTTTAATAATCGTCATCAAATGAGGACCAACTTTTAGCGACGATTTTTAAAACATTGAGAAAAGTAAACCTTTGGTGACGATTTTAATAATTGCCATCAAATGAGGACCATTTGGCGATGATTTTTAAAAACGTCTCTAAAAGATCAACATTTTGTGACAAATTTTGAAATTGTTGATAAAAGTGGGCCCTTTAGCGACGTTTTTATCGCTAAAAGTGGATCCTTTAGCAAAGATTTTTAAAAATCATCACTAAATGGTACGAAATATCACTTTTTATTAGGCCAAATGTGCCAAATAACGAGGGAATGAAAATGTGATTGGCGCTTAAAATGAAAAGCTCTAAAAGCCTAAAGCACCCATCTCTCACATGCTCTTTCTTTCCTCTTCCTCCATGAAAATGAAAGGTAGCTCTCGATCCATAATGTAGAGAGCTTATGTTTGTATGTGTTTTTTTTTCTTTTTTTAATATCTAAACTTGGGTTGATGAAATGCACCTAGGTTTTGTTTTGTGGATCTCTTTGTTGTCTATGGAGTCGTAAAGGTGTCACCTTGAGTTTTTTCTAAATGAGTGCTTCTTTGTTTGTTTTTCGCCTATGAGTTTATCTCATTTTTCATCGTGGATTCATTTTGAAGCTTGATTTCTTGGGGAAGATGTGAAATTTTACCTCTCAAGTATTCACGCTTTACCATTATTAACCCTATTGGGGTTGCTCTCTTATTGCTTGTTCTCATTTGCTTTATGGCCTATTTGGAGTTTCTTGACAATACCCCTTCTGTTTACAAGGGGTTGTTTTGGAGGAGCACTCGCACCTCCCCGTATGATTGACCTCAGTCTGTGATTCGGAACATTATTGCCAACACCACAAATAACAAGCATGGTTGGTTGTCGAAGCTTGTGGATCCCTTGCAGCGCTTCATTGCCTCTAGCGCTTATAGGCTCTTCGCTTCCTTTTTTTGGAAAAGCCTCCCTCCGAGGTTCGATTCTTTTATTTTCTTGAATAATTTCTTATTTCTTGAAGTTGCGGTTTTTAATTTTTGTATGAATCGATATCTTCTCTGAAAATTAGTTTTTTAATTAGGCGATTAATGAAAATTCTTTATGAAACTTAGAGTTTTAATGAAGTTGAGAGATCAGTGAAAATTGTTATGAAATTTAAGGCGTGTTTGATTAAGTTATTACTCAGTTTACTACGTTTACACTAGATTTGGGAATTCTTTCATTATCGGTAGATTTTGATTTAACTAAAGTTACGTATAATTCATAAAAACAAAGCAAAACATGTTGTGGAAACATGGGACAAACAATTCCATTGCTCTCCACGTGAACAAAGGCTTGCTTTTTGTATCTGGCAAATGATATTCTGCAGAATAGTCGCCGAAAAGGTTCAGAATTTGTTAGGGAATTCTGGAAGGTTCTTCCAGATGCACTTCGTGATGTCATTGAAAATGGGGATGAGTTTGGAAGAAATGTTACGTTGGGATTGGTACTAAATATTTACTTCTTCCACTATAACCTTTTATTTTAAATTTATCTTATGGGGTTTGGTACAGTCAACAAAAATCCTAGATTTCATGATTTTAGCGTGTTTTTCATTACTTCTTTTTCTAATGTGAGACCTTTTGCTTTTTGTTTATTATAAGTAGGAAATATTGGTTATTAAAGTAGCAATCTTGATAGAACAGCTCCTAGTACCGGGCTGTCAGCTCTATCTTATTTCCCTCTCATTCTATCCACGACCGTGTACCTTCTTTGGACCGAACGAAATACTAGAATCTTCAAGAATGAAGCCATGGATAGAGAGCGGGTATATCTTGGGACACTCTCCCACGTTAGAGAGCATCTTAGCCTATTCACTGAGGTGAGGTAACTTTTATTTTTTTGGCTTCACTAACTTGCAGGTAGGGTCCCTATCTTATCCGAGGACGCATTAAAGAGTCAACACAGTCTCTTCCACACGAGTTCTGCGCTCGATTCTCATCAGTTCCACAAATCATATCCAAGTTCGACCTTCAGACGATTGTCCACTATTACCATCCTAGGGAGGTCATGGTGTATTGAGTGTTAACTAGTTGGCCTTATTATTCCTCTTTGGTTGAGTTTGGATTGTAGCCTATTTGAGTAGTCGGTGCCAAAAGTAGTCATTGGTTTGGAGTATGGCTAGTTGTTTTTATCCTATTTTTGTGCTTCTTAACTCCTGTGTTAGACCTTTTTTGTACATTTTTTACCTTATTAATTGATTTTTTACTGATTTACCCAAAAAAAAGTAGCAATCTTGCAATTAGCATGTTTTTTTTTAATTTATGACTATGCTAGTGTACTGTACAAAAGATATTCTTATTTTCTAAAAACTAGCAAAAATTTTAAGACAAAGAAGAGAAGGAATTGCTAGCTTCTGTTTTATTTTTTCAAACATTTAGTTGTTATTAGTTATTTAGTTATTTAAGCCAGATGCATCATACCACATTATTATCTCATGGTGCACATGCAGTTAGATCAGGTACTCTAAAGTGTGAATGATAATATGATGCAATGTGTAATAATTACATGACTTATAAAGTTCTTTGTAATCAAATGGTAGATTAAATATGGTGAGGGCTGATGAATCCATGCTTGTATGGATTTTTATTGGGCGATATGCGTCGGTCCAAATCAACTAATATTACCTTCCTTTACATTTTGAGTTTCCTCTGCATTATCCAAAAGAATATTACCTCATGTTCATTGTGAAAGCTAGATTTGCAGTGGTATCACATTTGATTAGTATGCTCTCATGTTAAGTTGTTGATTTTGGTATAATCTTGATAACGTGACTTACATAATTAAGAAAGGTTATTCTATGCTTTTATTTCATCATATCTTGAGGCTCTGAATTTGAGTATCCATAAGTCCTTCTCTGCTATTTGTTTTCTGATGGAACTTATAGTTACAGGCCACTTTTGAGTGTATTATGAAAACATATGAATTTTTGACACCCAATTTCTAAAGGGAAACAAACTTCACAAAGTCTCCTTTCCAAGAGCACACTGATCTGTTTGGAAAGCCAACTAAAGCCCTCGTTCTTGAAGAAGCAAAGAGTAATGTGCTTTGATCGGATTATTCAAGATCTAAAGAGTAGCATTTCGTATTTCTTGATAGGTTCATGGGACTAAAGAGTAATTATCCTATGTAAACTAGTCTTTGTATTTATTATTTTGTCTATAGAATTGTTAAGATTGTAATTAAAATCTCGTATATGAAGAATCTTCTTTTTGTTGATATAGTTTAATGGTATTTTACTTTTGATATACAATGCTTCAAATTATCAATTATTTTTTATAATAAATTAATAATAAAAAATATAAATATTATATATAATAATATAAATTAAAAATGCCACAAATAATTATCATTAACATGGGATAATATTTTGTTAAAATGTATATTAAAAATTTGACTATATTTTACAAAACATAGTTAAAAATATTTGGCTATATTTTCATAAGCATAGCTAAAAACTTTTGACTCCATTTCTAAAAACGTAGCTAATAATTTTTAGCTATGAAACATAAGCGTAGTCAAAATGTATTAGCGACGATTTCCTAAAACGTCATTAATAATTTTTCGCTACGAAAATAAAGCATAGGGAAAAAAATATTAGCAACGATCAGAGAAAAACGTCGCCTATAGATTTGGGATGTGAGGATATGGCGACGTTTTTACCGACGAAAATAAATCTTCGCTAATAGTAATTAACAACGATTTTTGAAACTTTTAGTTAAGAGTTTTTTAGTAGCTAAATGTGGTCTCCCTTGTAGTGAAAAAAAAAAGGGAATCAAATTCATCGTAAAAAGAGAATTAGGAAAGAAATTAATGAAAAAGTTGAAGTAGCATTAGAGTGAAGACTTTCCGTATGGGCGAAAAAATGGATTGAAAACTTGTACACGAAGTTGGATCCGGTATTTATAAATAAATAATGAGATATTTTCAAATTTTTGATATAACATTTTTTAATAACAGACCAACTATTATGTGAATAATATGTTTGCAAAAAAAAAAAAAACAGATAGCTATATTAATCATGTTCACAATAAAACCTGTGAAATTAATGCTTATAAGTTTTTATTTATGATAATGCCTAATTTAAGTTAACGTTTTTGATGTCATATATGATTATTATATTTCAAATTTAATACTAATACACGTTACTTTTACTTCATCCAAAATTAAAGAATCTGGAGTTATGAACGTTTAGTTTGTCATAAGTTTATGTAAATCAAGTCATTTATCTTCCCCATAAATTGTATCTTTATTACACCCGCTAACTTTTTTTTGGATTCGAAAAAATTCCGTAGGCGGACCAAGCGGACACACTTCTTCGAGGGCCTAATTAGCACACCACCCCACAGGCGAGCCAAGCGGGCGCACCCCATCATTGAGGGCCCAACTAGTTCTCCACCTACAAGTAAAATGCCGGCTGCCCCAGCCTCTTACAAGAGGGGCTAGCATGGAATCAAACCTGGGACCTAACCGAAACCAAGTCCCGCTCTCAACCATCGAGTCACACCCCTTGAGAGCATTACACCCGTTAATGTTATAACCAAAAGATGAAAACGATTATAAAGCATTCAGTTTCATAATGAATGCACTGAGAAATTACGTTAATTCAAGCGTTTGTGAAACGAGAAGTAAATGATACATTAAAGTAACCGAAATCTTTAGGAATGGATTGAGTTTATTATAGTTATAACTACAACTGTTGGTTCCTCTTCTTATTCATGATTGAGATTTAAATATATCAAAGTTGTATTTTCTTATCAATTATATACAACATCAAAGAATTCAGATTTGGAAGAATACCTAATTGTCTATCTTTCGATGATTGCAAGTACTTAGTGCGGTTTTTTTTTAATAATATTCATGTGAATATATTTTTAATGCAATTTATAAAATGTCGGAGCATATTTAGAGTTTTAACGAGAAATTTAAAGTTGTTTTGCGCTACGTACTGATTGTGTTGTACTTCTCTTGGTGATCATGCAGATTTTCATGTTTGAAGAAAGCTGTTTGGTTTGTCTGAATTGCATCTTGGAAAGGAAAATGTGCAATCTATTGACCACTTGAATCAGGAATGGATGTTTGTTTCAATTCGAAGCAAAGAAATTTCTTTGGCAGAAATTGGAACTCTTTCCTGTGTAGATGTCTTTGGTTACTAACTGTGATTCTGTTACTAAGAGTTCTATTATTTCCTTCTTTCTCTACCTCTGGTGGGACTGATAGTCCTATCTTATTGGATTCTGATTATGGAGTTCGTAGGAACATGTTCTTGGAGGTTCCTCAAATAGTATGGGGACTCAATAATCAAAAGATATCTTTTGCAAGAGCTTGTTTAACTGCTAGAATGCTAAATCGAACACTTCTGATGCCCAGTTTAAGTGCCTCCTTGTTCTACAAGGAAACAGATCGTTTGCAGGGGATTTCACTTGATCAGGTGTTCCAATTTGAAAGATTTAATTCGCTCTGTAATGGGTTTGTGCAATTGGGTCGTTACTCGTATCTCAGGAATCAAACTGGAGTTTGTGAACTTCACAAGGGAAGGGGAAGGAAGTGGACTCCTGAGAGAGATTTTGAGCAACTAAGACAATTTAGCAGAGATCCGTTTGATGTGTACGAGGTAATTAGAATAGTAGGAAAAAGCCCCTTTCTGTGGCATGATCATTGGTCTGTTAAGGACTATGCCAAGGTTTTTGAATGCCTAGTTTTGGTCAATGACATTGCAGTAGAAGCTGAAAAAGTTGTGTCAAAGATAAGAGAAGCGGGAAGGAAGATGACAAGTTCTTCAAATGTGTCTTCATTGCATCCAGTGCCTTATCTTGCAGTCCATATGAGGATAGAGAAAGATTGGATGATTCACTGTAAGAAGTTAGAGCAAATATCAAAAATTAATGAAATTTGCACCAGCAAACAGGAGATTATGAAGAGAGTTGGGAACATTGTAGGCTTGAGAAAGCCTACTGTCGTTTATATTGCTGTGGCCCATAATCTTCTTCAAGATTCTATTTCTTCTATACTCCATGGCTGGGGCCAAGGTTTGATTCCCTTAGAGAAGAGGAGGCTAGGTGTTGAAAACATTTACAGAAAGTACCCTTATCTTATTCAATCAGCCATCGACTACCAAGTGTGCTCATGGGCTGATGTCTTCGTGGGCAACAGTTTCTCCACTTTCTCAAATCTTGTAGCACTTGAGAGGACACAAAAGATGATTAGAAAGGGTGTTACAAGCTCCTGTGGACAAGATGTAAGATGGCCATCTTATGCATATAATTTACTTGAGGAATCAAACGCTCCTCGCAAATGGATGACTAATATGACGGCTTCAACCCTCCAAGCACTTAGTTTTGGTAGTAACATCATTTCTTGTTCAAGTTTATAAAACCAACTCCCATACCAGTTCTCGTACCTTCAAAAAAAAAAAAAAAAAAGTTCTTTCTTTTCTTTTTTACCCTTTACACACCAATTATTTTATTCCCTTTCAAAAAGTGAAGTTTTCGACTAATGCAATATCATAAAAATCTTCTTTTGAAAAAATAAAAATGAAGGTCAAAGCCATTGCTAAAAGTTTTCATTTTAAAGTTAAGAAGTTAATTTCTCATTCGGATGAGCATAACTAAGTTTTCATTTTAAAGTTAAGAAGTTAATTTCTCATTCGGATGAGCATAACTAAGGTTTTTTTTTCTCTAATTTATGGAAATGACTAATTTCACCTTAAAGAAGTTTAGTTATGTTTATTGAACCTAAGGAACTAGGTGATTTTATTTTTTTAAAATTGTAAATTAAATTAAGCCATTAAAGGCAATGACAATTGTTATAGGTATAAACCATCCCATCTAATGAACGGGTTAACAAAACATCATGAAAGTATTACAATGGCTCAAAAGCATGTTTACATGCTAGTCATTAATCCCATGCTTACTTAAGACTAGATCTATTCTACATTTTGTCTTTAAAGGTGATAAAGTATAACTTAATTGCCTTAATAGTTTCTCTGTGTAACCTTGAATGTTGTTTCTCAATGTCTTTGAAGATTCTTATATTTCTTTCATCCTACACAACTTGTACTAGATATGATAAAGTAATGAAAATCCACTAATGTTTTGTTTTATCATGCATGTTTAACTTCGAACACCAAGCTACAATCTGATCCCATTCATTTATTGTATCTCCTAACAAGCATCTTCTTCTTATATCCTTGCACATGAACTGAGTGAACTGGCATTTGAAGAATAAGTGAGTAATACTATCTCTTGCCTTTGCTTGAACAATATACATATATTTGGAATAACCATATACTTGTTTAATCTATCAATTCTAGGTATTCTATTCTTGATGGATCTCCACATTGTGATTGAAGCTCTAGGCAACATATACTTACGCAAGACAAGTTTATGTCATGCTACCAAGTTTCCCCGCTCTTGGAACAACTTTTTACAAAACACATTGGTGAATTTACCATGTCTAGAGAAAGTCCACCACTTGATATTTGTTTTGTTTTCCTTGAGTTCATTGCTATTGATCTTATTATACAAACCAGAATCTCAAATCCTTTCATTTTTTTAATGCTAGAGCTTAAGCCACAAATTGATCATTACGAGTGATATCTCTAATTGAATTGAGCTTGCCAAACTAAGTGATTTTACTTAGACCTGATTGACTTCACAATTTTCACTTATTGTACAATCTCATTTGAGAGGTCTCAGCGCTATTGATATGTTGGAGTCCATACACCATCCCAAATGAGGAGTCTTTGCACTATCTCATATTTCAGGATCTTTACATTGTCCTAAATGAGGGGTCTCTGTTATCCTAAATACAGGGTATCTACTATTTCATATATTGGGGTTTTTACACTACATTTGTTGGACTCCGAACTTTTTTTTGGAAGTTAGAATTGGCGGTGATTTATTCATGTGCAAAGAAAAGGAAAAATATTTGAAATGATATACAAGATTAAGGTAGTGAATGTAGTCAGTTGATGAAGGGTGAATAATTAATTTTGGTTTTTGATGATTATGAGATTTTTGAGTAAACTGGTATGTTTAAGGGTACTATGAAATTTATGATGCATAAGTTGGTAGAAATGGAGTGGAAATGACTAGAATAAAAAGTTGAAATGTTGGTTTTTGAAAATTTGGAAGTCTGAAAATTTTTCGGAGAATGAACAGTGGAGAGTTAGATTTTCGATCTGAAAATTCGGTGATTTTTCTGGGTTGATCTAGAGAGATTTTGATAAAATTTTCCTCATGAAAGTTGTATCTTATCTTTTCAGCTTTCTAACACTATAAAGTATGACATTTTTCGATATCGGGGCTGGAAGTTATGATCATTTGAAGTTGTGTTCTTGTATAGGATGGACTTTCGGGACAGCTGTTTTGTTTTGAAATTTTGACCCTTATAGAGGTAGAAATTATTCTTAGGGTCTTCATGAAAGTTGTATATTGTCTTTTTATCTTTCCGTTGATATAAAGTTTGAAATTTTTGGATAATGGAGTAGAAAGTTATGATGTTTAGAAGTTCTGATGCTGTTTAGGATGAAATTGTTGGACAGTCACTTTGTCGTGAACGTTTAACCCTTTTAGAGACCGAAATTATTTTTAATTACCTCATGGAAGTTGTAGAGCTTTATTTTACCTTTCCATTGATACCAAGTTTGTAAAATTTTGAGTTCTGGGTCAAAAAATATGAATGTTGGAAGTTGGGATGTCGGATGAAGATTTTTCTAGGAGGCAGGCGCCCTCGCGAGGATTTTTGGCTGATCCTCCCCTAATCCGACCTCTCTTCACTCTTTTAGCCATAACTTTTTCGTCCGACCTACGATTGACCCAATTTTTGAAGCGTTGGATTCCTAAGACATTCCTCTACCTCTCCATAAAAATGTATATTTTTTGAGAATAATTTGAAAAAAATGGATTGAATCAAAGTGAGAGGATCGGTTAAAAGAGTATGAGTTGGATATTTTTCCGAACATGCTTCATTATTTTGGTGATATCTCGATCTGTAGAGATCCGAATGAGTTGATTCTTATTTCTAATTAAACTAGAGACATGAAGCTACAAGTTATCTGAAGGAATTGAATTTCAATTCAGTCTTTAAGACTTTGAATTTCTGGAGTGAATTTGGGTTTAGTGTGCAGTCTCGGTTTAGTAATAGTCCGAAAATGTTTGGGCCATAACTTTCAAATTACTGAACCAAATTGAATAATTTTTGTGTCATTAGAAAATTGAAACAATGAGGAACATTTCTCTAGAAGGAAGTGTTAGCAAATTCCTTCAATTTGATGATTAGAAAAAGGTCTTGTTTTTGGAAGAAGTTAAGCATGACTAAATGAATTTTGAGGCTTTGTTATATTATATTATTTTGTGGAGTTAATTAGTATGTTA
>JAOTBA010000205.1:19483587-19497222 GCA_025629845.1 Erythroxylum squamatum
TTGTTCATACTAATATTTATTATTAATATTATTACGACGCAAAAAACTAATAAACCAAAAATATATCAAAATAAAAAAATAATTAACCGTTCCAATTTTTATTAAGCTATTTTTATAATTTTATATGATTAAAAAAAATTCTTACCCGTTTCAGTTTTTATTAAATACACTGGGCATTTTTACTGCGCATTTGCGCAGAGTTAACCTGCTAGTAACTCAATTAAAAGGCAACTGGGTTTATGCATGTTGCTCAACTCACATATTTTGAGAGTTAGCTTCCAAGATCTCCCCATTTATCTTCTCTAGTACTTTTTTTTGGACATAAATATCCTTTTGCAAAGTTTATTATACAAAATAAATAAAGAAAGAAAGAAATAAAAACAAATGTTCTACTCGATAACATTGTATAATTCTTGCAAAAACACAAAAAAAGTTAATTAAGCTCTAGCTCTACCGTGAAGAACGAAAAGAATGGAAAATCCTTAAGGATTTGGAAATTAAATTCACTTTAGCTAAGGCATTCACGTCTGATATTACACTTTTGCTTATCGTACAATGCTTGCTTGTGTTTTATCATCGTCATTATCATCAACACCCTGTTGAAATTCTACATTAATGCAGAGTCTGGGAAGGTGTGATAGTACGCAACCTTAGCCTTATATAGTAGAGAGACTATTTTACCCATATGCAAATATGATATAAAGATAAGATTAAAAAAGTCTTGGAAGGTCTGGTAGTACACAGCTTTACCCCTAACTAGTAGAGAGGTTGTGTCTAAATGACCCACCGACAGAGACAAAATTTGAAAATAAGGAAATACATAAAAATGCACAAATAATACTATTAAAATTAAACTAAATAAATACATATTATTAAAATAATGATTGCGACAAAACACATTCGATAATTGGCAGTTGGTAGATGAAAAATTGTCAAAGCTACACTCGTAACTCGTGACAATCGAGGAGCTCCTTAAGTGCCAAAAATTGTTTGTATAAACTTAGGCTGAAAAGTCACGTCGTAGGACATAATGGCTTGTCCATTACTAGCAACTAGATAGATAGAGACTGAACAATTAGACGTAACTTTCTGAGAGGTAAATACGACGCGAGAGATTCATAGTATCCGACTTCATAGAACCTACAAGAGTGTGTAAGCTCTCTTTAATGGATATGCTTTACCGTATCCTATTACGCCAAAGTTTCCTATTACAGGCTAAGTTTTTGGTAAGATCCAATCTTGCCATATTGTTATTGATCACTTTTCTGCAATTCTGCTTAGGCTTTTCTTTTTTTTCTTACAGTCTCTAAAAATTATTTTCTCGCGTGTCTCACTGGATCATCAGGGTGTTTCCTTCTCACATGTTCGAATCACCTAAGCCTTGTCTCTCGTAACTTATCATTAACATTAGCCACCTGTAATTTGTTTCTCACCATACAATTTTAGACCTTATCTCTTCTGATAATGTCCCATATCTACCGAAACATCCTTATCTCCATCATCAAAAGTTTATTGTTATGTTTGCATTTGGTAGGCCAACACTCCGCCCCTTATAACATGGTTAGCCGAATCGTCATTCAATAAAATTTACCTTTAAGCTTAAGTGAGATTTTCTAGTCACATAAAACCCTTCTGTACTTCGCCATTTGAATCACCCTAATCTGATATGATGTATTATATCGTCATCGATTTCTCTATTACTCTAGATGATAGACCCTAAGTACTTAAAATACTATTTCCGTAGTATAACTTTGGATCCAATTTTTACGTTCACATCATTAACCACTTGATGTCCCAAAAAGTTACATTCTAAGTATTTAGTCTGAGTTCTGCTTATCTTAAAATCTCTTGACTCTAACTTTTTCCTCCAACATTCTAACTTAACATCGACCCGTGTCTCATCTACTAAAACAATATCGTCAGTAAATAATATACACTAAAGCACATCTCCTTAAATATTTTTGATAAGCTCATCTATCTCTATTGCGAATAGAAAAGAGCTTAACGCGGAGTCTTGTTATATACCAATAGTAATAGAAAAATTCTCAATGTCTCCCCCCTTCAGCATATAGACCATTATTAATAGAAAAATTCTCAACGTCTTCCCCCTTCTGTATGTTTTCCAAATTTCAGAACAAAGAATGGAAAGATAGAAATGCCCACGTAAGCTTTGCTTCGAAGGATAATACGAATATATAGACTGAGATGAAGAATGTGTACATACGGAATAAAGTTAATCGACGCAATCGCAGCCATTGATTCCTACAAGGAGAGGAGAAAATGAGATGCGAAGCATTTTTGTATCCTGGGCCACCATATATGGCCTTTTCAGGTCTAAAAAGATTAACGGCTGTGATAAAGTTGGGATATTTTGATCATATATAATGTGGCCGATACGTTACTTTATCAATTGTCTGGATTTAACAGAGAGAGGAGCTGTAACAATGGCGAATTTGGCGATGCGACTGGCAACTATAAACTTTAGGAGCTTGTCCATCTCGGCCTCTTCCCCTACCGGTACTTCATCTCTATCTGTCTCTTAGTAAGAGGGAATGTTTTGATCCTTTTTCTTATGGAAGTGGGTGATTGATTGATTTGTCTTAGGGGCTGTCCCTGGTAGTAATGGAGATAAGAAGCTTAGTACAGGGAGAGGAGGGCCAGTGATTACGGAGATTCCACTTGACAAAATAAGGAGACCTCTTATGCGAACCAGAGCTAATGATCCAAATAAAGTTAAGGAACTGATGGACAGTATCAAAGAAATTGGTCTCCAAGTCCCTGTAACTACTCTTTAATCCCCTTCATCCCTTTTGTTCTTCTTAAAAGAGTTTTATGAATTTCTCCAAGTCAAGGAACTCATGCCTAAATCTGTGGGAAGTAGATGAGTTTACATGAGAGGAAAAGCTATTCTATAGATGGCAAACTCCAAACTTGCTGCAATAATTTCCAAATAAAATGATAGGGAATAAATCGTTGTGTAGTGTTGAAGTGCGGAATACTAACTGTACTCAGTTTCCATACCATATTAAAGAGTTGTAGTGAACCAAATTCTAAATAATCTTGTTTGGACCAACAAACTTGCTTCCTTTTGTGGAGACAACCCATGTGATAAGTTGATTTTTCTAACAAGCATCAATTGTGGTTGCACAGATTGATGTGCTGGAGGTTGATGGAGACTACTACGGTACGCGACTTGTTTATGTTCTGATATTTGAAGTATTAATTTGCTATCCATCCTCGTACATTTTCAAAGTTGACAAGCATATACTTGGTTTGATCTTTATCAAAGGATTTTCTGGTTGCCATCGGTATGAAGCTCACCAGCGCCTTGGTCTTCCGACAATCAGATGCAAAGTTCGTCGTGGGACAAAGGAAACTCTAAGGTTTAGTTCCAAGTCCTGCATGCTAGTTTACTTCCGTTGACATTAATTGCTGAAGGATTCTGAACTTGCTTTTTCCATTTTCATTTCTGTAGGCATCACCTCCGCTGAGTTCGCTACTTACCAGCTTTATCTTGACTGTACTTCCTTCCATGGGTTCTGTAGGTAAAACATAGTACACGCAAACTAATATTTGTGCCTCTTCTAATTATATTTGATTAAGTGCACATAGCTTACCAAGTTCCTAGTATCCTTTCTTTTATTCACAAACAAATATATTTTATGTAGAAAGTGTGTGTCTATTTTATTCATATTTGATTAAACGTAAACATGTCGCCAAATTCCTGCACTCCTCTTTTAATTTTGTAATAAACAATTTTACAAGAAACAAAGTTACAATACTAGAACAAGGTACTGCAATGCTGTAATATCTTCAAATAGGTGGTTATTGGGTCCTAACTCATGGGAGAATGCCAGATTGGCGAGCCAATGAGGATAGGAGTATGCTTCACGCTATATATGATTTATATGCACAGACCAAGCTCTTGTCAAGAATTGTTGAATAGCATCAACAAGAGGTGATGCTGGGTTGAAAACTTGCCCACCACGACAGGCAGATGAGATGAATAGCCCCTGAGAATCAGATTCAAGTACAAGCTTCTTATTTCCTAATTGAAATTCCCATGCAATGCAAGCCTTAATCCTGTCAATACACACAACTCACACTGTATTACAGGACCCTACAATGGAGCTCCATAATTAAGAATTGTCTACTCATTGAGTCAAAGGTACAAGGCAGGGTTATAGGTGGCTTAGGTGATTAATTGCATAGACTACGAAAGAACCAACTGCATTAGCCTTCCATCCACTCAATCCGGCCTACGGTTATTCCATCCTTAAATTGTTGTTTAGGGTACACATGCACTTTCTCTTAGTCATCAGGTTTGTTTAGACGGCCTTAAATTCGGGTATACTCAAGCAGTGCGATCCTCTTCCTTGGCTGCATTTAGAACAGTGGCTTTTAAGATCTATTTCAATATTGAAGGGGACACTATTATATTTGATTATCTTTCAGCTATGCTGTTTACTCTTTTTGAAATGCAAGACATGATAAAATTTTCAGAAGCCTGGAAAATACTCTTTATGATCATAGTCGTAATCTAATTCACTAGAATAGGGAGATTTCTTTTGTCAAGGAATTTAACTCTAAGCTAAGTCTCTTTATGGCAACCAATTGGAATTTTTAAGTTTGGTGTTTAGTGTTAGCTTTTTCTTGTTGTTTAGCTTTTTAATTTTCTGTTCACTTTGCAGTTTTTGTTCCTAAAACCTCAAGTTGTTCTCTGCAAAAAGAAAAGAGGAATATTTTGGACATTAACTTGTTTGTTTCTCATATTTTAAAAATATTTAAAGATGCTCCATACAACTGAATCTGTTAAAATTTTGAATCAAGAAATGTATATCAAAATTAGACAAAGTGTATTCCTTATTTAGCTAGAGTTTAAGAGATGGAATACTAGAACCTAATATTTACTTGTTCTTTGTACCAGCTTAGCTTCTTCAATATGCGTTTGGACCTTATTAAAATATTTTGCAGTTGCAAATGATCCATATCCTTATTATTGACCACCCGTCTAAGAAGGGACCTTGTCCTCTAAGGCAAACAGCGGATAAGCTTTCTGAAAGTCTTCTAAATTCTCCCTTGTAACTTCCTCCATTGGTTGCCTCTTAGTACACTAAGAGCTGGCGAATCTGATCACTCATTGTTGACGGTGTAAGTTCTAAGGTTGGTTTTGGGACTCAAAATAGGGTTTCTTTCATCAATCAAAGAAGGCAATGGGCAAGCCTAGTTCTCTGGGTTTCCTTTGCATTAATGGAGCAACAAAATGTGAAATACTAGTTGAATCCTTATTATTGTTGGAAGATCTAGTTCATACGCAACCATGTTAATCCGTCAAAGAACTCGAAAATGGTCATAAGTCACTTTTATTGCTTTTCTAATTGCTGACGGCGCATCAAGATTTGTTGGTAAGGCCTTAATTTAACAAAAATCCAATCTTCTCAAGTTCTTTATCCTGCTTGTGTTGATTTGCCTATTGAGCCATCCAACGTCTGGTTTGGTCCAGGTTGTGTTTTAGTTGGGCTAAAAGTTATGTTTTGGTAATAAATTCTTCACAATGGGCGACAAGGGTAGAGTCAATGATATAAGAACAAGTAGTGGGAGGTGCACGACCTTAAAATTGGTTTATGCCCTACATCAAATTGCTCCGATTGTAATTTAGTGATTGCTCCGATTGTAATTTAGTGATAGTTATTTAAAGACATTTTTTATCTTGTATATGTTTAGATATATATAATAAAAATTCATGAGATAATTGTACATTGTAAATGAAATTATAATGAGATTATAATTATAAAATTCATATTACATTTATGTATTATCCTTAAATTGTTCTTGGTCATTTTTCTATTAAGATTAAACATTAATAGAATGAAAACAAAACTAGCACATGTTATGTTTTTCCTTATGAAAGAAGTAATCGATTGATCGTGTTGTTCGAGCTTTAAAATTTATAAGCCCAAAATACTACAAGCGCACGGGTTGTGACTATAGTATAAGAGGCTTCGATCCTACAAGGAGGGGGATTAATCTAATCCTAAAAATCTAAGGCTGAAAAGATATGAAATTAAAAATAAACAGTGCAACGGGAAGTAAATATGAGAATTGAATTTAACCAATTAAATCAGAAGTTAAATATAAAGGAATTAGCAATTGAGCAACAAGCATGCACAATAGAAATTACAAATTAGGGGTGAGCATTATTCAGCCCAGCCCGATTACCCGGCCCGGCCCGAATTAATTTGGGTAAGCAAATGCTAAATTTCGGGTAATTCAGGCCAGCCCGGATATTACCCGAATTATTTTCGGTCCGGGGCGGGTAACTCCGAAAAAATTTGGGCCTGCCCGATTACCCGAATTAGGTTTAAAAGAATTATGAAATAGGGTAATTAGGTAAATTCGGGTAAATCAGGCTGGGATAATTCGGATAATTCGGGTAAATCGGGTAAATAGGTAATTCGGGTAAATCGGGCCGGGTAAGTTCGGGTAATTGAAAGTTCGAGTTCGGGCCGGGTAAGATGAAAAAAATATCGAGTAATTCAGGCCAGGCCCGAACAGTGAAAATTGGGCCCAAATTACCCGAATGCTCACCCCTAATAGAAATCAACCAAAGAACTTACCAAGTTATGAGAAAGGGGATTTTACCTATCATTAATGCTAACCTAGCTGATAATGTATTCATGGGGTGTTGGTTCTAGATGATCCTAGGACTGATTACTCTCTCTCGAGTTATAACCATTAAAATCTAATTTATAAATCCTAATTGGATTATAAAATTTGTAATTTCTCAATTGACAAATTATCCGAAACCCTAATTAGAACTGAAACACTCTAATAAACTATCAGAATATCGCACAGGATCTCTTTTCGCATAATTACCAATATGATTTGTCACGTTTCTATTAAATCGCCTAACTCTCATTTATCTTATTTAATCGTTTTTCATAAAGTTCACCCTCTAAGTTTATTACCGAATTATGTAAGAACACAATCAAATCACAACATTCATTCAATAAACATAATCGAATAAATTATCATTAAATCAAGATAAAATCCCGGAGAAGAGTTAGAACATCATCAACATTCTACCATATATTATCATACAATCCATCCCAACTTTATACATGAATAAGACTGAAATGAAAAAGAAATAGAAACTTAGAATGGATGATCTGGGAAGGCAGCAGCATTGGGAAACCTCCTGATCTGGGAAGCACGTTGATCATAAGGTTGGTTATGTATGAGTTTTAATTGTTAACCCTTGATAATCCGCAAGCGCACGGTTTGTTAGCGTAGCACCAAAGGTGTCGATCCCACGAGGAGGGAGTTAATCTAATCCTAAAATCTAAGATAAAAAACAATAACCTAAATTCAAGTTGCATGAAACTAATATGAGAATTTAATTCAATCAATCAATTTAAGAACAAACACGAAAATACTGACCTTGAAACAATCGTAGGTTGTTGTTTTGACCCGAATGTCTTTCGAAACTCCTCCGCTCTTCGATATTGACCCTGAAACACTAGCGAACACATCAAGATACCTCAAAAACATAATATTTAAGCTCAAAAGCTTGTAATAATCCTTAAAATACTTAAAACACAAATAATTAACGACTAACACAATTCTAACCTAAACACATACTAAATGATTGAATTAACGACCGAACACATATCAAACTATGCCCCAAAACATGATGCAATTTACACTTATCACATCCCCACACTTAAATGTTTGCTTGTCCTCAAGCAAACAAAACAACAAACAACATAAAATCATAAAGCACACAATGCAATACTGAGATAATGGCTTTAACTTCATGAAACAAATTTAACTTTAAATATAATTATTCAAGTTGTTCCAAATCATTAATATGCAAAACCCGCTTCTAGGAGTTATGGACTAAATATACATATTAATCAAAACTTAAATGTCAAGTTTATTCACCCTTTTCAATTGTACACACACGTGAATAATTACTTGGTCAATCAAACTTTGTAACTAATCATAAGTATGTTTTCATAAAAAGTTAAGCCATTTACAAGTTCGGTAGGTTTTATTAGAAAATATTTTAACACTTTTTGTGGACATGGACCTAGTGTTTTTACACGAAGGAAAACAATGGTAATGAATGTCTATCCGGTTACTCGACTAAGTCATGTTTCTAGTAAATAGCTTGGTTGGAATGTTATTATAGCCTTTTGATGCAAAGGTACACATTTGTAATGCGTATCGATCTGGTTACTCGGCGACATCATGTTCTCAACTGGATACTAGCTCTATTCATAACCCGAAGGCCAGCAGAATCGTTATTGATTTAAAATTTACAAACACATTTTTTAATTAATTAATGTCTACCTTGTTGCTTTAACTACTCGTTTTCATGAAAAATACTAGCAAAGCTACTTAGTCGAAAGACCTAAAATTATGAATGAATGTGACAACTTATAGGGTGACAAACTAGCACTGAATCCTAATTAACTTGCATATTTTAGCCTAAGAATCCAGATCTCTAATTTCGCGAGCTAATGACTCTTCACAACCTAATAAATTATGTTCAAAATTAAATTGATTTCAGTCCATCTAAGCCATCGATACATTCACACAATTCACAATATGCAACCTAGAAACCTCTCCACTTTAAGTAAAGCTTAGCATATTGATTTTAGTTTGAACTCCATCAATGTCTATTAAGCAGTTCACATTGCCTTTCTTGTTTACATCATCAAAGCCATTGAAAATATCCTCAATAAGTTTGTATGGTCTTGTTGTAAAGAAACTCCCAACAGGGTCAAGATAAATGATGTGTGTATTCCTAATGATTAAGGTGGTCTCATCATAATTTCTCTCAGAACTATGAAAACTACTATGCTCATTAAAAGACTGTGAAGACTTATAACTGGCAAGCAGTCTCTTTGGTGTAAGTGAATTCACAATTACTTCATAAAAAAAGAAGTGTATGGAACTTGAATGTGAAAAACTATGTCTCTTCAACTATGGTAGCCATCTTTCAGATAAGGGAAAAATTTTGACCTGATTTCATTCATCTCATTAGAAATGGTGAGTAAACCAACTTTTGGCAAGATAACTGGCTATCTAGGGGTCCTTTGGAGAAAAATGGTTGATGTTTCAGTCCTTAGACCACTAATTCACCAAGGATCTACAATTGCAGAAGCTCTATCAAAGAAGGAGATTATTAGATGAGCACCAATCCACAATCCATTGAAATCAGAAATTATTCATGCAACCATTAATACTGACAATGGCACAATTATATCGAAGCAAGGTTGCAATGGTATTTTCACTAATTAATCATGTAGGAAGGTTCTTCTTAACAATTTGGAAACACTTACTTGGACTATAATTGTTTCGTTCAGTCACCAATAACCTCAAGTTTCAACCACACTATGGCGTGTAGTGAAAAACAAACTACCAACTGTGGATAAACTAGCAAAGTTTTTTAACTTCACAAATTTGTGTATTCTTTGTAAAAGGCTGAGGAAAGTAAAAAAACTATTTATTCTTTCAATGTAGTTTTGTTGCTGAAATCTGGAAAATAATGATGGACAGATGCTACATTATTGATGCCCCAAATGATTTGAACAGTCTCAAGAGTTGGTGTTCTACTATCAAGCATCCAAATAAAACAAGCAAATAGTGCATCTACTTATCATTACCTTCTCTAGTTATAGATATTTGGGATGAAAGAAACAATCACAATTTTAGAAAAAGTGCCTCTTTAAGGGGCAATTCTAAAATCTAATAATGCAGTACATTAAAAATCATATAAAATTCTGAAGCATAAATTTCAAGACATGCAGTATCTCATCACCAAATAGAATGTGTAAGACACTATTTCATTAAGTGTAGTATAATGTAATCCCCTAAAGCAAGCATATGGTCACATATTTTTCTCTCACATTGTCTTTGTAATTTACAAGTTGATATGTACTTGTATACTTTTGTTGCCTTTTATAACCTAATTTAATTCATCTTTTTCTTAAAAAATAAAAAATATATATAATTAAATATGAGATATTTAATTAATAAGGATCATTACGAGATATTGAATCCTATTTAGGCATAATTGATATTTAATTAGAATTCGTTGTAATTTTAATTAAAGCTTAATTGAAATTATATTTTAATTTTAATTAAGTTACTAAAATGTCCAAAACCTATTATAAGTATTGCAATTTCAAATGTTTCTCCAAACCACTGCACCAACACTTATATTAATGCTCTATTTTGACATTTATTTATTCTTCGATCCATAATGGCCACCTATGTTTTGTTTACAATGGTGAATGATAAGGTTAGTTAGGTAAACATTGGTATCTTGTCAGATAGACAATCCTTGAGTTTCGAGACATGAAATGTAAGACGAATCAGTGATTCTTATAGTACCTAAATTTTGTTGGCAACCGTACTAATTTTTTCAGTAATCTAATATGGATCACAATAGAGGATATATTTTCTTACACACTCATTTTTGCAAAGAATGTTGCTTATAAGACTCACGTTTCAAAAACACCCATTGTCCCACCTTGAATTCTCTATATGTTGCTTCATTTGTTGTTGATCCCTATTTAAGGAAAATTTAGCAATATAAAAAACTATCTCGTAATCTTTCATTACTTTATCTACTAGGGGATTTTGTGAGTCTCTACCAAGTATGATATATATATATATATATATAAGAGGAGGGTGTCCACAAAGAATTTTAAAGAGATTAAAGTTGATGGTTGAATGGTAGGTTATGTTATACCACCGTTCAGCCAAAGATATCCACCTGGACTATTTGTTAAGAGAATCTCCATAGAAACATAAAAGATAAGTCTCCAAAATCTTATTCACAACCTTAATTTTCTCATTAATTTGAGGGTGATATGATGTAAAAAATATTGATCTCACTCGTTGCAGCTTAAATGCTTCATGCCAAAAGGTGCCTAAGAAGAGTGAGTCTTTTTCACTCACAATTACCTTTAACATTTTATGCAGCTTAAAGACATGATCAATAAACATTTGAGCTATTTCCTAAGCTATGTAGGGAAGTTTAATTTCCATGAAATGGCAATATTTGTTGAGCATGTCCATTATCAAAAAATGACAAATTTGTCTCTAGATAAGGGCAATCCTTTAATAAAGTTAATACTAATCTCTCTTTAGAATCCCTCTAGTATAGAAAAAGGTTAAAGTAACCCTGGGTAAGTCATATTATCATACTTATTTCTTTAACAAACCAGACACTTCTTAACATAATTTCTCACATCCTTAAACAAATTATTTCAGTGCAACTTGTTTAATGGTGGCAATTAGACTTGAATGACTCGCTAAGGGATATCATGCCATAGACATTAATTTCTCCTTGAATTACTTGTCACAACTTGCTACTAATCTTCCTTTCCATTTAATCAGTCCATCCTTCCACTCATATATTCTAGAGAATACTCATTTTGTTTTATGCTTCTTTTTGAGGTCTTGGGTGGTTTGCATCACTCTCCCATCCTTGTTTAATGTCTTTCGTAAGATGGTAGTGAATCTGAGTTACTATCATTGTCAATAACTTCTTACTTGACATACGAGATAATACATCAACTACTTTATTTTTTTCCCAATCTTGTAGATGACCTCATAATTATATCCTATCAATTTTGACAGCCAAGACTGTAGAGAAGATATTGTAATCCTTTGCTCTAATAGGTAATTTAAGCTTTAGTGGCCTATTCTTACTCTGAATGGCCTCTCACTCAAGTAATGGTGCCATTATTTGATAGCCTTGGTGAATGCTAGGAATTCTTTTTCATATTTTAAGTGTCTCGTGTGTTTAGGTGCCAAACATTTGCTCAGATGGTGCTTATTCTGTTGAAGCTAAACACCTATGCCCATCCCATAAGAATCTGTTTTAATAGTAAAAGGTTGTGAGAAGTTAGGTAAACCTAGTATTGGAGCTGACACTAGAGCATTCTTAAGTTGCTCAAATGCCTCATATTGCCTATCCTTCTACTCCCATTTTTCCAATCTCTCTTCTTTAACATCTTTGTACAAGGCTTATCTAAGATGTCATAATGTTTAATATATTTTCTATAATAACATGTTAACATTAGGAATCCCCTCAGCACCTTTAAAGATTAAGGTCTTGGCCATTGTTGAATTATGGCTACCTTGTTAAAGTCTATAAATACTCCTATAGTAGAAATGGAATGGTGTAGATAATCAATTTTCCTTGCTCCAAAGGTGCATTTACTTCCTTTAATAAAGAGCTAATGAGTGTGGAGTATTTGTAAAACTTTATATAAATGCTCAAAATGCTATTAAAAAGTGATTCTACAAACCAAAATATCATCAAAAAAGTTTGAGAGGAACTTCATTAGATGAGGGTTAAAGATCTCGTTCATAAGGCTTTGGAAAGTTAAGGGAGCTTTAGCTATTCCAGAAGACATTACTAAGAATTCATAATAACCCTCGTGTGTTTTAAAAGTTGTTTTAGGAATATCCTTATCATTCATCCAAATTTGATGATATGCAGATCTTAGATTCGGCTTAGGATACCAACTAGATCTTTGTAATTCATCTATAAATTCTTCAATCAAAGGAATAGGAAATTTGCTCTAAATAGTATGCTTTTTCAATTCCCTGTAATCCACGTACATCCTTTAGGTATTGTCCTTCTTCTTAACCAATACTACAGTGCAGCACATGGGTTCACAACTTGTCTGAAGAATCCTTAGTACATGATTTCCTGAACAGCCCTCTCAATGGCATCTTTTGTTTCCCTTCAGTACCTAGATGGCCTGATGTTAATGGTCTTTACTCCCTCTTTACGCTTGATACTGTAGTCATATGTTCTTTTTATGGTAAATGATTAAGTTCTTTAAATACCCCATCATGGCTTCTAAGGAGACATTAATATTCGGTTTTCCCTTTCTTCCTCAATGGATTATTCTTCAATTTCTAGATTCCCCATCTGTTTCTCCTCCACCATACATAGTTGGAACTATTTTTCCTTGCAATTACTCCCTAGCGTATAACACTCGTCGCTCCAAAATGAGTACCCTTGCCAACTTTTCAACAAATTCCTAACTACTTATAGCCTTTTGCCCTTTCCTATTTATAAGGTATTGATTCTTACAAGTACTCCCTTGATTGTCAGGGATGGGTAATATTCCAACCTCAATATTGGTCTTGGTTGTGGGAGTCATTTGAGCTAATGCCTTGCTCATCACCATACTTCCTCCTCCTAGATGTCCCTTACATAATAAAATGATACACTAATAGTTATAATAACCTCTTAACTTCCTAGCGAGCACATATGCTTGTTGTAAAGTTTAAGGATCCATAAACTTGATAGTCAGCTCCAACTCAAGTTTCAGCCACTTTAGGAATAATCCTATCAAATAGTTTTCTGGGAGCGAATGCTTACTCCTGTGTTTGTCACCGAGATTACACAGGATGTAGTTAACACAATAGTTGGCTCAAGTCCCAATAGCCTATTCCATATCCTATTTGACGGACTTTGCATATATGTATTATGGAAAGAAAGGCGCTCCAGAAGATTTGTAAACAAAAGTTTCTCCATCGAGTTCGTAATATCCAAGATCATTAAGGAATTTATGGAGTTGATTCTACTAAAAAAAT
>JAOTBA010000205.1:19497322-19508580 GCA_025629845.1 Erythroxylum squamatum
CGAACGATTTATTCGGTCGGTATTTCCAACGGTTATCAATACCGTCGGTATTGATCGGTCGCAAATCATCAATTTCCCTGTAGTGTATGCTTGTTGTAAAGTTTAAGGATCCATAAACTTGATAGTCAGCTCCAACTCAGGTTTCAGCCACTTTAGGAATGATCCTATCAAATAGTTTTCTGGGAGCGAATGCTTACTCCTGTGTTTGTCAAATTGGGCACAATATCCTATCCTTAAAATTTTCATCATCAAACCTTTGATTGAAAACACCATAAGCTTTGCCTATCATATGATCTTCGACCTATTCTTGTTTCTTGGAGTCAATTGGTACCACTCTTTAATTTGTCCTAAATGCATGGAGGCTATTTTGCAAGTTGTCCCCGTATTCTCTTTTCTATCTTTTACATTAACTGATGAAACATGGACTTCAAGTCATTAATCTCTCTCTCTTACTAATCCATCCTATTTTGACTTTCCATCAGTAATCTCTTGCTTCACATCTGAGTCTCAAGTAATTTCTTCATATCTTCCTCTATTCACCTCAACTCCAAGCCCCTGGTGCCTTCCGCCATGGTTATATGCCAAGTTTCAACAGCTTTGATGCCAACTGTTATCGAGAAAAATGGTCACGAATACTATATCTGCCTCTTAAAATATGATGCATGAACATGGAAATTATAAAGTTCCTACAATTGTTGCAAACAAACAGTGCGTATTTGATTATTTACTTGAGTGAATTTCTCCTATCCAATGTCCTTTCCTTCATCTTCTTTATGGTCTCCAACATTTCTCTCCGCATAATCCTTGTCTATAACAAAGATCACTTATAAATTCTTCAAAACCATATAATCACACAAGATTTTAATTGCATTTTACCGCATTCTGATTTGAATCCTTTAAACACGTTTAGATTGATTCAGATAACACGAATTCAACTATTAGTCATCAAGGAAACGAAATAATGGAAGGAAAAGCAATGAAAGACCTCGATTGCTAAATACAAATCAAGATTAGTAAAAACCAAAATATAATTTATGCGGTATCTCATTCCTTGGAAATCCTGATATTAAATCAATAAGTTGGTTATGACTTAGTATCATACTACTACAAGTTTCTGAATTTTTACTTGTATGATATAGGACCAGATCTTGACACAGCAAACCGTGGCAGTGGACTGGGACCCGTGCTTCCAGAAGTTGAGCCTTCATTAAATTTCACCTTACGGCTTGCACTATAGTCCAAAGGCCCAGAACGGCGGATATTCCGGTGTTTGCTTTCAGAGCTTCTTATACTTCCACTGTCAGCATCATAAGGATGCTCCTGGACATGTGAAGACCCCTTAAAGTAGCCAGAATCATTTACACTGTACTGAGGAGTTGAGTCTCCACGCAGCTGCCTCAATGCAGGAGATGCATGCGCCACCAACACAGCGGGCGAATGGCGAGGAGATGCACCAAGTATTGCCAGTGGCAGGGAAGGAAAATTTGAATAATACTGGCTATAAATTGAACGGAGAATCGCATAAGGAACGTGAACTTCAAGGCTGCTTCTAGGAATGTATGGAGAGATCTCGCATAGTTGGTCCAAGAAAATAAGCTTTGGTACAAGATGAGATCTGCATAGAATGTGTATAACAGTTAAACAGCTACTTCATCGTAAAAATTGGAAGTTCATAATGAATTATTACCAAAACCTTTCTGAAAAGATCAATGAACCAATTATTTACTCACTCTGAAATCAGTATATTATGAACCAGAGTTCCAAACATGCAAGAAAAACAAAAGATAATGCATGGTTTGACATGTGTAAATGTAATTTTCTTCAAGTTGAGCTTAGACAATCAATTGCTTTTCAAATCATCATGGAAGCTTTATAGTCATAATACATATCATGGGCTGATAGGAAACACAATAACTCAGAAATGAATTCATGTATATGTAGCAGCAAGTTTGGTGTTTATCTCTATGTGTGCATGCACGGAGGACGTATTTATAAAATGCTTATTTTACCTGTTAGCTTCACCCCAAGAATCTAATACAATACCAGCAGCGAATTTAACAAAAAGCTGCATTGCGGACTTTATGCTAGCTTCGGCATTCACATGGCTATGCAATTCAGGATCTAAAGCCTCAACAGCATGACCATTAGAAAGAGACAGTCTCTGATGATGTTCACGTTCCAATCTCACCAGTTCACTTCCTGCAATCACAGCACTAATGCACCTGCCAACAATATTAGATTGTCAAATATTTGAATATCATTTCTTCACTAGCAATTCCAAACCCTTTCCAACTGCATTTGACATGCATTTGTTCCAAGATTCAGAAACCAAGTACCTTACACCAAGTAGTTTCATATCAAGAAAGCTTTAAGAAACATATATTTTGGAATTAAAAGATGAACAGCATCTAGAGAATTTATTTGACATGATAATCAGTGCAAATCTGAATAAAAAAGCGGACAAGGGACACCAGGCTTAAATATTTCATTATGAGTATGTATATATATTTAAACAAAGGCAGCAAAACAACCTTGCCAAGCAATGGATATTGTTGTTGAAGCCACCTGTATCAATGTTGAAGCCAGTCATGCTCCAAATGCTTGATGTCATGAAGGTGGCAAATAAGTAGGGTAATAAGGTCCAAGAACCATCATTTGCGCCCCCAACCTCTTCCAAGATTGACCTCACCCATTCAGAATCATGATCCTTAACAATATTAACACTGTTAGCAACCCATCTTATCCTCCTGATTTCTTTCTTTTCAGGTACTTCTTCTGGAATATGCTTTACTACCCCAGCAAGTAGCGAATGAATCAATGGTGCGTCTTCATCAAGAACAATCCCAGCAGCTTCTGCAAGAAGATGATCGAATGCAAGTGCCTGTCCTGCCTCAATACAAAATCCAATGACGGTGTCCAAGTCCACAATTTGTTTTGAGCATGCTTCTCTTTCTATCTGGTCACCAGAATGCATACTGCCAGCAATTGCCTCTAAGACTTCACGATTTGACCGTAATGATGTATCAATGCAATTAAGGAGTGCAGCCATGTGTTCTTTCATCATCCTGTCTAGCCTGTCAACTCCATATCCACCAAAAACACGAACAAAGGCCTGCAGTTCTCTGAGGTCAGTAACTGACTCCGCAAAATATCCACCTACAGGCCTTGTGCTCTTGAAGCATTGGTGCATTGGTGTAAACATGATTCCAGCACCTGACATATCCTTCACAATGTTTTCTATGTACCAGTTGCATATAATGTCATTAGCTGATCCAGAGAGTTGCTCTTCCGGTTTATCAAATAGATGGAGAGAAGAAATTGGTCCTGAGAAAGCCTCAGAAAGTAGAACTTCTCGAATACCATGGGTTAGATCCATGCTGACATGCTGCTCAGCCAGATGAACTATACTCATGTGCCTTCGGATGATTGACTCCAATACAGAAGGCCGTTGAAGATCATTGTCGGTCTTCAATACTGTTAGCAGTCTCCTTCTCAGATTCCCTAGGATGCACTCTCTCATGTACTGCACACAAGACTAAAGCTGTTAGAAAAGTAACTCCAAGTTGCCTGATATTGTCTAATTTCAAATAGAAAAATAGCTCCTTATTTATGGAAATCAGGCGCACATCAAGAAATTTCCTATCATGTAACTAACCAACTAAAATGGAAGAGAAGTTGGCATGTGTTACCTCTCTTAACACAAAGACGTGGTTTAGCACACATATAGGCTCCATATCATTCAAAACTGAACACAAATTGGTCAACCTTTGCATTGCAGCCTCCAACCTGCCACCAACATTTGGTCAAAACCCCAACTGTACCCATGATTCCCAACAGAAACAACAGTCACAAAACTTACATTTTGATAGAACTATTGTTTTCAGGATAGCTTTCATGCCCAGGTAATGGAAAACCAATTGTTCCCTTGGGAGATTTTGCTGAAGGAATTGTAACTCTAGCTATATTATTCAGATACAAAGCAGCCTGCTCCGGAAGAAGCTGAACATTCTTAAAAATTTTAGTTCGAATGAACTAATATCATTTTAAGAATTCCTTATTAACACAGCATGAATTAAAAATGCAACCTGAGATTCCAATGCACCAAATCCTCCTTCTGAGTCAAGAATATTGATCAAACCCTCCAATCCTCCCATGATAGATTCAATAAGAGACTCAACATACAGGACAGCATCTCGTCCAACTTTAGTTACCTGTTTGAGACAATAAATGAAGTACAATCGATGTTGTGATCGCATTTGTTAATTCCTAGATGAGGAAATATTTCATTACCACTAAAAGGTTTTTAGAAATGAATAAACTTAAATTGAAATAATTCACCAAGAAAAGTGAATGATAAACTTGAAACTAGGTAACTTAACATAAACAGATTAGAGTAGAGAATTATCAAGCAAAGCACAAAGACCCCATTATCTACTTTTCAGACTTTAAGCAAAAACCTTCTTAATGGACCAAAAACCAAACAAATGAAAACCTAAGATTTGAAATGAATCATGTAGAATGATAGCGTATTATGTAACGAAGATAACAGAATCATCTTTTTCCCACAGGAAGAAACGCCATGGTAATTGTTGATAAAATTAATCAGAACCATGTCTTAATCGCAGAAACATTAAATAACCAAGTGTTGGCATGTTGTAAACATGAAAAATAGACAATATAATGACTTGTTTACTAGGTCTTACCCCATATTTTTATAATAGTAGGGCAACACAAGCTAATACTATTACCCCAATATAGGGGATGCAATGCAAAAGAACTTAAAGTCTATAAGAGAAATAAATGAGGAAAGATTAATCAATCACAAGCTTTAATTTGGTGAGATGAAGATTGGGAATTGAATTGAAATTGAAGATAAGGGCTGAAATTCAGATATAGGATTCCTTATTGGATAGAAAGTAGTAGTATAATGTTATTCTATTTTAGATATATTATCCTAGTTGAATAGGACTTATAGAATTTCTATTATATTAGGATTTAAATTAGAAATCCTTTTCCTACTAGAATAAGGATTCTAAGAATACTATATATATGTAAGTCTTTCATCAACAACATGCAATCTGAAATTTTTCTATAACTTTGAGTTTTCAACTAGGTGGTGTGATGCTTTCTTCTAAGAGTGATTCTTAGATCCTAAGAGTGATTCTTAGTTCCCTACTTTTCATTCTCTGTGTTTCTTCTCTAAATTCCATCAACCCTAACCTAAATTCCAGCCCTCTCAAACCTACATACTAACCATCTCAAACCCATATTCCAGCCACATTAAACCATCAAATCCTAAACCTAAACTTCTAGCAACCAAACCTTAAAATTCTAGCCATACAAAATCTAAAAATTCTACATTCCTAGTCAAAATTCAACCATCAAACCTGATAGTCTAGCAACCTAATATCTACCATAGCTAAAATTACAAAATTAGGACATAGGGCTGATATTAGACTGCTGGAATATCAAACTTCAGGGTTAGATTTGGCTAGGAATACTGGTATGGTTGGGTTTTTAGGATTTGATTACTAGAAATTTGGGCTCAGAATTTCAGAGTTTAATATAGTTGGAGTTTAGGATTAAGATGGCTGGAATTTTTTGAAGAACACAAACAATGGAGAGTAGAAAATTAGGAATTACTCTTAAGGTCTAAGAATCACTCTTAGAAGAAAGCACCACACCTTCTAGTTGAAAACTCAAGTTTGTAGAAAAATTTCAGATTGCTTGTCATTGAAGAGCTGAATATACACATATTTATAAAGATGTTTTTAGAACCCTTACTCTGATAGGAAAGGGTTCTTAACAAATTTAAATCATATTCTAATAAAAATTATATTAAGTCCTAAATAACTAGAATAACATACGTAAAATAAAATAACATATTTAACTTACTACTACTTCCAAACTAACAAGGAATCCTAACATAATCTAAATTTCAGCTCTTATCTTTTGTTGTCAACTTTTTCAATCCTCATCCCACCAAATTAAAGCTTGTGGTTGACTAATCTTTGCTCTTTTATTTCTTTTACATACTTTAAGTTATTTTGCATCAATAGGATACCTAAGTACATGGAAGGTAAAATATTCCTATAAAAGTTACATAACATACAAATATCAAACCTCTTAACAAATGTAGACTGGATTAAGGGTTAGGTTCATGTATTAAGTACAAACAGAGGACAGAGGTGGTAGGATTTAACTGAATTTCAGTAAGAGCAAGCAAATTGTAGAGATTTGTTGTTAGTATGTTATCCCTATATAGGAAGCAATACTACAGTAGTTTTTCTTTTTCCGAAAATTAATAGATTTCATTATAAAAATATATATACAATCTAGAGGACAAAAAACTAGTATAATCCAAAGTATCTAGATTACAGAGATTTGTGGTTCCTAGTAATCGTCTACATCCTAAGATCGAGGGAAACTTACGAGACCACTTAGACAAGTATTGCTCCAATCCCCATCTGCTCTTCGTGCTACTTGTCATATTTGCAGCTATTCCTCTGGCTAACATGACCAATCTGCAATGTAGAAAAATGACCTGAAAAACATTTCATTGCTTCTACTTTCTTGTTTGAATACTTTGTAATTGAGCTCTTTCCATATGTAGTACACCAAGGCTGCCCAACTTAACTTGATAGCTTTGAAATCAGTCGCATTATACACTCTTCAGTTTCCCCAGTCAAGCAATAGTTTCACTCCAAGAATCCATAGGTCAGGCCACGTTGAGTATAATCTGTATCAGACCCCAAACTTGTCTAGTATACCTACATAGAATCATGAGGTATTCCAAACTTTCCAGTTCAGCATTACATAACTCAATTCAAATTGCTAATGAAGAACCTGATCTTATCTCTTATAAGCAACCCTCCATTGATTCCCATCCATAAGATGAATGAGTGAGCTAGCTTAAGATCACTGTCCCATACTAAGGCTGCCCACTCCTACATTGTGCTCTGTGCAGCCTGTAACAGTGTTTTGCAAGCTTTTGTGTTAAACTTCCTTGAGTTATCTGCTAACCACTGAAATTCATCATGCTCTCCTGCCTGACATCGAGGCAACTCTTCCATGATGAGGCTGGCACTTCTACTACTGTGGAAGGGCCATATCCACTGATTATTTCAAATGAGCATACTTACTTTAGTAGTTGGATTCGCCACCAATTTCAAGGCCTGTACCTCCTCCACCTTAGATAGGGGACCTTTACAGTGCCAATTATGATACCAAAAAGACATGCTTCAATCCCAATCCTGTGCAATACCTGATTCTACATCCATTGTCTGGTCTCTAGAATTTCTTTGAGAGTCTTTGACATATCCTGCCTTGACTATAGAATCCAGATACTCTTGTGTTTACATTGGGTATCCATTTCACCCATAAATCCTCCTTTTTGTAGCACAACCACCACAAATTCCGCCCCCTACTCACCCTATGTTTCATCATTGCATAATGGAAGCCCAATCCCCCTATTGCTTAGGTTTGCAAATTTTGTCCCAACTGATCTTCACTTTGCTTCTGCCTTGGTTTGAATCGTTCCACAAGAAGTCCCTAAGTCTCCTGTTGATTTCCTTAAGGATACTTTTGGGGATGGATAAAGGGTTGATCCAATAAATGGTAAGATTGATCAGTATTGTCTGAATTAGCTATAGCCTGCCTCCATAGCTAAGGAATCGATTGCTCCATTGGTTGATTCTGCCATGAATTAAGTCCAACAGAGGATTACAATCCACAGCACTAATTCTTCTTTGAAAAATTGGTACCCCTAAGTATTTGAAGGATAGTTGCCTTTGTGTTAAGCCCATCTTGATAGATGTAAAAGCTACCTCTCTACTTGAGTTGCAAAATAAGTAGAAACAGCTCTTCTGAGGGTTGCTTCTTAAACCTGAAATCTTTTGGAATTCCTTCATTGCTTGCATGATTATATCAATTGAGTTTTTCTCAGCCTTGCAAAACAATAGAAGGTCATCTGCAAAAGCTAGGTGTGTGAGCTTCATACCTTTACATCTGCTATGGAACTGGAATTCTAAGTGTCGCCGTATGGTATTCACAAGGAGAGTTGACAAAACCTCCATGCATAGGACAAACAAGTAAGGAGATAATGAATCCCCTTGCCTCAAGTCCCTCCTTGCTTTGATCAGGTCCGTAGGTTTTCCATCCACCAAGATTGCCATAGAAGCAGTGGTTACACAGTCCTCAACCCATTTTCTAAACAGAGTAAGATAGCCGACTGCCTTGAATATGGTAAAAAGAAAGCTCTAGTTGATTGAGTCATAGGCCTTTGCAAGGTCCATCTTTATGGTGTAATTCCTCATTCTCCTCTTAGAGTGATAGCCCTCTAACAATTCCTAACATAGTAGGATATTTGTTCCCACTAATCTCCTCTTGGTGAAAGCGTTTTGTTCTGGGCTAATTAACTACCCCAAGCTCCCTCTCAGTCTATTTGCTAGGATCTTCGTGATGGTTTTATATAGAAAATTACAGCAAGCTAAGGGCCTAAATTATTCCATCTTCCTTGCATTACTCTATTTGGGAATAAGGCAGAAGGAAGATAAACATTTATTTCCATTCCTTGAAGATTGTTTCTCTCTTATAGAACTTGCCCACTGCTGCTACCGCTTCATCTCCTACAATATCCCAGTTTATTTTAAAGAATCTCCCATTATAACCATCTAGTCCTGCGGCTTTGTCGGGGTCATTTAAAAAATAGCATTTTTGATTTCTTCCCTTGTTATTTCTCTTACCAACGCCACCTTGTCATCTTCATCAAGTTGTTTAAGCCCTGCTAGAACCTCTACCGGTATATCTCTTACTGGCATTACAGTTCCAAATTGCCGAGTAAAGTACTCTAAGGCAAACCTCTTCTTACTTTCGATGTCCTCATGGATCCGCCCCGTGTCATCTTTCAGCATTCGGATATAATTCTTATTCCTCCTAACCGAAATTGAGCTCATAAAATACTTAGTACATCTCTCACCCTCCTTCATCCAGAGCATTTGAGATTTCCGCCTTAATAGAGTATTGGTACTATTCAACAGTTGATTATATTTTCCCACCAATGTTGCTTCCTGTGTTCTTAGTTGCAAATCTTCTGGTCTATCCAATATTCTCTTCTGACATTGCTTTAGCTCCTCCAAAGCATCAGTTTGAGCTTTCAAGTCTGGTTGGACTGTTTTCCTGCTAAGCAATCTCAGTCGGTTCTGCAAGGCTCTGAGTCTCATGGTCATCTGATATCCTTTTGATCCAAGTATGGCCCCCTGCATCTCCTCGATAAGTATGTTTCTGAAGTCAGTATTGTCCATCAAGTGACTGAAGATCCTAAATGGGGTCTTCCTCTTCCTATCGCCTGTTAGCAGTTCCACTACCATTGGACTGTGATCCGATACAGTTGAATCATCAAACAAAGCGCTACTTGTTGGGTAGATCTCTATCCACTTGTCATTAACCATACATCGGTCCAATTTTTTTAGCAAAAACCAATCCCCCGATTGCTTATTGGTCCAAGTATAAGAATTACCATACCATTTCAGATCAGCCAAACCCGTTCTCTCCACCACCTTCTGAAGTTCTCGATAGTCGACTTGGTTTTAGGTGACTACAGTAGTTTGATATCCTATCTTGGAACATTGATGAATTATTTTAGTATTATACGTAAAGGACCCTAACCTAATCAATAGTTGAGAAAACTGATATTTTTAATCCACAAATTTAAGCAAATTATCAAAATTAGCCCAAACTCCATGTTTTAGCACCCCTTAATATCAGAATTCTCACTTTGTATCAAATATAGCCCAATGTTAGTCCATATTAGTGATCACCATTAACTAAGCTGACATGGCTTGTCACGTGTACTAATTTTTACGTCTTCTTTTCAAAGAATATGGCCTTTTGAGGTTGTTATGACCTGAGAACAATACAGGAAAGCATCAGAAAAGTGATGGACTGTTAAAGAATTAAAAGTCGAGAAAAGTTACGAGGTTCAGGCATGCTGATCAAGTGAAATGTTCTGCATTTGATATCAAATTAAGAACGAAGCTAATCTCTTTAACCACCATCCCCATGATGTATTTTTTATCTCAACAGCTTCTTCACCTCCACCATTGCTAAGTGATTATCAGAAATAATCTTCTTCTGGAGAAATAAGCCCTTTATAATAGCCATTCTAAATGTTGTGTTTTTCATAGCTGGTCTTCTTAACTAGCTTGTTAGACTTCTTATAAAGCATAGATCTTCCTCTTCATTGTCTGAATCTAATATGTGTCCAGAAATGGCTGGGACTGATGAATTTCAAAGGCAATTACAGCAAAATTTCCACCTACAAGGTTCAGGGCTAGATCAAGCTTTTACCGATGCATTACAGTCGTTCTTTACAAACAGATTATGAGCATAAACAAGCCTTTTCATTGTGCTGTTTGTCTTCGTGAATTCTACAAGAATGACAAGTTAAGATTACTTTTGTGAATTCTACAAGGTTCACAAACAATGTTGCAATTTGGATCTTTATCAGCCAAAAAGCTGCAGAGAGAGACATAGTCAATTCAAGAAGGGTTTTTTCTTTGAGACCTGTAAAATTCAGAAATTCCAATCATGCAGCAGAGAGAGTAGAGGGAGAGACAAGTAGTAGTAATATGGATGCTAGAAGATATTACTCAGTGGCATCATACCAATATATTGTGGCTGATGAATTTGCGGGTGACATTATTCCCTGCCATAGGTACTGTTACTGGTAGCACAAACATTATGAAAGGGAGAAATGCACAAATAGGGAGTTAATCAATTGATGGAGATGTTGATGGAAAGAAAACCAACATCAGGAAGTGAAAGTTTTTCAGTTTCAAGTATGGTAATGGTCAAGAAAGTTCCTAGTTCATCATCAGAAACTCTCATGGGTCCTCTTTCTGTTGGGAAGAAATGAATCAAAGAGCTCAGTGCAGCTGGATGTAATTTACTATCTCTTTACTTTTTGAAATTGAATAATTAAATCCAAATATTGAAGCTTTCTTTTCAGCTTTTGTTTTACAAAACAAGGTTATGTGGATTGTTTCCTTTTTGTTAACACTTCAAATGAAATTGTAAATGTGCTTTAGAAAACAGTACAGGTGTCATGTCACGTATGTCAAAACATAAAAAATAATACATATGAAAAGTTACATCATTTCAACTAACGGTGGTCAATAACAGTGTTATATTCGTGGGTTAAGGATCGAGTCACGGGGCGATGAACTACGATATCTCCTTCAGAACCTGTAACCTTGCCC
>JAOTBA010000205.1:19508680-19538599 GCA_025629845.1 Erythroxylum squamatum
TTTTCTTTTTCTTTATTCATTCTAATTTCCTCATTTCATGTCACTTGACACTTCGAAATTTCATGAAAAGTTCGGGGACCAACAGTTGGGGAGTTGATAGGTGACATTTGTACATACTTTTCTTAGGATAATTTGTTAGTTAATTGTATAAATTGATTGTTGTTAACTTGTTTAGCTTATGTTTTGTCTTAGTTTCATATAATTGCATGATTACGCATGAATGTATGTGAATATGCATAAATGTGTGTGAATTAGATCTTTAAGATAAGGTTTTGCATGGCATTGTTGTTTATCTTTTTCTTACATTATGTTTGTATTAATTGCATGTGTTTTGGTTATGATTAAGTGATTAATTTTGTTGTTAATCAAGGTTTGAAGGTAGTTTTGAAAGATGGAAGGATAGAAGAACCAAAGAAAAAGCAAGTCATGTAACCCAAAGGAAAGCTAGAATTTTCCTAGGTCTACCCATCACCAATGTTAAGCTTTTACAAGATACAATTCTTATTGGATGTTTTTGTTTTTAATCCGAAAGAAAGAGGATAAATTCAGTTTCAAATTGATGAAATAACAACCCAATTTGGATAAGAAATCAATAAGATATCACGGATTGAAGTTAACATAGAAAACAAATCCTTGTGGGACGATACCTATCTATACTGCGATTGTTGGGGAGTGTGCCTAGCATCAAAAACTTGATAGGTAATTTTACAATTTTTAAATTAAAACCTCTTACAAGTATATAGATCGGAAATCGCAGTATAGATAGGTATCGTCCCACAGAGATTGGTTAGTCACCAAAATGATCCAAATTTCGTTTTGTTCCGAAAACTCAAATCATTAGATTTTAAAGATCCAAATTATAAAAATTAAGAGTCATACATACACACTTTAGAATTGTCACAAAAGAAAGAACACAAATTTAGAAAATGGTGAATCAAGGTATCAATTTAACAACTTAGGATTGTCATTATCTAACTATGTATTCTCTCACTTTAGCAATGTTCATTACATTTAGTCTAAAATTTCCTAATATCCTGGTTCTTTCACTCTCATTACTTGAACCAAATAAGCCCTATTTAATGAAATAAATGAATTATGTAAGCTCTCACTTCCCATTTTTCACTTAACCATTAAAAGGATATGAACAGATTTTTAGACAGCCACTTTTCCATTCAAAATCTCTCTCCAAATGGCAAGGTAACTTGATATATGGAGTATTCTTGGTGTAAGCCCACTCTCATGGCACTTACTAACATATTTCTTAACTTAATATCTCTATGTGTGCTAAGTATGGACAGCCATATACTATAAAGATCAAACAACATCAAACACATCCATAACATTGAATAAGGTGAGGTACTACATAGTTTAGGCAATAACAACCCAAATAACTACTTAGAAATTCATCAAAATCTCATCCGACATGTTCATAACATATCCATACATCCTTCTCAATCAGCAGAATACAACAAAGAAGCAAGAAAAGAGAAGAAGTAAGGCTTATATGTTGAAGAGCAAAGCTGGAATTCTATGGTGGCAGCTTTGTGTCTCCTTGAAATCCTTTGATTCCACCTTGAATTTTCTTGAGTTTTCTCTCAAAAATGCGTTTTTCTCTCTCCCTTGGATGTCTTTCATGACATTCTCCTTTCTAGGATTTAAAACTGAGTTTTTATACCCTATTTAATGCTTAAAACGATGTAGGAAGGAGGAAGTTTCCAGTTGGAATTTTCTAAATAACTCTATTTTCTATCTTGACTTCAATCCGAGATATCTTATTGATTTCTTATTCAAATTGGGCCGTTATTTCACCAATTTGAAATTGAAGTTCTCCTGTTTATTTTGGATTAAAAATGAAAAACATCAAATAAAAATTGTATCTTGCAAAAGCTTAACATTGGTGATGGGTTGGTCTAGGAAAATTCCAGCTTTCCTTTGGGTCACATGCCTTACTTTTTCTTTGGTTCTTCTATACTTCTGTCCTTCCATCCTTCAAAACCACCTTGAAACCTATTGATTAACAACAAAATTAATCACTTAATCATGCCCAAAATACATGCAGTTAATACCAACATAATGTAAGAAAAAGACGCACAACAATGTCATGCAAAATTCATGCAAAATCTAATCTTAAAGACCTAATTCACACACATTCATGCATATTCGCATACATTTACACATAATCATGTAATTATATGAAACTAAGACAAAACATAAGCTATACAAGTTAATAATTTATCATAACTAACTAACAAATTATCTTAAGAAAAGTATGTACAAATGTCACCTATCAAAGGGGCAACAACCAATAAAGAGAAAGGCATAGAAGCTGTCATTATTCCAACAACATATACATATCAGATCATAGTTACAGTATACTACTGGAATTTCTAGTCCACATTGGTGAAGTGTAGGTGGTCCTTTACAGAGGGAAGATCAACAGTCTTAAAACCCTGAGGAAACATCTTTTTAGCATCTTCATCAACGATGCTAGCAGAAATAACCACATCATCTCCTGGTTTCCAATTTGCAGGGGTCACAATCTTCTTGTACTTCTCTGCTTTCTACAATGAATCAAACACTCTCATCACTTCATCCATGTTCCTCCTTGTGGTTGCTAGGTATAGAAGGCTCAGTTTTATCTACAAGGCCAAAGCACGTCAACCTTCGTAACATTTGTTAGTTACCATACTCAAATTTTCATGAAGACATAATCCATGTATACCTTCTTGTCGGGACCAACTATATGGAGAGCTCGAGAGGGAAGATTGCTTTCATGGAGTCCTTCTCATGTAAATCAACCATGTCATGTTCTTTGATAGTCTCACGATTTGTAGGGAGGACATACCCCATCATAAACTACGTTTAAGAATCAAAAATTCAAGAAGAAAACGTTGCGTTTATGAATTAAAAGTTCATAAACGACATTTCCATCCCAAAAAACTACATTTCAAATATTGTGAGACCCACCTCCATTTTTAAAATTTTGGCATCATCAAATGGTGAGTCCCACTTAAGTTTTTTTTAAGAAAATTCCATGTCAATGAAAATTTTTGTTATGTCAATAGTTAACTAACGGTGGCTTAAGATTGTTAGTGATTAAAGTTCATTTTGAACATTTTGTAAACTTTAGGGTTCATTTTGAACACCATGAACCGTTAAGGCTCATTTCATACACTAGTGTAAACATTAGGGGTTATTTTACTCTTTTGGCCAATAGTGCATGTATTATATGTTTTGTTAGATGCCAATATCATCTTGCATTATCTAGTGCATACACATGTGTCAAAAGAATTAATATAAGGAATTACAAAAAAAATTCAAACTTTACTCTATTTTATAATTATAGCCTGAACTTTAAAAAATAGCAATTAAATACTCAAACTTTTAATTTTTTTTCCAATTCTAGCCTGACATTATATTTTCGTTAATGTCACTGATGTGGCTTGGACATAAGACAGAAACTCTAAACACTTATATACATCAAACTTAATTAAGCTTAACTAAACTACATTGTTTTAGGATTGAAATCTTTAAACCAAATTCGTTGCCTAAATAGCTAAAATTGAAAACCCTAAATTAGTTCGTTTTCGCATAGAAAGAAAGAAGGCATAAGGTGGCAAATTGATATTTCGTTCAGATTGTTAAAAATTGTGTCGTTGTCATTTCACACTAACAAGATAAAGTGTCGTTGTCATCTCGCACTGAGATAACAAAGTTTGATTTAGAGATTTCAATATCAAAATAACGTAATTTAGTTAAACTTAATTAAGTATGACGTATAAGTATTTAGGAGGTGCTTGGTTGATGAGTTTAGTTAGGGTTCAATGGGTATGGAATGAAAAAGAGATAGTTGGTTATATATTATTATTATAGGAACAGTATTATGATATCCAACTTTCATATCCCTCAGGCATAAGAGGAATGTTAATCATTCATGAGTAACACTCCCTTCATCTTTTTTTAAAAATCTTTTTATAATTAAATGTAATTAATTAAATACAATTAATTAATTACAATATAATTGATTAAAATAATAATTACATTGTAATTAGTTAATTAAAATTAATTATATTGTAATATTATTTTAATCAATTATATTGCAATATAATTAATTAATTATGTTTTTTCCTTTTTAACAATTAAATATAACTAATTAAAATATATTAAATTTTGATGTAAAACAAAATTTTAACAAACTTTTATTTCTCAATATTTTTAACAAATCAATCACTATTAATAGTAACGGTAATCATTTCTTCGTTCTAACCAACCATCATAATTATAATGATTATATCAATTCTCATTTCTATTATCATTAAATGTCCCTTTAAATTTTTTATTAAAAATTAAAAGTTTAAATATTAATAATTATTTTTTAAATTTAAACCAGGGAAAAGTTTGAGATGTTAATGCCTCCTCATATAATATATTAGTTTACGATTAATGGTCAGGCAATGGTGGGCTGAAAAAACTAGGTAATCATAAGCAGGAAAAGAGAAGGCAAGGCAGGCTATATAGGTAATTAGGCCCGAATTAGTTTGGGTTTCAATTTCCCGGGGTTAGTCTCTGGTCTGGTTGCAGTCAATCACACACAATCGTACAGCGAAAGTGAGAGACAGAAGTCCAGAGATCAATCAATGGCAGGAAGATTGAGCAACGTGGCGTCACGGATCCTCGGAGGTAACTGCGTTGTGAACCGCTCCCTCGCCTCTTCGCTTCGCATCCGCTCCGGCATGGGCCCCCCGGTCGGCAAGCACATTGTCCCCGACAAACCCGTCAGTATATATATTGACATACATTAAACCCCTATGATCTGTGTCTGTTTCCATTTTCTGAAAATAAACGGTTTTAGAAATTTGTTTATGTAGCTTCCTGTAAATGATGAGCTGGTTTGGGACAACGGCACGCCTTTTCCGGAGCCATGTATTGATCGCATCGCCGATACTGTTGGAAAGGTGATTCTTCTTTTTTTCTTTTCTTTTCGAAACCTCGGCTACTCCGTTTTATGATTACAACAGAACGTAATAGTAAAATTACAGTATGAGGCATTAGCATGGCTGTGCGGAGGCTTGGGATTCTTCGCTTCTTTGGGATTGTTAGCTGTGTGGAATGATAAAGCTTCTAAAGTACCATTTGTGAGTCACTGCCTTTTACCTTCTGTTATGTGCTTAAATAATGGCTTCATTATGTTTAGGAAATTTAATTAGTTGTGACTGGTCCATGAACTTCCTCTTGAGTTTCGATAATGATTTATGCCTATTGAGTTGATTATTGGTGGTATTATTGCAGTGTATTTCTTCATTGGGTTCTGCATTTGAATGTTAAGATACCTAATTAGGGATTTATATCCTGTGTTAACAACTTTCTCGGTCTCTTAAAGAACCTTATATCGTCTGCTTGATTTTTTTTTTGTAATTTATACTGTTAAATTCTATCATCAGCTTTCTACATTTGTATTCACTTAAAAGGAAGACTATATAGCGTTGACTGTGATGATTATTAGGTAAGAGCTAATAGATATAGGCCCTTTATCATGAAATATCTAGTATAGTGGCAGTAAATCTTTCTTGAATTTCTTTCATTATTCCCCATTAAAAATGTTTCTCTTTCTATTTTTCTTAGTTATTGGCATGCTAAGTTCAGAAGCCTTTTCAATAAAAAACCTTGATGTGGACTAAGTTGACATATTAGATGCACAGATTCCTCTTTTGATACCAATTGATAATTCCCTAGTCAATGACAACTCTAAGTTGATGGAAGTAACAAGAAGAGCTATAGAAGTTGAAGAAAGAAGCTTTTTACTTAGAGGTACTACAACACTCAGTCTTTGTGAAACACATGATAACTTTAGGGGTTGCCTAGAACTTCATTTTCTTTGACATGAACAACACCGAAGCACAAAGTACATGTGAGGAGAAATTCGTATTGGAGCATCAATCTTGGATGATATAATTTGAATGACTTCTTGATATAGTGCATTTTTCTTTTTTAGAGGCTTGCCACTATTAGGAAATTTTTGTCAAAGCTAGCGGCGTACCAGAAAATAGCCAAGTAGTGATGCAAATGAGTTTAGAGCTTATAAAAGAAGTGTATGAGGGCAAATCAGTTAACCACAAGTTGTAATTTGGCGGGATAAAGAGTGTGGGTTGAAGTAACAACGAAGACAGCAAGGGTTGAAATTTAGTTTATGCTAGGTTTGTTTGTTATATAGGAAGTAGTAGTAAGTTAGATATGTTATCCTAGTTGTTTAGGACTTAAACTTATTTAAGAGTAAAGAATTTTTATTATGGTATTATTCAATTTTATTTTGGATATTTTAGTTAAGAATCCTTTACTACTAGAATAAGGATTCTTAGAACTTTTCTATATATATGAGTGTGCTCAGTCTTTTAATAATACTTCTATAAACTTGAGCTTTTAATTAGAAAGTGTTTTGTTTTCTTCTAAGAGTAGTTCTTGTAATGTAGGAGTGATTCTTAGTTTCCTACCCTCTATTGCTTGTTTATCTCAATAAAATTCTGGCAATTCTAGCCTAAAGTTCTAGCAACTAAAATCCTAAAATTCTAGCCATTTCAAGACCTAGCTATACAATTCCTGAAATTCCAACAACTTAAGTTGAAATACCAAACCTAAGACTCAAATTTCACAGCCAGAGTTTATAAGTTTTGTAATTTCTAGTAAATTTGATATATATTTTTACTCGTCCTACATCAATTTGTTATTAGAGCTTTGATTTTGCGGTGGGAATATGACGTGGAAAGGTGTATAGAAGAATACTCAACGATGATGAGTGACAGGAAAATCTTATGAAAATAATGGAAAAATTGGACTTAAATGATTCTTGAGCGCAAGATGCTCCAAGAACTAGTCCAAAAAACAACATTGGGCAACAAATTGTTATATTCGTGGGTTAAGGATCGAGTCACGGGGCGATGAACTACGATATCTCCTTCAGAACCTGTAACCTTGCCCTTATTACGATTTCTTCCCCTTGAGGAACCTATGGTGATAAAAGAAAAGGACTCGTCGAAGGGAGCCCTGGACCTCAAGACTCGTTAGAGAGAGTCTTAACCTCACAGAACAATTGGGATAAAATTTGTCTTCTTTATTTTGTAATTGTCAGCCTGTTATATAGGCTTACACGATGTAACAGAGTTCTAAAATAAGTTCCTAATAAGCAATCCTAATACAAATAAAATACTAATACTTAAGGAGATTAGTTACAGAAACCAATCCCTTTATTTTGTGGATAAAGATAACAACTGAAATAAATAAAAGAATCTAAATCCTAAGAACTCTGCCGCAACTCAAATCTGTCTAATATTTCTGGTGTTATGCATATGTCTGCGATAGTGCTGGCCCACAAAGGCATCCACAACAAACAGGGACTAACGTTTATATTTGATACAAGTGAGAGTTCAGGTATTAAAGTGCTAAACAATGAAGTCCAGGCTAATTTTGATACTTTACTTGAAAGTTGTCGATTAAATACTAATTTTCAATGTATTGATTATTTTTTCTTTTACACTTATTCTTTTTAATTTTTGGTAAGTTTAGTAATGCTATGGTGATGAATCCATTGGATAACATCACTTGTTCGGGAGCTCAAAGCCATATATGAGATTTTAGTATAAAGACACTTGTGTGACCACCTTAACTGTGGCATGTCTTTTTATTTGACTGATTAATGATGTATGTGTTCACTAATTTATTTTAGCAGCCTTTATATTTGAATTTTTAATAAAAGAGGATTCATTATAAACCATAATAGTTTCAGCCGCAATCTACACAAGAGAGGTCATTTATTAATAGACAGTGTTACATGTGCATTAACAAATGTACGTGCACGAATGAAGAAAGGTCACTGGCATAGGCAAAGGCAGTACTGCTGTTGATGCAAAACTAAAGAAGGAATTCAAGAAAGTTGATTCTAACACACGGGGTTAGAGCAGATTCTTGTGAAGTTGGTTTCTCCAATGTAGGGTTTGCATATTATCTTCTCTTTTGTATTTTAGCTTTAATTTTCTCTGACTATTCATTAACTTTTTGAAAAATAATTATCAAGTATCCAGATCTTGCACCAACCGACATGACAAGCTAACAAATGAAAAAGAAAGGAAAAGGTCAACGGATTACCTCTTCTGGAACAATTGGGGAAGCACACTCTGGAAAGCTACTGGCAACACCAAGCCAAGCACAGCAGTGCTGAGGGCGTCCTTCCGGTCCAAACATAGTGTTCCTAAAAACCTTTAATTACAACAACAGTTAACTGAAATGTGCTGTTTCTTTAGGTTTAACATAAAATCCAGAACTATCCACCAGAGGAAACATAAAATCCAGATATGAATTGGTCCAGGCAAGGTAGATTGAATTCAAAAGCAACTTAGTGTTTCAAATCTGTCATCGTAACAAGAAAAAAAGGGAGACTGAATCACTCCCAGGAATCAAACTTTTCAACTTCAAGAGTTAACATTTTTTTAAGAAAGATAACAACTCACAGATGTAAGGTGCTGGTGGTAGAAGTACAGAGCTTTCAAACTTCCATGTTTTGACAATTGAGACTCCAGTTCATCAACACATCTGCATTAGAAGGGACCCACCTAAAAGTTTGCTTCATGTTCCAAATTGTTCTATATCTAAATGATACGAAACAAGTATTTAAGGGTATTTATGTAATTATTCCAGTAAATTTATGTAACCTCAACTGTATAAAAATATATATACATAGGCTAAGCATATGATTTTCCTTAGGCAGTACTCTTGCAATCTCTCATTTGTTTACATTTATATGGTATCAAAGGTAGGGTAGAAATTGAAAAGAATAATAGTAGTAGTAGTAGTAGTAGTAGTAGTAGTAGTAGTAGTAGTAGTAATAATAATAATTAGAAAAATTAGAAAAATCATTAATTACACAAATTTTATCAATTGTATCACGAATTTCATTCCATAATAAAAAAGAACACAAACTAACCAAATCCAACTGAGAGCAGCATAGAACTCCTTTCAGCCAAACAGGACAGACATGTATTTGATGCAAGGTCATCTGTCATTTTTAAAATATGTGGCATAGCATAGTAAAAGCTTAAGAAATTACAAAAAACCCCTAAGAAGCTAGCAAAGATATTTCCCAGAAGTTTTTTTAAATAAGTGTTGTTGCTTAATGTTAAGCAAATGCAGTATGGCACCATGGTTCTGGCCACATGAATTACGACAAGTGATACATTTACTCACATAAATTGGAGAAGCCCAGTCAACATCTATGAAACTACTGTGTGATAATCTGGCAACATTACATAAGCATCAAATCCAAATTTTCATGAGCGGACCAAATATATTGAGATTGATTGTTGTTTCATTTATGAAAAAATTCTGAAAGAAGAGCTTCTGGACTCTTTTGTTAGTTTACATGACCAACAAGCTGATTTATTTACTAAATTCCTTAGACGTGACCTTGAGTGGAATATATTTGTAACAAGCTTGGTACATATGACATTTCTGCACCAACTTGTGGACTAGTGTTATGTGTCAGTGTTTAAGGATATGTAAGTAATTTTGCCTGTAATCTTATGTAATCTAACCCCTATATATATATAGATATATTTCATATAAATATATACACATAGGCTAAGCAAATAATTTGACATAGGCTGTACACTATATAGTACATATAATAACCCGATCAACAGACTGACTACATTTGAGAAATAAACTGAAGCATTAGGGACCAGGTACAGATAAGATATAACTATATCAAATGTGAACAAGAGAAACTATCCCAATAAGTGTTGCAAGGAAATAATTAATGATATCTAACGTTCTTGGACAAGCGGAAATAAACATGTCGACACCTTGTCTCGTGCCCCTGACATAGCAGATATGGTGGATTAAATCAATACCTGGACCAATTGTATGCAGAATTCCCTTCAGATAGTAATCCTTCCTTTCCAGTGGAGACAGTAGCCTTCTCCAAGTGTCTTATGTTTATAGATGACCTAGCCGATGTGACAATCATCAATATCGCTAACCAATCCTTTCGAAACTCCTGTTCCACAACAGCTTAGTTCCATTATGTCCTCTCCATAAATTAAATCTTCAGCAGGATTAATAGTCAATGAAAATAATAACATTATCAGTTCAAATCCAAAAAAACTTTCCACTACAAGAACATTGACTATGATTTAGACAGATCTCTTACGGATAGATCACATGTGATCGTGGAAATATTTTCACCCTGTGGTTTTGGTATGTTTTCAAGATGTAGGACAATCTGGTGAAAAAGCCCTTTCAAGCTAGCATCAAGATCAAGAGCCACCATCCCAGGAGTTCCCAGCAAAAATCTGATTCTACCAGCACATGAAGAAAGGTATGATAATGCATAGCCTCGAATAGCTGCATCAGATGTGAAAATTCATAATGAAATCATTATTTCATTATTCACCCATAACTCACAAGTCTAAAATGGCATAAAAGGAAAAGATCATTAAGCTCTTGGACAATTAAGGAGATGGTCCATGATAAAGGTAATAAGATTATGATGCAACTCAGAAATGACAGCCACTAGCTACCTCTGTTGCAACTGTTTTCCATTACATTATGATGTGCAACTGAAAGTTAAAATCTTGGTGTTCCAGTTTCTCAACCAGAAAATCAAGAAATAGTTAATCAGCATTATATCATTGACAATGAGAGCATTCACAAAGGTAAATGGGCAATATGGGGTAGTTTCGCAATGTTGAGAATTTATACCCTTATTCCCTTGGAAACTCAGATTAAAATATAGCAGTAGAAGTGGGACATAGTGAAATAAAAAGTTTATTTTAGATGCATTGATGGATGGTCCTTGGAGGCCTAACTGCAGACTACAACCTTCATAATCAACAAAATAATATGAATTACTTGGAAAAAAAAATTTAACCATATCCAAGCCAGTCTAACCTGCAATGTACTTGCGCACCAAACAACAAAGACGGTCCATACCATCTAATAAGAAACCAATTGTAGGATCACTTGGATCCTGCAACCAGAAATTGAACCAGTTTAAGTTAACCACTAAGTTAGGAAGTTGGCAAACACAATACACAAGTGATATTATTGCAAATGAGAGATCGGGAGTACATACTATGTCTACTGGCACCATTCGAGTAGCTTTAGATTTCGAAGAAGCAATTCCTACATGTTGGAAATACCAAACGACCTCAGATTGGACCAAAGCCAGGGCAGAAAATACCATCTGGAGGCAACACAAAAAAGGGAAAGAAGCAAGAAATGCTGGTAGCTGTTATATTCACTCCTTGCTACTGTAATTCTGTAAAATTGATTGTAGCATAATGCGAAACAGTACAATAAGGGATAAGCTATCCACTTCCTTATTCAAATTCTTTAACATGTTAAAATGCCATTTAAGTCGATTTCAATCAGAATTCTTAAGAAACAGAAAACATGTAGGTAATTCTAATTTCATTGAGTAACAATCAGTAATAGAACCTGTTACAGATTAGATAAAATCAAATAATCTGTTTTGATATGATTATATTAGTTACGATTGATATTCTGCTTGATTATAGGAGATTATTCTGTAAATCAGTTACTCCTAACCACTATAAATATGTATCAATAATCTGTACAATGCATAAGACATATATCACCTTTCTTCATAACATGGCATCAGAGCCTATACGAGTCTTACTTAGCATAGCCTTCATTTTGCCCAGTGAGCAGTAGTAAATACTTTTGCTTCCTTCTTCCTTAGGTTCTGTCCAGTCAATTTATATTTTGTGAACTTTTGTGGTATATTTGATTTATTTTACCATGGCTAATAAATAGAAACTAGTTGTAATTGATGTTATTCTTGTAATGTTTAAAATCACAAAATTTAAATTGACTGGTCACAATTATTTAAATTAGTGTAAAATAGGAACTACAAGAGAAGGGCAGGTAAAAGGAGGAAATGATTAAGGTAGCAGTATGGAATGTCAGAGGCCTTAATAGCCTAAATAAACAACTTGTGGTTAAGGAGTTTATCAAGAACAGCAAGTTAGATTTTGTTGGTTTATTGGAAACCAAAATAAAGAGGGAGCAATTGGAGAAGAGTTTATGGTTCCTAGACAAAGGATGGAGGGTAATGAGTAACCATGATCACCATTTCAATGAGAGAGTGATAATAGGCTTCAATCCTCAGAAAGTGGATGTAGTGAAGTATATTGAAAATGATCAATTGATCCATTGTTGTGTCTTGATTAAAGCCACTGGGACTATGATTGCAACTACAGTGTTGTATGTGGCCAATCATAAATTCCAGAGACTACATGCTTAGAAGGAGATGGAGAAAACTAACAATATCATGAGTCTGCCATGGACAGTTATCGGAGACTATAACTGTACTCTCAAGTCGGTAAGAATTAAGGGATGGGAGAAGTTGGAAACAAGTAGACTGCTAAGAACTTCAGGGACAGGTTTGGCTAATCTGAAATGGTACGGTAACTCTTATACTGGAACAATAAGCAATCCAGGGAATGGTTTCTGTTGAGAAAATTGGACAGATGTATGGTTAATAACAAGTGGATAGAGGCAACAAGCAGTGCTTTGTTTGATGATCCAAGTGTATCAAATCACAGTCCAATAGTAGTGGAATTGCTAAAAGGTGACAGGAAGAGGAAGGCCCCATTTAGAATATTCAATCACTTGATGGACAATCCTAAATTCAGAAACGTACTCAGAGAAGAAATGCAGGGAGTGATAACTGAAACTGTTCAGCAGAAAAACAGTTCAACCAGATTTAAAAGCTAAAGCTGATGCTTTGGAGGAGCTAAAGAAATGTCAGAAGAGAATATTGGACAGACCAGAAGATTTGCAACAAAGAAAACAGGAATCTGCACTGGTGGAAAAGTGTAATCAACTATTGACTAGTACCAATACTAAGGCAGAAATCTAGAGTGCTCTGGATGAAGGAGGAAGAGAGATGCACTAAGTATTTTACGAGTTCAATTTCAGCGAGGCGAAACAAGAATTCTATCAGAACGCTGGAAGATGAAAGAGGGCGGATCCATGAGGACATAGAAGGTAAAAAGAGGGTTGCCTTAAGAGTATTTTACTAGGCAGTATGGGACTACACCACCAACAAGAGCTATACCCGTAGAGGTTCTAGCAGGGCTTAAAAAGGTTGATGAAGAAGACAAGGTGGAGTTGGTTAGAGAAATAACAAGGGAAGAAATCAAGAATGCTATTTTTTCAATGAGCAAAGCCCTAGGACCGGATGGATACAATGAGAGATTCTTTCAAAAACATTGGGATATTGTAGGAGAAGAAGTCCTAGCAGCAGTGGGAGAGTCCTATAAGAGAGGAACAATCCTCAAGGAATGGAATAAAACGTTTATCTACCTTGTCCCCAAACAAAGCAATGCTAGGAAGCTGGAACAATTCAAGCCAATAGCCTGTTGTAACTTTATATACAAAACCATCACGAAGATTCTAGCAAATAGATTGAGAGTAAGTCTGGGAAAGTTAATCAGCCCAAAACAGAATGAATTCATCGAGGGGAGATTAGTGGGAACAAATATCCTACCATGTCAGGAATTGTTAGAGGGATATAATTATCATAGGAGAATGAGGAATTGTACCATAAAAATGGATGTTGCAAAGGCCTATAACTCAATCAAGTAGCGCTTTCTATTTAATATATTGGAAGCATTAGTTTATCCTCCCCTGTTTAGAGAATGGATAGAGGAATGTGTAACCACTGCTTCTATGACAATCTTGGTGGATGGGGAACCTACAAACCTGATCAAAGCAAGGAGGGGCTTAAGGTAAGGGGACCCATTATCCCCCTAACCTGTTTGTACTTTGCATGGAGGTTTTGTCAACTCTTCTCGCAAATAACATACAGAGGCACCCAGAATTCCAGTTCCATGGCACATGTAAAGGTTTGAAGCTCAGACACCTAGCTTTTGCAAATGACCTGCTATTGTTTTGCAGAGCTAAGAAAATCTAATCTTGCAAGTAATGAAGGAGTTCCAAGAGATCTCAAGCCTAATATGCAACCTATTGAAGAGTTGTTTCTACTTATCTTGCAACTCAAGTAGAGAGGTAGCTTCTACAACTATCGAGATGGGATTAACACAAGAGAGTCTACCCTTTAAATACTTAGGGGTACCAATCTCTCAAAGAAGAATCAGTGTTAGATTGCAAATCTTTGCTAGACCTAATTCATGGAAGAGTCAACCAGTGAAGCAATCGGTTCCTTAGCTATGGAGGCAGGCTATAACTAATTCAGACAATACTGAGCAATCTTACTACTTATTGGGTCAACCATTTATCCATCCCAAAAAATATCCTTAAGGAAATAGACAGGAAACTTAGAGAATTCTTGTGGAGTGGCTCAAACCAAGAAAGAAGCAAAGCGAAGGTTAGTTGGAACAAAATTTGCAGACCTAAGCAAAAGGGGGGTCTGGGACTTCATTCTGCAAGGATGATTCACAGAGTGAGCAAGGGACAGAATTTGTGCTGGTTGTGCTACAAAAAGGAGGATTTATAGGTGAAATGGATACACAATGTATTCATAAAGCATAAAAGTATTTGGATCTTAAAGCCAACGCAGGACATGTCAGGAACTCTAAAGGAATTCTAGAGACCAAACAATAGATGCAAAATCAGTTGTTCCAGAGGATTGAGAATGGAGAAAGCACATCGTTTTGGTATGATAATTGGCACTATAAACCCCCCTTATATCAGGTGGAAGAGGTACAGCCCTTGAAATTGGTCGTGAATCCAGAAACTAAAGTAAGTATGTTAATTAGTAATAATCAGTGGATATTGCCCTTCCATAATAGTAGATGTGCCAGACACATAATGGAAGAGTTGACTAGATGCTAGGAAGGAAAGCAGGATGAAATTCAGTGGCTAGCAGACAACTTAAGGAAGTTCAGCACAAAAGCATGCAAAACACTTTTACAGACTACAAAGAGCACAAGGCAGGAGTGGACAGCCTTAGTATAGGACAGTGACATCAATCTAGCTCATTCATTCATCTTATGGATGGGAATCAATAGAGGGTTGCTTACGAGGGATAAGATCAAGTTCTCCATTAACACATTGAACTGTGAGTTATGTAATACTGAACTGAAAAGTCTGGACCATTTGATGATTAGATGCAGGTATATCAGACAAGTCTGGGGCCGGATTCAGCTTATTCTCAACATGGACAGACCAATGGACTCTTGGAGTAAAACTATTGCTTGGTTGGGGAAATTTAGAGTGCATAACGCAGCTAATCTCAAAGCAATTAAGTTGAGCTGGGCAGCTTTGGTGTACTACATCTAGAAAGAGCATAATTGCAGAGTTTTCAAACAAGAAAGTAGAAATGTTGCGATGGTTTTTCAGGACATTTTTCTGCACTACAGATTGGCATGTTAGCAAGAGGAATCACATAATCTCCAAGTTGAGGGGATGTTACAGATTAGATAAAATCACATAATCTGTGTAGATATGATTACAAAAGTTAGGATTGATATTCTGCTTGATTATAGGAGATTATTCTATAAATTAGTTACTCCTAACCACTATAAATACGTACTAATATTTTGTATAATGCATAAGAAACAAATAACCTTTCTTCATAACAGTACAAAATACATAAAACTAGGAATTAAATATGGCATTTATTATTTGGCTGGAAATTCAAGGAAAATTTGCAAAAATAGAACAACTCTAAAATGTCCTTTAACTAACTCTGCAGTAGAAAGCATGTGCTTACATGTGCACTCACGCTGCTTCGACACTAACCCTTAGGATTTTTTGGACTTCTTCAAACTTAAAGCAAAGGAAGCACAAACATTCCATATGCAAACACAAGAAAAATATATGCTGCCTATCATGGATTCTCCATGTTTGTTCATGTTTGAGTTTATCGAGAACAGATACATTTGTGCTCAAATAAGCTTCAAAAGAATGTCAAAGCATGTCAATCTCAAGCTATAAGTCTTTGAAATAAGTAAAATTCTTGTTTATATAAATCAATTTTCACATCACTTATTGAACTGTGATCAATATTGCTACCAAATAGAAAGATTCCTGAAGATGATATGCCAATAGTTAAGAAAACATGGCATTGCAAATAAGAAAATCTTCTTCACAAGTACATGGCAAATTATGAGATCACAAAATAAAAGGCAATATCATATGAAAATTACAAGAGGGGGTCCACTAGTGTACCTGAATGTTTGGAGCCAAAAGACTTGGTTGATCAGTAAAGAAGAGCACCATCCTTCCAATTTCTTGTTTCAACAATATTCTCCTTTCAAGGTGAATTGCGTCACATGATACAGTTGCTTGCTCATGCACTTCACTGTACCCAATGACCAGATATTAAGTCGCAAAGCTGAAGCACTTTCATATTGGATTTTCCCAAGAAAAGGAGAACTCCTCAATAAGCTACTTAAATCAGTTAACAAGTTTCACCAGATTCTGTCAATTAATCGAAGCAAACAAAAAATCTATATATTTTATCAAATGCATATAGAAAAATGCCTACTGTGCAACTGATGCAATTTAACAATAAAATTCCCAAGTTTATGAAATGCTTTTGCAAGATAAATAGTCAAGTTCACGCCATAGCTTACTAGTCCTTGTTTCAATTCTATTTTGATGTTTCGTGCATATACTTACTGCTAATGAAACCTTCAAAAACCAATTTCAAGCATGTATTTCCAATGAGAATAGAATTTGACTCAAATCAAGAAAGAAAAGCCTTAATTCCAAGTTAATTTGGGTTGACTAAATTTATCCTATGCCTTCTATCTGAATTGAGGCAAGTATTATGCATCCTAGCCCTACATGGTTCAGTTGAAATTAATCTGAACCTATCACGATCCTGTTAGATCAGTTTGAAGATTAAAAGAAAGTATCAAAGGATAGAAATGGCATCTTCTTAAAACTTTCCTTAGATATGCAGGAAAGTAAATGCAGGTTACACCCATAAATAAGCTAAAAAGCTTCTCCAACTTTTAGAACTTCACAAAACAAGATCAGCTATGAATCAAACATTTCTTAAGCTTGACACCTCAATGAAGTAAATTAATTACATTTCTGTTGAGTTGATGACTTATTCTTGACAGATTCTATAGTAGTTGAATAATGAACTTTCATTTTAAGCATGTCTTATTCTAGATATCAAATATGAAACGGAGAAGTTTACCATTAGCAATCAATTTAGCAGTACTTAGTATACCTTATCATTTTTTCAACCTGCTTCGCAACACTGTACTCTAAATCTGCTTCTTTTTGCTTTGTGCGTCCAGACTTTGCCATCTTCTTTGACTCCAGTACTCGTGGTAACACATATAATTGGTAATCCTCATGCAATAACACATACTGCATATTAAAGTTATTTGACAAAATCAGGAATCGCAAATAGAGAGCACAAGTTGGATAACTTTAAATTACGCACCTCATCCCTGAATAGTGAAAGAATCAAGTTTTCCTTCAGCACAACCTAAGACAGTGATGAAGAAATGAAAAAGTAAGTATAAAGCTATTGAAAACAAAATAGTATTAGCTATAACTGTTTTAAACACTAGCATAACCTACTAGATGGCTTTAACAATGTCCCATTTGGGAGAGATGGTTATTAGTCATAGAAAATCAATTTTTCTTCAAAACTAATCTCTTGAAAGACCAATGAGTGTAAACCAAAACAAAAGAAATTGATCAAGCTTGTTTATCCCAGTTAAGTATAACACTCTGCTGCTAAAATCCAAGTTTCATATAACCACTTTATTGCATTAAGTAATTGAACTTCCCTAAATGACACAATTGATGAAGTAAGTCTACTGGTGCAGATAGTAAATGTAATAATTTATGCAATATCTAAGACATAAAAGACAAATTTGCCCTATGTTTTAGTTAAATGTGTGCATGTGTGTTTGTTTGAGAAAAAGAAAGTTGGAAGGAAGCACGGATGGTAAGAAACCTCTCTTTTAACATCTCATAAACGAAAACACTATGTATGGTCATCCATTAAATATATATTATGCAACCTAGATACAATAACTAAAAACATTGACTAGAAAATGAAAATTCAGAAAAGTAAGAAAATGAGCTAGACTAAAACTTTTAGTGACGCAATTATGATCAAGGTATGACTCATTAAGGATGAGAAAATACTTGCATGACTAAATGAATTTCAATTAACTAATTGAAGAAAAAGGGAATCAAGCTCATTGCCACAAACTACACTAAATAAAGAACCATAATTGGATGAAAAGAAACATAATGACCCTATTATGTTGGGCTTACCAAAGCAATATCAATGCTAGTGACGCGAAGCAACTCATCGGGGCAAACAAGATACCCAAGAAGCACCCATTCCCGATAAGAAGTAACATTTGATAGATCTTGTGCTCTCTGAATGAATATTAACATGATTGGTTAAGTAAAGCCAAGGAAATAGAGGCCTTCAAAGTAACTGATACTAAATAAGGCAACAATAAAATTTGAGCATGTACCATAGGGTGAGCAGAATTTGTAAGTATATCCGGATAACGAGGATGATAAGGACTAAGAAATCCCTCATTTCTGAGCTTCCTTGTATCTGTGGATAGGAATATAATTGGACCTACAGCCTCTAGAACCTGGACACAGAAGTTGAAATTTGTAAGAATGAATCACCAATTTTGTCATGAAGAAAGAAAACATAGAAGAAAATATTTCATGTCAATACAAAACCTAAAGAGTATGTTTGTTAAATGTTCAATTTCAGGTTATTACTAATAGATTTTACCTTATTACTCTTATAAATAATGCTTTATCAAATCAAGGGTAATCCAATAAAATCAAATTAGAGGAAACCATTTAACAATTTGCCTCCCTCAGCATCCATATTCAAATAGTGTATTTTCATTGTAATATGATAATGTTAGAGAATATGATAATGTTAGAGAACAAATGTTTAACGACCTCTCCAATACGTGGACTAACAAAATTTAAGTCTTCTTGCAATCCTTTCAATGGTGGATCATAAGAGTCGATGAATTGAACCAGCCTGAAACCAGAGTGAGAGTCACATAAAATGTTAACCAAATGTGGATGAAATGAAGCAACCAAAGTATCATGTTGAACGTTGACAATCATCACGTGATTATGGGTTTTATATTCAAAAGAATAAGTATGTAGAAAGTGTGTAGTATGAGGATCAAGGGAAGTTTCATAACAACAGAAGTAGCTAGAAATATCACAGAAATTAGCAACTATTCCTTACCGATGATAGAAATCACAATCTCTATCATTTCTGGCCATTGCATGCAAAAGGTTATACACTTGCAGCATCATTTTCCTTGGTATCTATGAGTAAAAAACAAACATAAAGTCCCAAACAATTAAGAAGGCTAACATTCTTAAACAAATGTATAGTAACCAACCAAACCAAATATTAAAGTGAAATGAAAAGAACTTAGAAGAGTGAGAAATATGATTAACTTACCTTCTCCGATAGAAGATTGACACGAACAAAGGAACAAAAGAGATCCATAAATGCATGAAGTATAAGTGAATTCTGATTCGGCTGCAATATACTGTCAGATTTATTAAGGGGTAGAAGATCATGAAACAACAATTAAAATAGCTTTGACCACCTTGTGACACATAGATTTCCAAACTCAAGAATTCAGCATATTAAAGTAGATAAATTTTTGGAGTCTTGGTTTTTGAGGCATCTCGTATTGAGTCAAACACACGTAAGCTATGCATGTTGAAGTAGAAGCAACTTTGATGCTCACCAACAAGGTTATAACTGTGCTACTAAGATCCAAGACAAGTCGCAAAGCTTGCTCTCGAAACGCCATCAAGTCAAGAAGCAGCTGCCCCACAAACACAAAAGCTATTAAAAAGCAGGAAACATAATGTCTTGAAGTACAATTCAAATCCTATATTTAGGTATGACAACTAGCTGATATGATGCAAAACCAACCCGCCATAGCAAGAAATTGAAGTCATTTTAGTGCTAGATCCTCAGCCAATGCTTCAATTGACAAAGTTCAAGTTTTGACAAAAATTTCACCCAAGATATGGAAAAACTATATCCAGACCACAGTTAACCACCATCACTAATGACGTTATTAAGTAGAACTTCATGATGGTTACAGGAGAATACAAGAGTCGCCATAATGTATTCTTTAATGGGGGTTACAGGTGTATTTGCATGTGTGTGTGTGTGTGTGTGAGCATCTACGTATACATGTTTAGATATTGCTTCATGTGCCAATAAAAATATAAAAGCTAGGAAAGTTTTTATGGGTTATGGTCGTGTCAGACTGAAAATCAATTACGTGAATGAATAAAACTGGCAGCAACTTTAAGCATGAATTTATTCAGAATAGTGAAAAATAAATAGGTACGGGCAATTTAGCACTGTACCTGGACCCATGGCTCCAAGCTCTGTAAATGAACTTCAGCACTGTCATTCAAAGAATCCAGAGTAACCTTGTCAACCTGCATAAAGTTTTCACAAGATATAAACTGCTCCGATCAGTAAAAGAAAACGAAAACAGAACTTGTCATCATTTAGTAAGGAACAATTCTCACTCTTTCAAGTTGCAATTTGCTAAAATGCTCAGGAAACTTCTTGGAAAGCAGCAAGCAAATCTTTGGACAGTTGGGGAACACACCAGATTTCCAAAACGCTTCTGAAAATGCATGACCAACGGGATCTGGATAATCCAAAATCTGATTTAACCTATACATTTTGGCCATGAGACCTACAGCTACTTCAGTGAGTTGGACCACCCACTGCAAGTTGAGACCTTTATGAGACCCGCCAGAATTTTGTGGCTGCCCATCATGACTCTTATTCCTAGAGGTCTTCGAAGTGACCGAAGCAGCCATGTCAGAACCCAAGTATTCAGTCCATCTCGACGGGCCCTCCCACTCCCTCGATCTTGCAGGCGAGGAAGATGAATCATGTCCTGCAAAATGCTGTCGTGACCTCGACATGAATCAACCAATGAACATCAAAACCCTGCAAAGCTGCTTTCATTCAGTCTAAGAGCTAGCATGCAATACAGAAGACTAAAGATTTCAAAATCTAATTATCTTGGCATAAAAAGTTCATATGACCTAGTAAGGAAAAATGCAGTTACAGCGATTATCTTCAGCTTACAAAAACAATTTGACTGCGATACCAAATAAAGTCAACTAAAGGAAAACTGCGAACAGAATGGAAGAATTGAGAGATAGAGAAGTAGCAGGAAGGTTGAATTTAGAAGAAACATTAATCAGATCTGAGTGCTTAAAAAGACACCAGTAGAGGCATGACAGAAAGAGGTTTTACCGAGGAGAACAACCGTTAGTTAGGTGGGAGGGACGAGGGAGGGAGCGAAGTTACAGTTAACTGGCTTCGGATGAAATGTAAATGACGATATTCCACTTCCGGAGTGAAGTAGGTGACGGAACTTTCTGTTTTTACCTTACATTGGATAATGAGGGACATGCTTGGCTTATACTTAAAACCTACATCATTGGAATGTTGAAGAATAATCACCAAAATGTCTAATATTATATGCATACATATATCGTTAAGGCGTGAGATCAAATATTAACACGATTCGCGCAACTTGCTATGTAATAATTTGGTGGGCATCGTATGTGAATGTTTGTCTATTTGAGTTTCATTTAAATATTTCTTATTCATACGATGATGATTTACATTTTTTTTTTTTTCAGACCAAGGTATCTACCGGCGGATTTAGTGACTAATCCCCTTGTTGATTTGTAGGCACCTCATAGGATGGGTCAGCTGTCCCAAGAATTTAAAGCTTCTCCATACCCAAAACTAAGGACCGATATTAGGCACCTTCATAAGTTGATATATGTCCAAGACTCGGCACTAGACTAGATACTCTGCGTTAAAAATGGCGCTCAATCTTATTTCAGTCAAATTATGTAAACTCCGACATTTAATGAAATAAGGTGGGAATTGATTAATCTGTTCCCCAAAAACTCGCTAAGAGATAATTGATTTCCATCCGAGGAAAGTATCACAGACACTTTTGTTAGAGCACTTTGAAATTTACCATGTTTGTTTTCATTTTTTCCTATTTTTTAATTCAGTAAAAATTTTGAGTTAATGGTTTTTGTTTTTTATTTTGGTATTTTTTAGTTTCCAAAAATTATAAAAACTATAAAAAATAATTTTTGTTTTCTGTTTTTTTATAATTTGATTTACTATCAACTAATATTATTTATTTAGTTATGAGTAAGAATTACAAATAACTTTATTTTACTTAATAAATTTATTTAACTTTTGTAATTAAATTAAATAAATTTAATTCAATAATTATTAATGAATATAATTAAATTTAAAATATCTTCAAAATATATAAATTTCAAAAAAAATAAAGTTAATAATTAAAAATATTATTATTAGATATTAATTTTAAATTAAAATGTATTTTTAAATTATTTATTTTATTAAAAATAAAATATTTTATTAAAAATTTATTAATAAGTATTATAAAAGAGATTAAAATAATTTTATTTAATTAAAAATAATTTATCATTAAGTTTTATCTAATATGTTATTATCACCAATGATAAAAATATAAATACATTAATATTAACAACTAAACGTCTTTTGTTTTTTTTTATAGAAAAACAGAAGCTAAAAACAAAACGAAAGCAAGAACTAAAAATCATAATAGAAAAATAGAAGTTGAACTAAACACTTCCAAGTAAATAGGCAAATTCAACTTAACTAAACTAAATGGACAATAACCAAAAAGAAAGAAGCATACAAATTATAGTGTCAACTTTTACAAACTTCCATAATAGTTTTGAAAAATGTATAATGCTCTAATTTACTAAAAGACTGAAGTTTTTGCCTAAATAAGTTATTGGTAAGTATTTGAATATTTGTCAGATAAGAAAAAGAGTACTACACCACTATATCACTATTTTAGTCAATAGTTAACATCTACAACTACATTACAGACTATTTTAGTAAATGATTTATACAACTTATCACTTATACACTACTATATAAAAGAAATATGTAAAATGAACAGTTTGTTTATATGTAATTCATCATTTGATCACAATTTCATCTTTAGGCCTAACAAAAATGCCTATAATTAATCTAACTCACCATAGCTAAGTCGATCAACACACTAACAATATGTCTAAACTAACTGAAGCTGAAATTATACTTGATCTCATTTGGTTAAGTTACCTCAGTTCATTTGACATATCTTCTTCACGGCTAATCCATGCTAGTTTTTAGCCAAAGCTCACTAATGACCAGCTAAAAAGGTCTTGCAGTGTTAAGGAATTAACAAATTAACCTCACTAGATGAATTTCACGCCCTTAACAAAGGTGTTTACCTAATCTTCTAATTGACATAAAGTTATGTCTGTCTCTAAACAAAATCTAAAATAGGCTTGTTCTTCCACAGAATCAAGAACTTCAATCTCTAATTCTTCTTATGTTATCCCATTGTTAGATGGTCCAGATTCTTCTCTATTTGATCATTGTATTGTTTCTTTATAACTAGCGGATCTCTTTTTACTTTGTTCCTACTTAGATTTGATGCATCCTTGTGATCAAACTTAATGAAACTAACATAAAAGGCCAGGTTCCGTTGATGCACCACATTCCTAACTTTTTGAAAGATCTCAAAGAGCCCATCATATTTCCTCACTAATTCTCGATGTACTTGCTTGTTACTAATCTTCTTCCAAATTTAAGGAGTAAGTTTGAGTAGTACCTTATCTCCGATGTCAAAATCGTAAGGTCTCATCCACATGCTTCTTTATTCTTTTGGAAGCTTTTAGAAGACTATCACTAGCTTCATCTAACAATTCTTGTTTCTCCCTCACAAAATGAGAAGTAGTTGACATTTTCCACATAACTTTTGTTAAGCAACTTTACATAAGTTCAAAGGAACTCTTATTCATAACTAATGATATATGTAACTATAACAAAATTATATAGTGATAAGTAAATTTAGCCAATTTTATTGACTTACACTTATATATTGTTGCCAATACTTTTCTAACAAGCCATTGATCTATTTAGTTTGGCCATCTATTTGTGGGTGACTTACAATAAAGAATTTGAGATCACACCTCATCATATGAAAAAGAGATATCCAAAATTAGCAAGTGAATCAAGCATCTAGGTCACTTACTATTTTCATAAAAAGTTAGAAGTGCTATACTAAATTTTACATCCGAGGGACCTAATGTTGGTGTAGGCATGAAGAATACATACTTGAAAAAATCAATCAAACACCAGCATGGTTGAAATTATACTATCAACTTTCAATAATTAACCAATGAAGTCCATTAAGATTGATATCCACAATCTTTTCAACATAGGTAAGGAGTGCAACTATCCCGCCTCCTTCTTCCTTTTAGGTTTGTTTAATTGACAAATAAGCAAGTTTTGACATATACCTTAATATTATGTTCTATCTTCAGCTAATAGTAGGAACGAGAAAAGAGAGTAAGCAACTATGAACTTCTTTTTTAAGGACTTTATCAATAACTTTGTCTGAAACACCTATGTATACGTTAAAGGGAGATCAAAATCTAATGTTTTTATGATAGGTTCATTTAAATTGGCAGGCTTTAATTTCTTAAAAGCTTTTTAGCACACTTCTAACCAGCACTAGTCTTGTTGCTTCTTTAACAAATTAGTCAAGGACACTGCTTTCTTTTAATAGTCTATAATAAATTTATGATAGTAATTTACCAATTCAAGAAAACTCTAAAGTTCCCACACCATTTTATGGACCTATCAATCAATAATAACTAGTACATCTTTGGGTCTCTTCTTATAAGACACTTGCTCACTAAATGTCCTAAAAACTTAATCTTAGACTAGGCAAACTCACAATTCTCCTTCTTTATAAAGAGTTTGTGTTATTGCAACCATTCAAACACTTTCCTCAAATATTGCATATTTTCTACCATATTAGAGTTATAGACAACAATATCATCTAGACATATAATAACAAAGTTGTTTAAGAAAGCGTACATTATATTATTCATCAAATTGCAAAAAAAGAGCAAAGGCATTTGTCAAACCAAATGGCATGTCTAAGAATTTATATGATTCATATTGACTTATACTCATTGTCTTTTGTTCATTACCCTCGGTAATCTGCACTTGCCAAAATCCACTTTACAAGTACAACTTAGTGAACACTGCAACCATTGATAATATGCCTATTAATTCATGAATTAAAGGTTGAAGATATCTTTTTTATCTTTACTTTATTTAAAGATTGATAGTCCACATATGTTCATAATGCTTTATCTTCCATCTTTAGTTTATGGATAAACGAAAAAAGGATTTTCAACCACATAATTATCAATGGACTGAAGATACATATTTTCTTAATCAACAAGGATATTATTATAAGGGATCAAATATTCGCAAATATCCAACCGAATATAAACCAAAGCATATTACATTAGGATCCGAAGGAATACTTAATTTAGATTGTACCACAAATCCTGAAGATTTAATTTTAGAATGGTCTAATAGAATTCAATTATTACTACAAGTAGAAAAACCTTTTGGAGATTTGAATAATAAAGACTCATTATGGAATTTTACACTTTACAAAGCCACAAGCATAGTACAAAGTTTTCTTCAAGACAATGAAATAGCACTAAGAAATACCACTCACTTTCAATCTGCCACTATTGGCGTAGATACTTTGTATATCATTGCAAGTGAAATATATAAAGAACTTTTAGGAAAAGATATAATATTACACAAAGAAGAAACTGCTAATCTAAATCGATTAAAAGCATTAAGACATTTAAATAATATAAGAATTTGTGATCTATGTTATTTAGAAAACTATATATGTGAATTCAAAAAATATTATTATAAATTAGCAAGATATGAACAGGAAATGTATATACATATTTTTATTCAAAAATTACCTTATCCTATGAATCTTAAGGTACAACAAAAATTTCAAGAACAAACCGATAATCATACAATTGCCCATAACTTAGGAGGAGCCATTTTACTTACCCAAGAATTATTAGCTGAACAATGTTTAGAAAATAAACTCAAGCAAACATTAAAGCATACAAACATACAATCTTGTTGTACTCAAAATGCAGAAGTACCTCAATAATATGGTTGTGAACAACCAACCAAACATAAAAATATAAACGACATCGTTATAACAAACCATATTGTTGGCAACGATATCCGTTCCGACATTTTAGAAATAAGCCATTCAAACCATATCGTAAATATTTTAGAAAAAACAGATATAGGCAATTTAAACCTAAGCAAAAAGATTGTCCACAAAGAAAGAAAACTTGTAAATGTTGGATCTGTAAGGAAGAAGGTCATTACGCAAATCAATGCCCAAAGAAAACTGAGAAAAATATAATAATAAAATCCATATTTTATATTCAGCATTTCAAAATCAATTAAAACCTATTGAATCTGATTATTATACCGATTCTACTATCTCCTCTATATATTATTATGAATCTGAATCTAAAAGCAACTCCGAATCCACAGTTGAATCCCAATACAACTTTTATTCAAGTAGTCATTCAGAATAAAAAAGTTAATGCCTATATAGACACAAGAGCAACTATTTGTATTGCATCAAAACAATTGTTAACTAAATGAAAGAAATTAGATAAACCTTTACAAATTAGAATTGTTGATGGAAGTTTCAAATTTATTTGGCATATTAGTTATTATAATAATATATTAATAGAAAACTATACATTTTCTATCCCATCAATTTATCAACAAGAATCAGGTTTACCTTTAATTATAGGAAATAACTTTCTAAAACTTTATAATCCATTCTGTAAATATTTACATTATATTACATTAAAAACCCCTTATATTAAAACCATTAATCAAAAGTCTATTATTTTAAAAATTCCAATATATCATACCACTTATTGCCAACAGCTAAAAACTATAAGAACAAAATTAGATTCTTTACAATTTTATCTTCTCAACAATATATCCCTTCCATTAGAAATAGACACTTTGCTTAATGAAGTTTGTAGTGAAAACCCATTAGATCCAATTAAGAATCATAAACCAGGAACTTGTCGAAATTCATTTAAAGGATCCTACACAAGAAATAAATATCCAAAATAATATTCCTTACACCCAACAAGACGTCAAGGAATTTATTTCAGAATGCAATGACCTTTTAGAAAAAGGATTAATTAGTCTCAGTACTAGTAAACACTCTGCACCAGCTTTTTATGTAAATAATTCAGCAGAACAAAAACATGGTAAAAGACGCATGGTCATTAATTATAAAAAACTAAATGATGCAACTATCGGAGATGCACATAAACTAAATGAATTCAAATGGGACACTATTAATTAGTTTAACCTCAACTGTTTAGAAGGCGTTTTTATCCAATGCAACCGCATCAACAACGACTCAATGATCAAAATCAACTACAAGGGACCTCAAATGATCATGGTATCATCCTACAAAACTCCAATTAGTCCAGACGCAGTTCATATAATCTAGCAATTTAGTCAACCTTTCACTCATATGGATGGACTTATTAGTAAGCTCACGGAATCATGGTAGTATGCCATTTGTACTTAACTTCGGGATTGGGCCGCCCATCAATGTCCATACTATCCTTCGACAGTAGCCCAATCAGCCCAAGCAGATAATCAAGCAACCGACTCCACCGAAGACACACTCATTATTGAAGAATAAAAGACAAGCAGAAGCAAACAAAGCGGTCAAAGTATATAGGGCTCACGATGTGACCCAAAGTTGTAAATATTGTACAACGCATCTTTTCTTTTTCTTTTAGTCTTGTCACAGGATGAATCTTTCTTTACTTTAGTCATTTAAGTTTCTTTACTTTAGCTTTAGTCATGTCTGTCAGCCTCTGTCTTGGCCAGTTGTTCTTTTTCTTTCCTATATAAGGATGTCTGAGCATTCAAGCTCTGTATGAACTACTAAATCAATAAACACTTGTTTGCTCACCCATCCTCTTGCATTTAGCCTCTAATTCGGCGTTCATCATTAAAAGGAAAAGGTACGATGTTAATAAGTGTTCTTGTTGTTTTCAGTAGTTTCATCACATAGATTCTCTTAACACATTTTACTCATCTCTTTCTATTCCAGTCATGGAAAATAGTTATTTCGAACGAAGACGCACTCTCAATTTATTAATCACAGAAACCTATAAACGAGACCAACATCTGGATTCATTCATCACTCACTATCATGCACGTAATAAGCGAGCACACACCATAGTGGTAATAACTAGCTCTGATACCACCTTGGGGTGATTGCGCGGAATTTGTTTTATCTGCTCTTTTATGTGTTTTATTTGTTGTAAGATTTCAGTTTGAGTGTGTAATAACAAGTCTAATTTTTCTTCTAATTGTTTTTGCTGATGATTTATATCTGATACTTGTTGTGTTAAGGTGTTCATAATGTGTTCTTGACATATGTGGTGAGATCAATAATTTGATTTTGAATGGTATGTAATTGTTTCTGATTTTTGTTTATAACTGGATCGCTAATTTTTATCTGTTTATTGTCAGGTTCAATGAATCAAAGTGGTCTAGTAAGATTGAATGATTGAGATCTAAATAATGGATGAGTAAAAGGAGTAGAGGAGTATTCAGTAAAAGAATTTCGCCTTCGAGTTGGTGATGATTGAATCGTAATTGGGTATTGTATTGCAGGAAGGGGTCTTAATTTGGTTTGAAATTTTGTTCCTACTTTGGCTACCTCGTTAAACAATTGGTCTATATAGATTTTATCGGTATTTTTGAATTCGATACTATGATGAGAATTGGTGAGGGCATAGCTAATATGATAAGTAATTGAAAATGGGTATTGTCCAAAAGTCATTAAGTCTTCTTTATAGAATTTATAAGCTATCGTGATTGTATCATTGAGGTTTTGTGATATTAATGGAATTCTTAATTTTAATCTTGTATTGAATTAATTTTTCCATAGGCTAAATTACCATTCATCATTCCAATGATTTGGTCATTCAAATTAGTCATTCTTTCGTCTATGATTGCCATTCTTATTGGGGAGTCAATTCCTTCTTGGAAAGTGGATTTTAAGAGAATTTGAATAGTGGAAAGGTGGATATATCCAATTTTTGTTCATTTAGTTTCTGGGATTTGATGCAATTGTCGAGTAAGTTGTTCTTGATCAATTAAATTGATTCGTATATGTCCATTACATTGATCCATTCTAACGGGGTTTCATAAACCATTTTTCCAAAATAGATAATATTTTTTCTATTGAGGATGTTTTTAATAATCGATTTATGTATATCTTGACCAAATTTTAAATCTAATTGAGTTTTGGCTATTTGTTTTCGTTTATCATTTGCTAATAATGTATTGACATAAAATGTTCCTAAAGATTCTGTTAATTCTAAGGTGTCTACATCTAATATAGTAGACTCCTTTGTAGTACTCATTATATTCGTTGGTGATAAAACCTATGATTTTCTAAAATGGTTTCTAGCTTCTCTAGCTTATTTGTATATAATTGATGTAATTGTTGTACCACTGCTAAATGTTCATAATAAGGTCTGAGTCCTACTGAATTAATTTCAACAAATCTAAGATAATTAATTCTATCCTCGTTATAACAGATATGATCTAAATATTTAGCAATATTATTTTGTGTAAGTATAATTTGTTCTTCTATATCTGTACATATAGGACAAGTCATTCCGAATGATGAGTTCGGAAGAGTTGGTTCCATAAATCTTGGCACAATTTTTGCCATAAGTAATATAAGCATGATTCTAAATAGCAATTATGAGTACAAGTATATAGAAAATCCATTAAATCGTCAGGATGAACATAATAATGACTAACAATAATTAAACAAAGTAAAGGTTGAATATAATTAAAACATAATT
>JAOTBA010000205.1:19618037-19630369 GCA_025629845.1 Erythroxylum squamatum
GTGGCAGGAGCATTTGTCAGCCCAAAGGGCATGACTCTAAACTCATAATGCCCCTCATGTGTTCGGAAGGCCGTCTTCGGTATGTCATCCTCCTTAACCCTGATTTGGTGATAACCAGACTTCAAGTCAATTTTTGAGAACACCACCGAACCTCCTAGCTCATCAAATATCTCATCAATACATGGAATCAGGTACTTATCAGGTATAGCGACCTTATTTAAGGCCCTATAATCCACGCACATCTTTGTTCTCAATTGCCTTTGACTTCTCAAATACTTTAAAGCTTGATGATCAGTGTACAAAATAAACTCTTTCTCGATTAATTAATGTTCCTACGTCTTCAAAGTTCTTACGACAATATAAAATTCTTTATTATAAGTAGTCTACTATTGCCTAGCATCACACAACTTTTCATTAAAGAAGGTTATTAGCTTTTTCTCCTGATGTAATACATCTTTAATCCTAACTACCCTAACATCACATTCTACTTGCTCCCTCAAAATCTCATTCTCCTTTGTATTCACACGTAGCGAGTTAAGTTAAGGAAACTAGCAGCAGGATCCAAATTAATAACAGGGTATCTCTCATGGGAGGTAATCTATTGGGTAGTTCGTCGGGTATTACATCCCCAAATTCTTCTAAAACTTGATGCACTTTTAAAGGAATCTCATCTTTTTGTTTTTTCAATCTCTTCTTCCCTTTCGCTATTAGTAAGTAAATCTCCCTCGTCTCTTTCATCTCATTCACAAAACTCCCCTTATTATTTTCCAGTTCTAACAATGGCTTCTTTGTCTTGTTAGGTTTCACCACTTTCTTTTCACCTATGAGTACTAATTTATACTTTACATCATTCTTCAGAAATTGATAAATATTCTCCCTTCTTGAGTGATGCATTAACATCATATTTTCATGGTCCACCAAACAAAATTTGGCATACGTTAATATTAACAACATCACAATAATGTTAACTCGAATATTTACCAATAAAGAATGACAGCTTACACCTTTTTGTGATATGTATATCATCAATGGTTGTAATCCATGTGATGCTATAAGTATGGGGATAAGACTCGGTTGGCAACTTCAACTTCTTGACAACTTATTTATTGATGATATTCTCTTGACTGCCTTCACCAATGATCGATTCACAAATATTTCCTTGTACCACGACTCTATTGTGAAACAATTGGTGTTGTTGCCAATTGTTTTGCTCCATTTCAGAAATCATTAATCTCCCAATAACTCCAAAGCAGTCATCTTCTTTTCCCTCGAGATATTCACAATCTTCCTCATCTGACCTACGACGATCTCCTCTTGGGATGGTTTCCTTATCGTCATTGGAACTCTCATAAAAGGTGTTGGAATTTGAGGTGCAGGGGTAACTTTCCTGTCAGCTATTTCCCCAAATCTCTGGTTTTTGTCGCCTCGCATTAATGTCTACAATTGTCCCATAATTGTAGCCAACTATTGTTCAATATTTCTAATAGCTATTTTGTGTTCTATTATTCTCCAAACATCGGGTAATCTGTGAACATTGTCATTAGGATTATTTTTCATTGACAGAAAGAACAAGCTTTGTGAGTGATAAGCAAATGGATGAGAATCAGGTATTTTATTTATATTTAGCTACAGCCTCGTAGTATAGTCTACAAGAACCGAGCTAACCAGCCACTAATGGCCCTTCAGCAATCAGCCGAAACAATGCAAGTATTCAGATATCCCTAGCCTTGCACTACCCCGTCCCTTACATAGTCCTTTGCTCTCTCTCCTCTAACTAACTTTTCTAACCGTTTGATGACTCATCCCTCCCTGCCTTAGTGAATTTTCTAGAATATGTCAACATGGGTTTGTGGCCCATGTTCGGTCCCTTCCCCCTCTTTCTCCTAGCATATGTCAATATGGGTTTAGGATCCATATTGCTATCAGTGAGATTCAAAGCTGACACCACTTGACGCAACAAAAAATATTAAACAAACACAATTCTAATGCAAGAATTGTAAGGTAAACATTCTCAAAGAGAAAATGAATTTATTGATAGATAGTTATGTTAATCTCTTTCAAAGTTGTTTAAATGTATTTACCTAATTCAACTTAGGAAGAAATAAACTCTAATTCATCTTAGGAAGAATTCTAAACAAAATAGGAAATTTTAATTCATCTTAAGGAGACTTCTAAAAGAAATAGAAAATTCTAATTTATCTTGAAAGACTTTTAAAAGAAATAGGAAACTTTAATTTAAAGAAGACTTTTAGACAAAATAGGAATAAGAAACAAATAAAATAAAATAGAAAATTATTCAAAAATCTTGCAGAAAAGATGTCGGATAACGTGTGATCACGTGCTAGTCAATATTTTATTCTGCCCAATCATAAAGAAATTCAAAGAAGAATGTTGGATTATAGCACATGATCACGTGCTAGTCAATATATCATTATGTCGAAATAAAAAAAGTAAAGAGAGGAATGTTGGATAATGCGAGATCATGTGCTAGTGAATATCTTATTCTGTCCAAGAATTCAAATGCCTCGTCATTTTTTCTCTGATTTGTGTTTAATGTGAAAAATATGGAACATAATGAGAAGCTCCTTCTAGTTTTAGATGTGTCCATAGTTTATGCTCCTAAAGCAAAGACTTTGTTTTGATTAACTATACAGTGAGAGATCTTATGCGTAATTAGATATGGGCCAAACATCGCTTCTATCTTTTGCTGTTAGATCTCCTCTTTTCTTTGCAAATGTTAGGAGTACTTTCGTAGACAATTTGTTCTCTTCTAAACAAATGAACTAAAATGTTCAATTTTTTTTTGGAAGAACACCAAAAATCTCGGTGATGCAAACATTATTATTGAAACATGAATAAAGACAATGATACGACCAGTCACAAGAGTGTTTTAACTAGTAGCAGCTTACATATAAAACTTCCAAAGTGGGAATCAACTTGTTATTAAGCATATTTTTTCCCATGTTTTCTTCTTCTTTTTCCTTTTCTTTTTTTTTTCTGATGTTAAACACTGATATTAATCCCACAATCTAATTTTGGAAGGTGAAATTGGAAAATTACGTGCCAGTATCTTTTTGATCCATGTTGTGCATGGGCAGTTCTTATTTGTGCTCCCTTCATAGGCTGTGATAGCCTTTTAAGCACTGCATTGACTGTAAACAAGTCTTTCTAGAGTTGCTTCTCAATCTTCCAAAATGCATGAATTTTTCGTTGGCTTCCCTCCTCCAGAGAGATCTAGATAACTGATGCTGGTGCATTCCATGCAAATTGAATTTTCAACTTTCCACTCCTTTAGAATTTGTGAACTAATGCTGGTGCATTCCATGCAAATTGAATTTTCAACTTTCCACTCCTATAGAATTTGTGAACTATCATATATCTCTGTTAATAGCTTATGCTAAATGAGAATTGTAATATGTTTGTCATCTTTATCTGAGAGGCCTTGACATACATAACTGCTGTGCTTTTTTGATACTGCAGAGTTGCACTCGAGGTACAAGAAAGCAGGATCTTGTTGCATCCCTTTTCTCTTGCTATGAGGATGGAGTATGGTACCTCTACTTCTTGCTTGTTATATGAAAGTTCCTATTAATGAGCAAATAACTGGGATTTAACTTGTTTTTCCTTGATCTGAAATGCATAGCCCATTCTTATGTGATGCAATTCTCAAAAGGATTGGTTCCTGCGTTAAAATATCTTCAAAAGCTGAATCTGTTGTCTGGCGTGCTGAGGTGCTCACATGGTTTCTAGTATTTGAGTAATATGGCACAAGTACAATACACATAGTATATACTCTTCATTAAACAAGGGATGTTTTTATAAGATGATTTTCCTGTACAGAGGCTTTTCTTTCTGAACGGACAGCAGGATCTATCAGCATTTCTGCTTGTCGATTTGGGTATAGTCAAATTCCCAGCTTATAAGTGCACAATAACAGAGCCAATATTCTCATCGCGAAGTGACTTGCTAGCCTATGAAGAGGTTTATATATTTCCTTAAAGAGTACCATCTGCTTGCTTCTTCCACATAATGTTGTTCATTTGTTGTAGGCAATTGAAGTGGCACAAGTAATGGATGAATCTCTTGATAAAAGAAATAGTGAATCAGTGTTGAAATGCATAGAGATTGCAAATTCTCGGATACCCAGCTCTACCCCAAAAGCATGTCACTCAGTACCTTATGAATTAAGGCCTAGTTTTTTTTCATGCTTTTCAGCGACATGGGTTTACTCAAAAGTGATCTTTCTAGGAGTTTCCTTTCTTGAATGTGAACGCAGGTACATATTTGATTGATGACTCCTACTCTTCATAGCACAATACAGCTATTTTTATTTTTCATTTTCTTTTCTCTTCCCTTTCTATCAGGGAGGGATAGGTTTTGACCACTTATGCAATTTTTTGGTAATTGGATGTTACTGTTTAAAATTGAAAGGAAAAGTCCCAATGAAATATGGCTGGTTTACCTTGATCGGTCATTAATATCTTGAAACATCTATGTTTCAAACCTTTTAATTTTCAGGAAGATTATCTGTGAATTGAATGCAATAACTTTCTCCAAATTTTACCTGATTGAAATGCTTCCTTTCTGTTTAGATACAATGAAGCAGTTGATTTGCTGAAAAAGTTACTTGACTGTTTTCCTTGTGATGGAAGAAGAGGAAATTGGATACTTAGATTGTCTATTGATTTGGAGCACTTGGGACGACAAAATGAAAGCCTTTCAGTTGCTGAAGATGGCCTATTAGATCTGTGGGTTCGAGCTGGTTCACGAATGGCATTGCAAAGGAGAGTTCTTCGGCTGGGAAAGCCGCCAAGGCGGTGGAAAGTTCCTAGCTTTGCAAACTTGGTCAAGAGGAAGATCAAGGAGGTATTTCTTTGTGAGATTGTGTCAAAGATCTATTATGGGAACCAATAAAACCTGCAACCAAAGTTACTAATTACATCCTCATTGGTGTCTCTTTGTTAGATTGTGTCAAATATTTAATCTGGGAACTAGTAGAACCTGCAATCGAAGTTGCTAATTACATCCTCATTGGTTGATATCATGTAGTCACCCAAAACTTTCTGCTTATTCAAACATCAAATAGGTTCATCATATTAAAGGAAGACCCTTGAACTCGGAAGCTGGTTTGAAGAGCCTGTTCTATGGAGAAGATGATAAGCTGTGTGGAGTTGAGCAGCTTGCTTTGCAATATTATGCTCGAGAAGGTGGATGGATGGGTGTTCACACAGAGAGTGGCATTTGGTTGACAATCTTTGCTCTTCTTATGTGGGACATCATATTTGCAGATGTACACGATGTCTTCTTCAACAGATTTCAGGTATTTATTTTCATATTGTCTCCCATTCAATCTTTTTTTCCCGCCACTTCTTGGAACTCCAACATGGTAACTGCATATTATCTTCCAAGTTTTTCTTTGCTAATTTGTAGTGAAAGGGGTACAAAATTTGAAAATTTTGCAGACTGCCCCTCTAGATTTGGAGACTGATAACTTCTATACAGCGAGAAAGAGTCTTATAGAATCTCACCTGCAAAAGATTCATGATGGAATGGCAGAGGAACTCATTATTCTATCATGGGAAATACATTTAGGAACAGCTTGCAGGGGAGTAAACTGGGATCGCCATTCTCTCTCTGAACTTAGGGCAGCTGTTTCTTGCATTGGTGGCCCTTGTTTGGCCTTACTCTGCCGAAATCTTGCTCAGGACTATGGAAGCTGGTCCAGTGGAATGCCAGATTTGTTGTTGTGGCGCTTCCATGGAGAACATGGTGGTGAAGCCAAGCTTGTTGAAGTAAAAGGCCCCAGGGATCATCTCTCTGAGCAGCAGAGAGCATGGCTTTTGCTTCTAATGGACTCTGGATTTAATGCTGAAGTTTTTAAAGTCAGAACATCATGATACCTGTAAGTTGATGAGAGGAGAAAAGTTCCTACTAATCTCAAACTAGACAACTTTGGTCGGGCAAACTGTTAGTTTGTATGCCTTCGCAAAGACGAATCGGACCTAAAAGGGGTGTATGCTGTTAACAAAGAGAGAGGAGTGTGTGCTTTTTACAAAGACTTGGGCGAAGCCTAGGCCTAGCTCCTCCTTTTTTAATTATTATTATTCGTTTTGTCTTGTATTAAGAAATGAAAATCCTCTAATAATAATTAATATATACATAAGATGAGAAACTTCAATTACATCATTTTACTAAACCTTTAATAACTTCATTGTAAGTTGAGCTTTCATAGGGATAAAATAAAACCAATTTGATTTCCCAATTTTGATAACCTAAGTTTTATTTTTCAAATTAACTTTAAATAATTTAAAGTTTCTTGTTGGATTTTAAATTCAACTCATTAGTATGAGTGTGTGGTGCATACTTTATCTATGTGATATAGGTTTACTGATAAGAATATTTCAGTATTTTCGTGAGCTAATCGACTAACACCATTTTTATTCTATCGTCCCTTTTTCAACCTTCTCCTGTAGCTTTGTTTTCAAGCTTCTGATCTCTCTCTTAACACTCTTTCGAGTTTGTGAGCTTCCTCTCTCTTTCTACCGTCGAACATCTCTTTCTCTCTCTCTCTACTGTCCACCGTCTTCCTCTCATTAAACAAAGGGAAGCTTTATTTATATGGGTTTTGCAAGTGATAAAGCCATTTATTCTATTATAGCTATTACACTCTTCAAATTTGAGTTCAAGTGTGATGATTGATCTTTTTATAACAATGTATGTATAGTTACTATTCTCACTCTGTCTTTTAAATTTATATAAAGTTGCTGTAGGCTAGTTGTAATGTTTGTGATGCCTTTGCCTCTTCATAATTTTTGTAGGTTGATTATAATATTCGTTATGCCTCTGCTTAAATTAATTTAACTTGGTTGTCTTAAATCATTGAAGTTGTTTTATGAAGAGGTAGATATACTATTGTCTGATATTTGATTAGTATATGGTGAATTTTCTAGATCAATTGGAAGCAGTCACGGTGAAAAGTAATATAATGAGCAAGTTTTTTGTTGACGTGAAAGCCAAAGCTTAGGTGAACTTCTCGACAATATGGGAAGAAGATTTTATGGATGCCCTAATTATGAAAGAACTTAATTATTAATAATAAACTAGTTCCTATTGATAATAATTAAACTTTGTTGCATTATTGTAAGAGGATGTAATTTTTTTCAGAGGGGTAAATGAAGATTTTGGTGAAAAGTTGAAATCAATTATAAATAAATTGAGAGTTAGAGAATAAAAGGTTGAAACCAAGAAGTCAAAGATGGTAACTACATGGAAAATATGCATGAGTTAATGAAGAATTGGCAGAAGCAAAAGTGACATTGAAATATATATATGTCTCAGGCAAGAAGACTGTAAAGACAGATAATTTATGAAGTATGTATTATAATATTAGTAGTTATTTGTAGCTCTATTTATTGAAAAGTGAAAAATATGAATTTCATAAACTTTGAAGTTGCACCATGGTAATTTAGTAGGAATATTCTGTTAAATTAAAATTTTCTTGTATGTTGTATAGACTAGTATATTATCAACTTCCCTAGTTATTTAAGCTTAAGAAATGAGAGAGTTAATGTAAAACTTCTTTTGTATACACAATATGCAAGAAGATAATGATTGTATGGTCATAGGATTTGCCTATTGAGTTCCATTAATTATCCATTCTTTGAGTAATAAAAAGGGAAGAAGAGAAAAAGAGAAAACAGTAACTATAAGCATTTTTAACATTGGCATCAAACTTTAGGGGCCGTTTGGTTCTACTTCTGTTTTTCTGTTGTAGTTTTCGGTTTCCGTTTTCGGTTTTTTTGTTTATGTTTTTCTTTCAAATACAAACAAAAACCTGTTTGGTTGTTAATATTAATATAGCTGTATTTTTATCACTTCCATTAAAACAATTTGTTAGAAATAAAACTTAAGCTTGTCAAGGCCTAGGAAGAAATGTGTAAGCATAATATCTTACCATCACGATATGAGAGTTGTTGATAATCTACTTGTCATCTGGTGAGTTGCTACTTAGCTTTCAAGTGGATATTTGCTAAGTTTTACAACAATGTAGCTTTTTCAGGCAGTTGTACCTTCTATCTTCACCACTTCTTATGTCATTTCTTCCTGTCAAACTTGCATGCTCTTCACTTCATTACTCTTACTAGCTCACTAGTTATATCCTTCATCTTGCGACTATCTTTCTCCTTTGTAACCTACTCAGTGTACCTCCCTCTTTGAGTGTTTTTACTTGTTAGTTCTTCCTTTTAGCCATCATTCATTCACCATTATGTAATTTTAGATCTTTTGCCACCTTTGATTCACTCCTCTGCCTCATTACTCAATTCTACCAACACTTTTCATCCTCCTCCTACTACTTCAGATCGTCCTTCCACTCCAGTTCCTCTTGCAGCTTCAGAACCCCTTGTAGCTACAACTCCTCCTATCAACCACATTTAGGTTCAGGTTGCTAGAAACCATGATCCTGAAGCCAAACTGTCCTTCTGTCCTTCTAATCCCACTTTGGACCTTTATGTTATATCCCTGTCATTCTCCATTCTTGAGGATAGAGTTCAGAAATGAAAATCCACAATTGTTGGCTTCTTCCTTAATAACAAAGTGCCCTTCCCAGTGATGAAAACCTAGGCTCTCAATAATTGGAAGCAATTTGGTCTCCTTGACATAATTTTGAACAATCATGACATATTTTCCTTTAGGTTTATCTCTCCTAAATCTGTATCAGATGTAACTAAAGCAAGACCTTAGAATGTTGCTAACAAATCATTTCTAATTCAGCCGTGGGACCTGGAGTTAAATTTGAGGAAATTAGGCTAACCAACATTCATTTATGGATTTGTATCATGATATTCCACTTGAATACTAGACAATTGAAGGCCTAAGCTACCTATCAAGCTCCATTAGCAGGCCTCTATGCCTTGAAACTGGAAGAATAAACTTTACTAAGATTTTTGTTGCTGTTAATGCACTAGCAGACCTACCTGAGGAAGTGATAAGTAGCAATTACAACATATTTTACACCCTTATTTTACATTATTTACATAGCACATTTGAGTTAGATTATTGTAATTTCTTATTAATTATTCAAGTTATTTAATTTTATATTTATTTCTAAAGGGGGTTTATATTGTACTAAATATTTTCTTGTAGGCTTGGTGCATTTAAGGAAAATAATTTAGAAGAAAATCTGGCCATTAGCCCAGAAGGAAGGCCCAAAACAAGAAAACAACCCAATAGAATAAGCAAATAGGCAGCAGAAAAATTCTAGCAGTAGCCCAACAGAAAACTAGCCCAAAACGTAGAAGAAGAAGCAATAAAATGTAGTAACCAAAATCAAGCAAAACACAATAATAGAAGAAATAGATCAAAACGCAGAAATGAACGAACAATGTAGCAGCCAGGGAAACACACAGTGTAATAGCAGAGTTTAGGAGCAAAAGAAAATATAGAGGATAAAAACAACACAGAAGCAGCAATACAAATAAGAGGACAAAATGACACAGTAGAGGGATAGTCTAAAACAAAACAGTTGGATAAAATGCAAAACGACACATCTAGAAGAAAGAACTCAAAACGACACAGCAACAGAAAAATCCTAATACATAAAACGTAAAAATCAGAAGCAAAAAAATGCAGTGAACAACCTAAGAACAATGGGAGAGTAACCCACCCAACGTCTCCATCTGAAAAACCCATCTCCAAATCTATTTGAAATGGAGAAGATAAGAGGAAATCTCTAGAATAAGCGGAAGCCTATCATAGATCCAGCTACTTGTGGTGTTTATGAATCATTTCTAAGGCTATAAAAACGGCAGAGTAGTGGAGGAGAAAGATGAATAAACAATCACCTAAAGAAGGGGCTGGTTCGAGAGATTTGGCACTTTTCCAAGGCAAGTTGAAGCTATGAATCATTCCGAGGAGTGATTCGGGGTGATTAGAAACCAATTCTCACTTGTTTTGAGTTGGTTTTCACCGGTGGAGGAAGAAATTTCTTACCTTTAAGGCTGGTCTGAGGTCTACAAAATAAGAGCACATCCAAAGAGTTTTCATGAAACACTTAATGGGGGCAACTTATATACTTGGAGTAACAAGCACAAGGATAACAACTTCTTAAGCTTAAATTAGACAGGGATCTCTCCAACCTCTCATGCTTTCATCAATTTCCTAATTCAAATGCTTTCTTGAATTACTCACTCTCTCGAGTTATAATCATTGAACCCTAAATCATAAACAATAATTGAATTATAGAATTTGCAATCTCTTAATTAACAAAAGACCTATAACTCTAATTAGATCTTACGCCCTCTAATAATCTACCGGGTCTCACAAAGGATCTCTCTCTACACAATAACCGATATGATTAATCACGTGATCTATTGGATCACTTCACTCCCATTAATCTAACCCAATCATTTTTATTCAGGTCACCCTCTCGTTTTATTACCACAATATGCAAGTTCCGTAATTAATCACAATACCCAATCAAAATAACACAAAAACGACTATATTAACATTGAATCAAGGTAAAATCCCGAAGGGAAACTTAGAACACCACCAACAATCCAAGATCCATCATCATCTCATACATTCAATGAACAAAAATAAAGAAAGAAAGGAGAAAGAACTTGGATCGGATAACCCGGGAAGGTAGCAGTGTCAGAAGACCCATATCCTCTCTCCTATTCTCTCTCTTCTTCTTCTTCTCTCCCTTGAAGCTTTCCCAAACATGGCAGAAGTAGAGCTCCCTTAGGGTTTCTTCATTAACCCTTTTATAGGTTTTTCTAATTTAGGCAACCTTAGGGCTTTTTCTGAGTCCAAAAGATTCGAATATTCCTTCGAAAACTTAAGTCGGAAAGGTTGTCCACGTGTTCTATCACGCAGGCCACGAACGTGGCATTATATGATTATTCTGCCACGATCGTGGCTCCTCACTACTGCTTCACGATCGTGGGTTGGGCCATGATCTAGCCCATGATCGTGGTCCTGGTTGCTCCTTCAGGTTTTCTCTGAAGCTCCTTTGTTCTTTTATATTTGCCCTGAAACACTAACAAACATATCAAGGCTTCTCAAAAATATAAAATTGAAGTTCAGAAGTGTTCTCTAACCCTCAAAACACACATATCTAACTAAATAACCGAAACCTAACCTAAACATGCATTAATAATTCAATTTAACTATTAAACATATACTAAACTACCCACTAAAACATTATATAGTCTACGACTGTCATGAACTAACATGTAAACAAAATTCTCTCTCCCACTCCTCTGTTACGGATAGCTTCCTCTAAGTCCTTTATCATAAGCAACCTCCACTTCTTTATTGTAGTGCGTTTTCTTTCTCCTTACCCTTTTTGTTTATGAAACATAGAAGTTTTGCACTAGTTCAAAACAGTTCCTTTTCTATTTACAAAATACATAAAATTTTGTTACAAAATGTTTCCATTTTGGTAGATGACCAAATAAGTAATTTTAATCTAAAATACAATCAATTTGTTACAAAACAATTGCATTTTGCTTAATGACAAGACAATCAAATTCAAACTAAAATGCAATCATTTAGGTTTAAAGGACAAAAAAAGTAATAACTCATTAAAAACTCTTGGGAAATTGACATATGGCTACAAGAGTAAAACATGCACCACAAACTCTACGTGTCAGTGAATAGAGGGTCCAATGAAAAATTTTAAATAAATTTAAGGTTAATTTAGCAAAACTCAAAATTTAAGAACTTAACATATGTTTTGAAAGACCAAATTTGACCTTTTTCTATAAAAATATTATTCTCTGTTTGTCTTCAATAATAATAATAATAATAATGATGATGATGATGATGATGATGATGATGATGATGATGATAATAATGGTAGTAATAATAATAATAGCAGCAGCAGTACTACTACTACTACTACTACTACTACTACTACTACTACTACTACTACTACTAATAATAATAATAACAACAACAACAACAACAACAAAGATTTGCTAAGTCTCTAATGTATTTTTGTTTCAATATTAATTTATCTCTTCAAAACGAAGCACAATTACGCGCCATTCCTTTTTTAAATAATTATTTACAAATTAATATTTAGTTTACAGATTAGAGGTTAAATTAACTATTTATGAAAATTAAACATAATTTATTCGGCAAGACTAGAGTAAGACTTATTCATTAAGTATATATACTAAGGACGAGTTGGGATGGACGACCACGCAATCCATCCCAACCGCTCATTTAATCCAACGGTCACATTCTCTCCCTCCCCCTCTCTGAAAATTCTAAATGTTGTGCCTCTCCAGTTATATCTGTTCAGGACGATCACGCAATCCATCCCA
>JAOTBA010000205.1:19632205-19648075 GCA_025629845.1 Erythroxylum squamatum
GCCGAACAACCAAATTTGGAATCTGTTGAAGATGTTCATATTGGCAATGATGAAGGAGCATTTGATTTTGACTTGAATGAATATTATAATTACTCATCTTTTTTTATCTTTTTGATGAAATATGGCTAGTGAGATTTGTTATCTTATTTTGTGTTGTGTTGGCGAACTTTTAAAAAAACTTGTATGTTTTGAAGTTTGAAGGTTTAAGTTAGATAAATAATTAAATAGTATGTTTAAAAATTATCTTATATATAATATATATATATAAATAAAATTTATATATTTATTAGTCACCGGTTCGATCACGGTTCAATTTTGGTTGAACCATTGACCCTTAAATCAGTTGCTTCTATGGTTTAGTCACTAATCCGGTTCTTAAAACATTGGTCCAACACGATCTACAACTTGTTCTCCTTGGACAACTTGGTTAACAAGATCCTTTGGTGGGAAAGGAGAAGAAAACTTGAAGAGATTTTTCCTTAGAAGAAAGAAGCCAAGGATGAGACACCTCTCATCCAAATTTCAGCTAGCTCATGCAAGATAGGAGAGAGAGAGATAAAAATTCAACAACCCCTTATATTCTTTCTCTCAATTTTGGTTAAGCCTCAAAGAAAGAAGTGAAGTGCATCCAATGCATCACATCCTTCCTTAACCAATCATAAAGAAGTCAATAAATGAGGCTCTTCTCATTTGTTTTAAGATGGCTATATGAAAAGACCAAAAACCTAAATCATACATCTCATTTTCGGTTTGTGTTGAAAAGAAGGAAGATGGTCCATCAAATGCACCTCTTTCTTATTTAATCCAATGAATGCTAATAGGTTACATGCTATCATTAAAAGACCACCATTAAATCATTTAATGATAAGGTTATTACTCCATTTAATGATGATAAAGCCTGTTAAAAACCATCTTAAATGTAGCAAACCAACGCTAAATGTACAGTACATTTAGCCAATTAAAACGAAAATTCCATCTCCTTTTATCTTTAATAACTTTGATTTAATTTAATTAATCAAATTAATCAAATTAAACTAAAGTCTAGCCCATTTCCAAATGTTCATATGGGCTTCTAATTAACAATTAATTGAAATAAGCCCAACATTCAATCATAGGCTTTAAAACCTCTATTTGTGTTTCTTACTTTGCTTGATAACCTTCCTAGAAACCAAATGGGAAATGTAATTGGACTTATATAATTCAAGCTCCAATAAGCCCAGAATTAGTTTAATCTCATTAGAATTAATTCTAGCTTATTAATTAAATGGAATTCCACTAAAGATAATTAGTTGAACTCTTAAATTACTAAATATTATTAGAAAAATGTTTCAAATAAGATTTCCTATTGCAAACTCTAATATGAACCATATTATAGCCATCCGCACAATAAAGGGTAAAATTACCATTTTGCCCTTGTATTGGTTTTTCCTTCTAGATCTCCCGTTTTACTCTATATGGTGATTAACACACATGATCTCATCTTGGTGTTAAGACTTGATGGGTAGCTAGTCCATCAAACTCCTGGAGCCAATTTAATCACCAATCTCTATAAAAGATCTAGAAGTGATGTTATCACTATAAACTCTTTATTTGAGTGCATGTTTCCTGATACATGTTTCAATTAATAATTCCAACATACAAACACTGGATTAATACTTTGTAAAAATCCATTCCGATCATATCAAGAATTATAATTAAACACATATGAGTTCACCACTCATCAAGATTGTGGTCCATAATAAGCAAATGCTAAAATGTATATTTTAAGACTAAAGTAATGGCCTACTTTATTCTTGAAAACATACTTGATTCTAGATTCACTTAATAGTGCCATATCGATAGTCGACTACTATCATGATATGAAACCCATCATTCCCTTGAAGTAAACTTCTTTACTTGCACAGAGATAAATCGCAACACTATAGTCAAAACCATAATCAAATGACAACCTTGAGAATTCAACTGTGAATCCATTATTTTAGATTCTTATAATATACATGTTTCCTATACATCTCTATGTAAATGTATATTACTTACAAAAGAATCTCGGTACCTTATAACTAGATATATAATGTTCATAAAAACTAAACTCTTTTGTTTTTATTAAAAATAAATATTTTCATTAGAAAACTATAACTGAAGAAGATTAAGTTACATGTAAATACACTTGCTTTCCAGGGCACTATATTTACATAACTCCAACAGAAACCTCATAGTGGTAGTTTTATAATAACATGGAGAGTTATCTATACCGTTAGTTTGGTTTTATATTAGCTCACAAGTGACAGAGAAAGTCAACTTGAAGGGGAAATTTCAAAAGCAAAAGTAAGGGGCAACGTTTAGGGATACTAACGTTGGGCTAGAATTAAAAAAATTGAAAGTTTAGGTTTTTAACTGCCATTTTTAAAGTTTGGACTATAATTGCAAAATTGAGCAAAGTTTATAATTTTTCACTTAACCCTAATAATAATGTAAAACATAGAAGTGCCATTTTACCCTTTTGTTATATAACTTACAGAGGAAAAAGTTCCCTTTCCCTTTGTCTAATTGTTATTACATTTCTCAAATTTATGCTTGCAAGATATATATCTGCTATTCCAAAGTATAATTTGAATTTATCTGTTTTTATATTTGAACATGTGTAAAAGAAAATTTTCTACAATGTCACGCAATCACTAGAACAGTCAAAACATATCTCTCTCTAATTGGGAATTATGATGTAATCCAATGTTAATTACTTGTTGCAATGACCTTTTCTGATTATATGAAATCTTATTGCTAGAAAATTAATATTACATAGTTTATTGAAATTTGAGAGGTTGATTATTGTGCCAAAAACCTAATGACTAAGGGGACCATTAGCTACCGAAGTTGTTGCAAAAATTGAATCAAATGGGAGTTTGGAGAATACAATGCTCTCATATGGTTCTTAGTGTTAAAAAAGAAGTTAAATGAAACATAAGTAAAAATAACGCAATATGGTGGATAAAATAATTTTTTGTACTTGAATGAAATTATAAGGAACAAATATGAATACACAAAAATAAATCTCATACAAAAATATCAATTTAATGTGAAAAACTTCTTAATGTGAGAAGTAAAAATCATGAGACTTAGTCCAAAAAATAATCTACTATAAAATTAATGATTATATAAAAAAAGTTCTCTAATAGTTCAAGAGTTCACATTAATAAATACTCATTAATAAGAGTGATTATCAATAATATGTATGTCAAAATTTATATATACTATTTTATATCACGACAGTTCTTTCCATATACAATGACAATTCTTCTCTTATATTGTCAATGTTAACTGCTTCTCTACAACACACTAAAGGGAGAAGATGGCAACAAGCACCTCTCTTATAATGTGACTTTAACAATTTTAAGAAAAAGGCAAAGCTTCTTTATGAAGGTTATAGCTTTCCATAAAAAATAAACATAATAAATCATTTTTTTTAATTATAATGGGCTTCACTTGAAGGTGACTCATAACAAACTTCCCCTCTGATTTAAGTGAGATCTCTGCCAAACTAGTAACAACTAGCATCAAACTTTTCTCATAATAAAGACTTCATCATTATGTTTGAATCATTATCTTTTGTATGCACTTTTTCAATATCAAGCAATTTAGAGTCTAGAACATTGCATATCTAATAATATCTCGCATCGATATGTTTAAACCTACTGTGAAAAGTAGAATACTTGTTAAAACGTATAGCATTATGACTATCACAATAGAAAAACATGCATCTTTTGATTAAAAATGACTTCTAGAAGAAACATTTTCATCCAAAGTAACTTCTTACAAGCTTCAGTTGTAGCAATAAATTCATCATTGGTAGAGAACAATGTAACTCAATTTTGTAACTTAGATTGTCAAGTAATAGCTCCCACTATAAAAGTAATCAGATAGCTTAAAGGGGACTTTATCAAATTAACATCACCTGCCATGTCTAAATCAGTATACCTAAAAAGAGTATGAATTCTTACTTCAAAAACACAATTTCAAATTGGAAGTAGTTCAAAGATATCTTATAACCCACTTTATAATATTTCAATGCTCCTTACTAGGATTGGAGGCAAAATTGTACTTAACTGTATGAGCAATATCAAGCCTTGTACAAATCATTGCATACGTCAAACTTTTATTAGAGATGCATAAGAAATATTCTATATGTCTTCTTTCTCTTTCTGATTAAATGAAGATTGTCTATTGTTAAGCCTACAGTGAGTTGCAAAAGATGTGCTTATCGCCTTAGCTCAAAATTGATAAAATACTTTCTCAATATACTTTTCTTGAGACAATCATAAGCCTAAAGTGAGTAGCTAGAGATATGTTTATCATCTTAGTTTTAATTTATGCAAAATTGATAAAATAATTTCTAAATATACTTTTCTTCAGACAATCATAATTTCTTTGCTTCTCTATCACAAATGATTTGTATGTCAAGAATTTATCTTACTGGTCCTGAATCGTTCATTTCAAAAAACTTAGCTCCTTTTTTAATCTGTTAACTTTAAAAGCCTTATAACTAACAATTAACATGTCATCATTTAAAGTAATAAAATGATAATCATTTTAAGAAATTTTTTGAAAAAATACGTAGGGAATAGAAGTAGTCTTCTTGTATCCTTATTATTTCATAACTGACTCAAACTTTTTATACCACTATCTTGGAACTTATTTCAAACAATACAAGCGTTTCTTCAACTTTCAAACCTAGTTATCCTTACCTTTCACCATAAAACCCTTTTTCTGCTCCATATAAATATCCTCATCTAAATCATTCTGGAGAATAATGATTTTCATATCTAGTTGTTCAACCTCTAAATCAAAATTGGATATTAAACCAATAATAGCTCTAATGGAGCAATTCTTAACAATATGTGAGAAAATATCTTCAAAATAAATTTCCTTTTTTTTCTATCTAAAGCTTTTAATAAGCATCTTGACTTTATATCGTAGATGAGAAGAATTGTCTTCATTCTTCACCTTATAAACCTATCGATCCTGTAAAGTTTTTTTACTCTTAGGCAAGTTAACTAGCTAAAAAATGATTATTATATAAATAAATCATCTTATCATTCATAGTTACAACCCACTCATCCTTGTGATCATTCTCTATAGCCTCTTTGTAGCTCATAAGTTCTTTACTGTTAGTGAGGAGCACATATTCATCAAATTAATAACGAGTAGATGAAATTCTTTCTTTTGTAGACCTTTTTAAAAGACCTACAAGTTCATTAATAACCTCAAGAATATAAGCATATACCTCATTACCAAAATCACCATCAACAACTCAAATTGATCATCATAAATATGATCTTGCAAATTATTTTAATATCCAAATCAACTACGTTATTCATTTGTTCCTTCATAACTAGATGAAGATTAATTATGTCATCAAAATCTTGAGACTTTGACCTTTGTGCCTTCTTAATATCTTTAACAATTTGATGCTCTATGAAAATAAGGTCACAACTTCTAACAAGCTTATTTTCAACTAGATCATATAACTTGTAATAGAACTCATCATAACCATAACCAACGAAGATATAATGCTTTGTCTTGACATATTTTTTAAGACCTCTCATTTTTTGGCACATGTACAAATGGTTTATAATCAATACATGCAAATAGTTATAGAAAACATCTTTACCATTCCATATACAATTAGGAACTTTACCTTGAAAAGTAATAGCAGAAGATAAGTTGATAACATATGCAGCAATATAAACCTCACCCCAAAACGATTTAGGCAACTTTGCTTATGAAAGAAAACATACAACTCTCTCTATTAATGCCCTATTCATCCTCTTTGTCGGACATTCAACTGAGTCTTGGGAGTTGGCTTCTGGTGTACCCTGTTGTCCGCAGTACTCATCACAAGTTTCACAGTACTCATAACTATGATCTGTACGTATATTTTTTAACTTCTTTCTAGACTCTCTTTCAACAAATCCCTAAAAATATTTAAAGACGTCAAATACCTAATCTTTTAATTTCAAGATATAAACTCAAACTTTTCTTAAACAGTCATTAATAAATGTTACAAAATGAAGTTCACAACTAAAAGTCCTTATCTTCATTGGATTATGAAGATCTGTATGCATCAACTCAAGTAATTTTGATTTTCTAAAAGAAGAATATCTCTTGAAGAAACCATATTCTTTTATTAGCCAAATAGTAAGCACATTCTTGCAATTTTACAATGTTAAAATTAGAAAGTACATTCTTATTGACCAAAGACTTAAATCACTTTTTACTAATATGGCTAAGTCTTCTTTGCCATAATTTTAAAGAGTTATAACTCTCAACTACATTAATATTATCAATGAAAACTAAAATTTTAGTCTAGTACAAACATGAAACTTCTTTCCACATGCCACAACCAAAGAACCTTTAGTGGTTTTACAATGAATACCACTTAAAGTATTGAAATAACCATCATCATGAAGAACATTGGTAAAAATCAAATTCAAACAAATATTAGGTGCAAGTTTAACATTCTTTAAAAGTAACTTGAAGCCATTGTTGCTTTCTAATATAACAGTCCCAATGCCAATAACCTTTGATAGACCATCATTACCCATCTTAAAAATTTCTATAATCACTTGAACTATAAGATGTTAAGAAATCCTTCCTTGTCATATGAAACTAAGCACCACTGTCAATAACCCAAATTGACTAATCGAAAGCAATGCTAGTCATATCTTCATTATGGACAGGCATAAATCTTTTATAGTAATTAATAGTGATAACATGATCATCACTATCTTTTCCTTTCTTCTTTTTCTTGTCCTTATTCCCCCTTTTAAGCTTAAAATAAAAGTTCTTGATATGTCTTTTTTTATCGTAATGATGACATTCAAGATCTTTGTACTTTGACTTTGGTTTGCTCCTACTCTTACTTTTGCCTCTGTTATTTTGTTCCCAATATCATTTTTTGCTCGTACCTTGTTTTCAGTAACCAAAACTTCTTAATGAGAAATAAGACTATTTTGACTTTTTCATCTTACTTTTTCATTCAAAATAGTAGATTTTACATAATCTATCACTATAGCACTAAGAGTAAAAACTAGTAAAGGTCACACAAAAATTATCCCAAAAATTAGGTAAAATATAGTACTAAATATCATATTTACATCGTATACTCATGTACAATAGTTATTCAAAGCACCTTGAAATTCATTCAAGTAATTAGAAATAGAACTACCTTCTTTGTACCTCAAATTCATAGCTTGTTTAAGCAAATAATAGTTTTTTTATCTATCTTTGATGCATATAAGGATTCAAACTTATCTTATAAAATCCTAATATGTCAATCATTTGAGATGTGATTCCAAATATTATCATTTACCCATTGTCTAATAAAACCACAAACTATCTTATAGTCAAATTCTCATTCTTCATCACTTTTAGACTCGAACTTTTTAGTGGCAAATACTGGTAGAGATATCTTTTCACAAACAATAAATCTTTCATTTTTTCTTTCCACTATAAGAAAATTACAAATTAGCGATGAAAAATTACCGAAGGAAACAATACTATAGTAAATTACAAACAGAAAATCAGTTTCTATCGATAACTTTGTCAAAAAAAAATTACATTTTGCGATGAACAAAATATTCATCAGGAAAGTTGAAGGGAAATTATCTCGGCAATTTTTTGAAGGAATATACTGACGGAAGAGCGATGTTCGTTGGTAAAATAGGCGGGAGTGCTTGGCGGCATAAACAAGCACTAGAGTGTACTGACGAAAATGGATTCTGTTGGTAAATTACTGACGGAATAACGATTCCATAGGTAAAATTGAAAGTTAAGCGTCATCGTTAGCTTCGGCTTCAGCATTTTTAATAAAATGAAAACGATGTCGTTTGGTTTAACACCAATTGATGTCGTTTTCATACAACTTTAAACCTACCGAAGCCCACCCGCTCATGTTTCACTCTTTGGTTTTCTCTCTATCTTATCTTTGTTTTCTCCTTTTCCACTGTCAATGGTCCCTGTCATCGTCACAGTCCGAGGCTTCCTGTCGTCTGTCATTCGTCGTCCATCATCCATCGTGTGTGCTTTGATTTCCTCGCTATCTTCCCTGATCTGTGTCCATCTTCTTCCATCCCGTGCCATCATCGTCATCTTCGTTTAATCGTCAGCTACGGTAAGTGGTCCATCTAGTTTACTTGTGATGGTGACATTATTGTATTTGATTTTTGTTTTTTACTAGGTTTTGAGTATTGCTTTGATTGTATAGGTTTAATCATCAATTATATGTTTTGTTTAATTTGATTGTATGGGTTTAATCGTCGATTATGTCTTCATTTAATCGTCAGTTGTGTGTTTTGTGTTTTACCTCGTTATGCAATTAGGATGGTGTACTGCGTTTGGTTTTGTGTTTTGCACTTGGGACAATTTTTATAACGAGTGAAGTTGCCTATTTCTTTATAACATCTTGTTACATTGTGAAATTCATTATGTGTGTGGGACCTTTTGAATTTGATATATACTATATAATTTATCTTTAATTCTTTCTTTAACACTATTGATCTACATAAAATTAGTGAACATTCAAATATAATTCAAGTCATGTGGTGCCATCATAGTATATGTCACAATGGTCCCTATGTGTTGAATTGATGTACTACACACTCTTTATGTTTGATTATTATTATTATTATTAATAAAGGAAAGTATGTACAAGCTAGAGAGAGTAAGATCTCTCAATACAACAAGCACAGAACAAGACCCCCTGGACAAAGAAAACATCAAAGAGGAAAAAGGTTCTTAGATGGCTGGACATCAAACTTCTTAGCTAGATCCTAAGCCCCCTGGAGACCCGAAATGGATAAAGAACAAATAATTCTGAAACAGGCAACAGAGACAAGTTGCAAAGGGACCAACAAGCTATGTTCCAATTAAGAGCACATATAGCTACAAAACCAGAACACTCAAACCAAACAAAACAACTGTAAAGTGATCTGTTGTCCTAAAGCTCAGGGGAATTTAACTGCTGGAGTGAGTTGCTGCTGTTAGGCTTGGAAACCGTCAGATATAGATAGATTACTGCAGGTGACCCACTCTGCCTCATTGGCGAACTGGTGATTGTGTACCTGAAATAGCAACTGCATAGATATGATAGGAAAAGAAAACTCTCTTTCCTTACCTACACTCAGTGTTTACTCTGAGTTGCTCTTGAATTTGGGTGAGAACTCTAGCTATCAACCCATCCACCTCCATGGCTTCATCTTTGAAAGACCTGGCATTGCGTTCTTTCCAAAGGTAGTAAACTGCTGAGGAAAGGATAATAGGGAGGATAGTGGGAATGCTACGAGGGTGGGATTGGTTCAGCCAAGGGGGAAAGGAATGGAGAGATAGATGCAGAGGGAGGGTTAGATAGAAATAGGACAGACAATATGCCCACACAGTTTGGGAGTAGGAGCAGGCAAAGAATAAGTGGGCTATGGTTTCATTGTCTTGGAGGCATAAGGAGCAATAATTAGGGGTATGAAGGAAGGGAAGACGGTCTCTAGTTTGTAGTTTTCCATAGAAGGCCAACCATAAGATGAAGGAGCATCGGGAACTGTTGCCTTTGTACCAAACTAGGGAATGCCAAGGACGGATTTGTATGGGGGGTCTGAGAAAGTTATAGGCTGAAGAATTGGTATACTCAACCTGTGTGGCTGACCCAGCTAACCACTCTAAACAATCTGGTTGAGATGTATTGGGATTGTAAGGAATAGGGTCCAAAGAACCCAAAGTCTCAGCTATGAGCTCTTGCCAACTCCACATGTGATTCCTGATCACCTCTGACACCGTGGCTGCCATGGGTAGTCCAGAGCTATTAATATCCCGAGGGGTAGAGAAGTGCTGGAGAATGCCTCGCGGATGCCATGGATCCTGCTAAAAGTTAGTAGAAACTCCATTGCCTATCCTAAATCTAAATTGGTTCCCTAGTTGATCTCTCACTGACAAAATTTTCCGCCAACTCCACGAACTATTGCTAGACGGTTGGATACTCCAAAAATTGCCCCTCCGCAGAATTATTGAATGAACCCATTTCACCCAAAGTGCTTCAGGATCATTAAACAGAATCCAAATCCTATTGCCAAGTAACACATAATTCCAAGTAGACAAGTGTTTAATCCTTAATCCGCCTTCCTTTTTGGATCTACAAATGTCAGACCATTTAACCTTAGCACTGGTTGTAGAAGTACTCGACCCTAACCAAAGAAAAGCCCTAATTTTAGCCTCTAAATCCTTAAGAATAGAAGAAGGAAGGATAAATATGGAAGACCAATAGACCTAAAAGGATGAAAGCACCGAATTGATCAGTTGAAGTCTACCAGCATAGGAAAGGGATTTATTGGTCCACTTATTAATTCTAGCTTCAAGTTTCTCCAAAAGAGGCCTACAATCCCTTCTGGAGAGTCTCCCAGTGATAAGTGGAACCCCCAAATATTTAATGGGGAGGTGACCTCTCTTGAGACCTAACAGGTTTTCTATAGAAGGAGTTAAAGAACCAGACTCTGGGGACAGGAAGAAGTGGCTTTTAGTAGGATTCATTTCTAAGCCGGACACGAGAAAGAAGGACCTCAAGCTATCAAACAAGGAGGACACAGAGTGTTGATCAGCATGACAAAACAACATAAGATCATCAGCAAAAAGCAGATGGTTAATTTTAAGAGAGTTGCACCTCCAATGGTATTGGAAAGCAGGATTGCCATCTAGGCTCTTGTTCAACCATCTAGAGAGGACTTTCATACATAAAATGAAGAGAAACGGAGATAATGGATCCCCTTGCCTTAGCCCTGACTTCCCTCTAAAGAATTGGGATGGGGGTACCATTGACAAGAATGGAATAAGAAGGTGAGGAAATGCATTCACGGATCCAAGCCACAAATTGCCCAAGAAGACCGACTGATACTAAAACATTGATCAGAAACTCCCAGTGGATGGTATCATAGGCTTTTTTGAGATCAATATTGAAAGTACAATGCTTATGAGTATTGGAGAGATGGTAATTCCTAAGGATTTCCTGAGCTAGCAAAATATTGTTGCCAATGCGACGATTTTGAACAAAAGCACTTTGGTTAGGGCTGACTATTTGGGGAAGAATCCCCCTAAGTCTATTTACTAAGATCTTGGCGATTAGCTTATAAAGAAAATTGCAACAAGAAATTGGTCGATAATCCTGGACTGTAGACGGTTGGGGTATCTTGGGGATAAGAGTGGCCCATGGGCAAATAAATTTTGAATGGCTTCAGTAACTTCTGGACCTATTATTTGCCAAGAATGGCGAAAAAAGTAACCATTAAAACCATCTGGGCCGGGGGCCTTGGTGGGGTGAAGGGAATTGAAAGCCCGTTGAACCTCTTGAGGAGTGACTTCCTCAACAAGAGGAGAAGTGAGGCTATCAGGAAGAGGACTAGGGAAGAGAGATGCCACAAAATCTTGAGAAGGGGGAAGAGATTGAGAACTACCTAAGGAGAGTTGAAAGTGATCCCTGAACTGGGTTTGAAGCTCCTGGAGCCCTACAATTCTAGTACCATTGGGAAGGCATAAAGAATGTATACTGTTTCGATTTCGGTGAGCTATGAGGGTTTGGTGAAAAAATTTAGTGTTCTTATCCCCCTCTTTGAGCCATTTTATACGGGAAGCCTGCTTGAAAAAGGATTCTTGATCGCTGAGGGCTCTAAGCAAAGCCTGAATGGCATCCAATTCTCTATCTTTAAGCATAGGAGACTGAGGGTCTATTCGAAGCTGATCTTGAATATTATTGAGGTTGGTCTGACAACTAGCCACCCGAGCACTAACATCACCTATTTGACTAGAATTAAGGGATTTGAGGGCCCTCCTTACCAATTTGAGCTAAGACACTACCCGAAACATAGGAGTACCTCTACACTGACTACTCCAAGCTTCTGCAACAGTGGGAAGAAATGAAGGTTGATTGACAAGAAAATTGGAGAATCTGAAGGGGGAGGATCTCTTAGGAAGGAGGTGCATGGCCTTAACCACCAAGGGAGAATGGTCGGAGAAGTTAGGATTATTAAGAGTGACACTATAAGAAGTGGGAAACTTAGAAGCCCACTCGAAGTTAATGAGAGTTCTATCCAACTTTCGGGCTACATAAGGAGAACCACTTTGTTTGTTGGTCCAAGTAAAAGTAGGACCACTAGCATTCAGATCAAACATTGCACAATCATCTACACACTATCTAAGATCCCTCATACCCTACAAAGCTGAGGAACTAAGGGGGGCAGCCTCGTGAGGGAACAAAATAGCATTAAAATCCCCCGCTATCAGTCAAGGTTGAGTGCCTACTGTGGAGGAAATGTGGGTCAAAGCAGCCCAGAGGTGTTTCCTATAATGGAGATTAGTGGAACCATACACACAAGTAACTAACAAAGGAGAGGAACTATGGATGGGAAGAACCTCTAAATGGAGAAATTGATCAGTAGAGCTTAAACGGGAACAAGTAAATCTGTCGGGATTCCAGCCAATGACAACCCTAGCAGTGGAGGCTTGATCTATGTTTGTGAAGTACTGCCATCCAGGAAAAATTACAGAACATATATCATTCAAAAAGGAGGGGGATCGAATTCTAGTTTCAGCTAAGCACACAAAAGCAGTAGACATATTCCTAAGACTTGCCTTGACAGCAAGGTGTTTATTAGGGCTATTGAGCCCTCTAATATTCCAAAACACCAAATCCATAAAACAGACCTTCCTAAGATAAACCTACTTGATCTACTTGATCTTCCTCCTGGATTTCCTATTCGATTTGCTAGTAAAATCCCCCTCTGCCCCTCCCTGAATACCAGAACTACATGGAACCAATTCAGAACTAGGAGAGGAAGGAGAACTACTTACTTGAGGTGCTGCAGGGGGTACTGGAGCTGCGGAGTTGCCACTGTGGTCACCTCCCTGCGGGCTATCTTCGGATACTAGTGTTGTGGGAAGGGTTGTCTGTATGCCTAGACAGCCACTGCCAATGTGGCCCTCCAAGTCTGACTGATTTGGAACCTGAGGATCCGTAGGTTCTGCTGGAGACTCTGCATTCAAGGGTGGTTGGGTACTGGTGGGTACTAAAGTAGTAGGCTGCTCTTGGTGTGCCGGAAGGGTGACATTCCGCTCTGCCAGTTCATGCACCAATTCCTGTTGCAAACCAGTGGAAAACTTCCGCCCCGTGGGGGGCCAAGCCTTCTTAGAAACCGAAGGATCTGGCTGCCATTCATACTCTATTTTGATTTCCTTATAGGTTGCTACCCCTCATCGGTATAAGTTGCCAGCTTAAAGGAATCAAGCCAAGGTGTATGGAGTTCCAAATCCACACAAACCCGCGCATAGACTATTTAGGTCATCTTAGCTGTAGGTGTATCCATGAGAAGAGGGACACCGACTGCACTTACTATACGTCCAAGGCCTTCAGTCAACCAATACTCTTTAGGGACATTGTAAAACCGTGTCCAAACAGGGGCTGAGCGAACCACCTCTAACTCCCCTCCATTCAAACACCATTTCCGTAAGAACAGAGGCTTGCCTTGTATATACCATGGTCCTTTCTCCAGGACTTCATTCATACCAAACTCAGCATCAAACTTAAAGAGGAAGTTATTTAAACTGGTAATGAGGATCTCCTTCAGTCCAAATGTAGCCCATAATCGTGTGAGAACTCGCTGGACTAGAGGATAAGCTGGGCGCTTACCAAGGAAAAAGCCGATGAGAGTTGTTTGAAATTGAGTCGCGCCTTGCTTGGCCAATTTCAGAGGAGGGGTAACAAAGATTTGGTTATCCTTTACTTCCGAAGGGTAGTAGGTTAGAGATTTCTCCGTAGCTGAGGTTCCTAAGCCTACAGCTACGACTGATTTCTAGGTACGTTGAGCTACTGAAAGGGCCTCCCCCGGCAAGTGGGTTGAAGCCAGGGCCTGAGAAGAGGGAGGAGTAGGCGGAAGGGGTTAGGAAGGGATAGAGGGGCGGCCTTAGAAGGGGACAAAAGCTGGGGTGATGGGAGGTTAGGGTCATGGTTTTGGGTTCGATGTGGGGAAGGAGAAGAAGGAGATTTTTGCACAAAACCAGACGAAGAAGGTAGGGGTTGAAGAGGAGATCGTACGGGAACCAAAGGAGGAGAGGAGGAGGAAGCCATGGAGAAAAGGTTCAGTCGCTAGAGAACACCGAAACTAGGAGACTCAGTAAATCGTTTAAGAATCGCTCGCCGCACTGATTATTATTATTTACATGCACGATCAATCTTAAGTACCAATATGGAGAATAGGAGAAAACCCTTGTTCTTGAAGGAATTGAAAAAATTATGAAAAGTTCAAATTCTTGTCTTATATGGAACTATGGAGATCATAATGAATCAAATACATTATTTCTAGATGATTCACAATATAAGGTTTTACGTAATCTATTATAAATTTACTATTTACCCTTTATCTTTATTATAGGTGTATAATTGCTTTCTTTGTTTCATGATTTTACACCTTCCTATTTATATGTCTAACCTCTCTTTTTTTTACGTAGGGAGTTGAAGTGTTTCCTCACTCGTACCGATATTAAGATAATAACAATTCTACCTTAGGTGAGATACTCTAATGATTGCTATTTCTCTATTATTAAGTTAATACTACTTAACCACTTATGAGTGCTTCAATCTTATATATATATATATGGTTTTGGGCAAGATTGAAAGGTGATCTTCATATGTATTTAGACTGATTGGTTAGGGCATCACATATTCCAAATTATATTACTTAGAATCTATATGGTCAACATGCCATATGTCCCTAGTGCTTTTACTTGCATGAGTGAAATTCCTAATTCTTTGTCAAAAGAAGGTCCAAATGGTTAATCCTAAGAAAGGTTCTATTTATTTTCCATATGTGATTTCTTCTTACCCAATCATCTATCCTCACTAGGTCATCTTCATAGCAATTATATTGCAATACCTCTGAAACTGGATCCATAATGAAAAATATGATAAATTAATTGCAAGTTTTTAGTTGTAATTATGTCAATAAATAAGAAAAGCATAGAAATTTAGTCTAGCCAAATGGTAAGAGGTGAGCATGTGGAAGCTATAAAACCTTGAGGTCATGGGTTCGAGTCGTGGCCTCACCCATGACCAAAGAGGATAGTACCTTTCAGGGTTGTGGTCGTGTGCAAACTTGAGGTACTTCGGTACGCAAAACACGGGCCCAACGCAAAACACGAACCCAACAGTATATATTGGAGTTGTACATCGGATATCAAGATACAATCTTTTGTAATAATATAAAGTAATTTTGTATGCCCGGAGATGATTAAAGTCTCACGGGCTGATTTTGATACGTGGTTTAGAATTGTTATAATAGTAATTGCTTTGGAATTGGAGACATTAGATATACCGAGACATGTCGGAAAGGTACACATCAATTAAGTTCGAGGTAATCATTGTGTATTCAAGGATTGAATATAAGACCAAGAAGAAAATTATAGAGTTACTTACAGATTATGATTGTACAAATGAATGCTTCACTGTAAAGCTAGTCTTGTCTCTGAGGCATTTAATTGAAATCCCAATGGCAGTAAAGCATGAAATTACATATAAAGGTCACCTCATCTAGTGTAATAAAGAGCATAGATTTTGGACAAAATGAAGTATCCCTAGCTCTTGAAGTAAGAGCAATTCCATATGAAGGAATTGACAAAGCCCAAAAACTGAGAATACGGAATTAGGAATTGAGATGGAATATGCATTTCGAGTCTGAGTAGGACAAACGTTACTTTGTAATTGAAAAAAAAGGGACGTGTATCAAATAAAGATACTTGAGCAAAGAGGAAGTTAGAGAAAGCAGGTTGTAGTAACCTAAGCCCTACAGT
>JAOTBA010000205.1:19648175-19660927 GCA_025629845.1 Erythroxylum squamatum
CTGACTTGAGCGTCGGAGGGGCCTCCCGGGAAACAACTCCCGGCCCGCCGTTGTCTGTTTTGCAGGTATCTCACAGTTAGAATCGCACAGACCATAGATCAGAACAACGACATTCAACCTCAGCAGAATCCGGTTGAACCAGAATTCAATGCAATTATTTAGAGATATAAAAAGTTAATAAAAAATATAACTAGATGGATGATGAGGACTTTTGGTTATCTTAATTAATTTGTTGAACTTCCCTAAAATTGAAACTTCTTTAATTTAAAAGTGAAGAAGATTGATTTTTCTTAATGACAAGTAAAAGTTTAATTGTGTAGATATTTAATATATGCAAAACATGCATATATTTTACTATTCTTTTGCCTTATTTTAATGCTTAAATTACTTTGGTTTACTCAATTTATGATATGTTTTTAGGTAATTATAAAAATTTTGCTTGGAGTAAGCCTTAGCTGAATTGAAGAAGATTTTAAGTGAAAACGTGAAGAAAACACATGCAGTTCTTGGGTGATCAAATTTGTGTGCCAACTCATATCCTTTTCCGACCACTTGAAGATGAAGACACGATTATAGATATGGTCTAAAGGGAGATGGTATAATAGAGAGAATTTCTCAAGGGCAATATGGCCTGGGACACGTCGTGTCTAAGCCCATGGCCACGGCCATGCGCAGAGAAGTTATAAAAAGATACATGAACTAGGGAACAGGCATTGTAGAGTCGATATGTCCCTCTCTAGAATGTTACAAAATATTGCATGGTCTATGAATTGATCATTTCCCAGACCATTCCTTAAGAGAAAAGGCCAGATATATTAAATAAAAACCCTAATTTAAAGGATCATTCTTTTCTATTATAAACCTAGGATTAGCCACTAGGCGGTATAAGAACCCTCAAGAGATCATTTTAATGTTTTTTTTTTTTTTTGTAATAAAGATGAGGATTGGAAATCTTCCCAACAGATTAAATTAGAGTGGAGAGATTTTATCTAGAATTCTTTCTATCTTGATGTCTTTTATTTTATCTCTTATTATATTTATTAGTGAAAACATGTTTTGTGGATAGTTTATTTATATGTTAGAAAGGTAAACTCTAGTATTGTCTTTTTAAAGGATTGATTCAATATCATTCATGAAGTGAGATTTATTTATGTAAAATATCTTTGAATACTCTTAATGTGGACAATTCGAGAGAACCAACATATATATGGACCACGATTTAGATATTAGGAGTTTCATGAAGTACTAGAGATAGGCTTACATAAATTCTCTAGTGTTAGGGTCAATTATTTCATAGAAATCTTCAAAAGCTAATACATTCTTGGGAGTTTTAATTAGATAGAGTTATCCAATAAATTAACTTGAGAATAGGTGGTTGTGTCGTGTGATAGGCCAATTTTACAACCTGGGAATTTATGCTAGTCTAAATTATAAAGACCTTCTAAGTTTATTAAATCATGACTACAAAGATAACCCTCATCTAAACTCTACTTATTTATATATATAACCAATAAGTACAATTCAAAGCAAGCAATCTATGTACTTATTCGTTTGCTTCTTTGTTTAAATTTTATTTCATTTATTAATTATTCTATGTCAATCAATGTACATCTATTTTAATTCTTTAAACAGTTAATAGCAGGAGAATGATCTAAAATATATAGCTTCTTCGTGGAATGGATACCCTATTTATTACTATATTACTCATCAATAATGAGTACCCTTGTCTTAGGTTTTAAGTAAATATTTTGTGATATGGAAAATTTTAGTAAGAGAAAACATATAGTACGTATAATAAAGTTTGAAATAAATGTAATGTATCTTATAATAAAAGTCCACCAAAGCTCATCTTCATTAACTCAGACTTAATGAATCCTTATTAAATTTTTTTTTAAAAAAGTTAAAATATTCCATTTTGAGTACAAGTTACCCCTTTCTTTGCTTCTATTGATTCTTGATATAATGCATAAATTCAAAGGCAATAGTACGTTGTTCAAGATGAGGTGACCTAGGATAAAAGGACTCTGGTTCTTAGATATTAAAGAATTAAGAACTAGCTTTATTGTGTTTGCAATAGTTTTATGAACTGATACATTACAAGTAATTGGTCTATAAACCACAAATTTCTCTAGAGGATTGCACTTTGTGATTAATATGATTAATTAATTGATACTAAATTCTATTCACCAAATTATTAAAAGAAAGAGAAGAGAAAATTTTTAAAGGATTGAGAAGATTGGTATTCATTTCTTATTGGAAGTAGGTTGGTTACAGATAATATAACCATTGTGACATCCATAACAAGCATTTGGCTTAGCTAATGACTTGCATCTAAGTGTTGCTATATATATATAAACAAAACGATTATAGTCATACACCTTGTCTATAAGGTTAATTTGATGGTTACCTCTGTTGAATATCAACTAGGAACTCCCAGGTGGGTCTTAATGCCTCACTTCACCACCGAACCAGAATTTGCGTTACGAGTTTATATTGTCATATTTAATAATTCTCTCTTACAATATTACTACTGGAATTTAATCTTTTATAGTTAGCTCCTAGGGAAGTATAGAAGATGTAGGTTTGTCAGTTCGGATGTGCTTCTAAAGATTGGGAGATATGGAGCACATTATGAATGGGACTGCGTAGAAAAGTTCAATTTATATGCCACTTTCCCTATCCTAACCGGTACCTTAAAGGGGTTATAAAATAGAGGTGACAAACTTGTTACTGCTTCATTTGGCTAACGATGCTTTTCCGTATGATTGTAGTTTTTTTTTTTTTTTTGTTAAACCATCCGGTATCCGACGTCACACGGGCAATCGACTAATCTGAATTCGAGCCGGGTTGGACCATACAGGCGGCAAAGCTCTCCCTCACAAGTGCAGCTCCATTCCCAAGACTCGAAACCGAGACCTTGGTTAAGGGAGGAGGAGCCCCAGCCACTCCACCACAGCACTTGCGGGTATGATTGCAGTTTGACCAAAATGAAGTCATGTATTTGCTATTTTTTTCTGTTCTTTTCCTTCTTATTTTTTTGCATTTTTCCGTGTCCTTTACAAATGGAATACAATTACTTGGATTGCAGCTTCATGATCCTTCAATGCTTGATATACCGATAGCACTTTGAAGTCGCTAACAAAGTAAGGAATGTGTAATGATGCACTATAATTATATAGCGCTTTGTTTCGTGTTGAAGGCTGAATGGTTTATGATATTGAACCACCATTCTACTAAAGCCAACCAGGTATTCCATTTTGATGGATAATTTCCTGCCATACATTGGAGATATGTTTCAAGGTCCTTGTTTAAGACTTCTACTTGCCCATCTATCTAGATATAGTATGTTGTTGACAAGTGCAAGCCAAATCCTTCTTGGCGATACGAGTTCTCGGAAAAAGGAACTAAGGAATTTGGGATCATGATCATTAGCGATTGTTGATGGCATTCTATGGAACTTAAAAGCATTGATCATAAAGAGTTGAGCTGCTACTTTTACTAAGTATGTATTGAGAGCCACGAAGTGGGTTTATTTGCAAATATGTCAACAATCACCATTATTACAGAGTATCCTTTAAAGTTGGCAATCCCTTAATAAAATCTACGTTATTGTCCTACCATCATTATTGAGGTATTGATAATGGTTGTGGCAATCCAACAAATAAATTGGTATCATATTTGTTTTGCATAGAAATTTAATGTCCTCTAACCCTTCTGAATCCCCTTCCAATAAAAAAGAGTTTGGAGCCTTTTAAATGTTGCAAACATATCTGAATAACTTCTACTAGTGCTTTCATGAACTCAATTCAGGGTTGCAACCCAGTACCACCCTTCCTTTCCACTTCAAAACATTATGCTGGCATTGATAGTTGCTAGAATATAAGGTCCCCTTTGATAAGCCTGAAAGCTATCCTCATCCTAACTTATCTTGATATCCTTTAGCAGCTCGGTCTGCACCTGCAATAAATAGTTCCACAATAAGTAAGATAATAGTTCCACACTACTAACATCATTTCTCTGAAATATTTTGACATAAAGCGTCACTCGCCCTATTGTTTTGACCTTTCTTACACTTTATCTCATAGTCATAACTAAATAGCTTTAATAACCTCGGTTATTGGAAGTGTGTACACATCCTTTGTTCCAAAGATATTTTAAGATCTTGCAGTCTGTGTGAATCACAAATGGTTTTCCTATCAAGTAGCGACGCCAATATTTGATGGCCATTACTGTTAGAAATTCCTTTTCACATATAGATAAAACATAATGCTTGGCAAGAAGCTTATCTTGCATAAGTACTCCTTTTAATCTCACTTCCCAACCATCAGTTTCGATAATAAAAGGTTTTAAACAATCAGGAAATGCGAACACAAGGGCTATTGTTAAAGCTCTTTTGAAATCCGCCAAACGCGTTTTGATTCACAATTACATTCAAAGGCAATTGGCAAGTGGCTTACGCTTAACACCATGTTGCTTGATGAATCTTCCATAGTATCTAATTAAGCATAAGAATCCCCCTACTATTTTGGGTACTGACCAAGTAGCCCCTATTTTGCATGTACCAATTACTATACCTAAGTTGGCCCATATGTGCATTTGTTGCCCGTTAACGGAGAAAAAACAAAGGTGATGTGCTAACACTTCCAGCGTAGCTCTCAGATGCCTCGTACGTTCTTCAACTGATTTACTATAGATGAGGGTATCGTCAAAGAAGAAATGAAAGAACTTCCCCGCATGTGTTCTAAATATCTCATTGATCAAACTTTAAAATGACGAGTGAATATTAACGAACCAAAAATCCATAGTAGCTTCGAGGGTTTTGGGAGTTGTTCTGAAAATGTGTGGATATACATCCTAATCTGGTGATATATTGACCTTAATTCTAGCTTAGTGTAAGAACAGAGACTATTAACCCAGAAATCGCAGCAAGGAAATCACGTATATTGATATTCTCAGTAAGGAAGTACACAACAGGGCAAATACAGAGGAAATTGGCAGAAATAGAAGGATCGAGAAAGAAACTCTGGTACAGGGTACTCAGATGACAGGAGAGAGAAAAGTTCTAACCAATAATATGTCAATTTCATACCCATCTCAGTATGCCCTATTCGTATTTATACACAGCACTAATTCCTTATAACTGAATCTAAATCAACTCATTGCTAGCCCACCACGTAGCCTTTTAGGACCACTGGATCCTTCTTTTCTCGCTGTAATCTTCTAGTAGCGATCGGCAGAGCTGTTGACTCACTAGTATCACCTGTGGTAGCCTCGGCAGCACTAGAAGATGGGCCAGGTTTCATCACACAAACTTCAAATAGTGTAACTTCTCATTGACTGGCATGAACATTGCACTCTATGATTTGCCCAAACTATGAGAAACGCTGTAATGACACATTTAACAGTTGTATGCAGGAGATTTTAGCAATGTAAATTGGTTCTGCCTATGTCCTTGGCAGAAATAGCTAGTAAAAAGCTTAGATGTTTTAGCTCCACAGAGCAACTACAATGAAATGAAATATGTCTGATGTTAAATTCTGCAACCTTGTGGTTGTTTTCTTGAATGACTTTAAACTGTACTCTTTTGCTTCAATTTAAAATCAAAATGACATAAATTCTAAAAGTGAAAATATATGGCGATTCAAATCTCACGAGTCTTAATTTTCTTTAATTATATGCGATTTAAAAAGCTCTTATCAAATGATCTGAATCTTTAGTTCTTTTGATTCTTCTTCTTCTCTTGATTGTAATCCAATAAGAGGTGCACTTTTTGTGATTTGGTCTTCCAATGTGCCTTTCTCTTTTTATTTTCTATTAACAGCCTATTGGTTTTTCATATCTAACTTTGAACATATTGAAGGAAATCTGGGATTCACTAGCATTGGATGTACTAAATCAGGCCACTGGTATGCAATGAACTCTTGAACTATGACCTTTTTTTTTTGCCTTTCTTGGTTAAAAAGTAGTAGTAAACAAACAGAGAACATTTTCCTTCTCTAGCAATTTTCTTTTTTCTGAAGGCACATGAACTCATTATCATGATCTTAATACAGTTTAATATCAAAATTTCTGTACATCCTCTAGCTCTCTTTGCTTGATGTTTTTTGCATTGTAATTTCAGATCCCACGGCAAGTGCTGATCTTGCTGTGATTTTAATGCAAGAAGGTTTAGCAAACATTTTCCTTGTTGGTAAAAGGTATAAATATCTCATTACTGCTTAGTTGTTTCCACATTCCGTTAAAATTATTCTCCATATTGTAATGCACAAGTCAAGCTGGTCCATTATTTTCTGGACATATAAGCAATTATTGCCTTCTTAAAGGGGTCTAATGCAGTTTGGATGGTAAAATACATAACAACGGGCAATGTGATCAGACATGCTGTTATAGAACACTAAGATGGTTCACGTACAACTAGCCCCAAAAGCCAAAATTTGTTGATGGCCTTTCATGATTGCTTTAATAATTTTCATTTCTTTTTTTCTTTTGTTAGTTGAAATGGTAATGCATGTTTGTAACATTTCAATGTTCTTGTTAGGAGGATAGTGATCCTATTTAATCTTGGTAGGACTTGCAAGTGGTTTTTAATGTATTTTCTTTTTCTTCACCTAAAAGCATTCAATTGACAAGATTTGTGCTCTTTAAGGGCTCTAATTCATAATAACTATGGCTCTGTCTTGTCATATGTGCTATTCTATATTTTTGAATTTGCTAATTCTACTTTACTAACCTAGTATGACAACCACTCGATCGCGGATAGAAACTTCAATCCCTCGAAAACATGGGCCTGCAATTGCTGGTTATGAATCAGTATGCTTCTTTCTTTCTTTAATGGGAGTTGTGGTTAGTGTAATTTGCTTGGTGTGCTATTGGGATTTAGCATCACCATCTCTTATCTAAGTTTTATGCGTTTAGTAAGCTCATCACTGAGATATGTTTTTTCTCTCCTCCTCTTATTTGCATTCTTTGCAGGCATTAAATAAATTCTTTGAGAATGTCTTACAGGTTGGACTTATACCCTCTCAACTTTATTCCAATAACTGAAATATCTGTTATATTGTTCATTTTATCAAACATTAGAGACTGATGGGATTTGATTGTTATAGGCTTTCCTGAAACATGTTGATTTCAGTATTGTTAGATGCGCTGTCATTGCTAGTCCTGGTTTTACAAAGGTTAGGAGGATATCCTTATATTCATTCATCTCTGAAGGTGGAATGGAATAACTAGATGACGCTGATCAGTATTTTCAGATTATAATTGCTAATTTGTGGATTTGAATTAGTTTTTGTGCTACATCTTACACAGTTTATATATTTACCCTTTTGTGTTTCAGGAGCAGTTTCATCATCACTTATTATTGGAGGCGGAACGGAGACAGCTAAGATCCATTATTGAAAACAAGTCACGAATAGTGCTTGCACATACGAGCTCAGGATACAAGTATAGCCCTTCTCATTGCTCTCATGTTCAAAGTACCTGAACTGGTTATCGATCCCCTTATGTGATAACTAATTATTGATTACTAGCTTACATCCATTCTTCAGTGTACATGTTTTTATAGCTATGGAAGTGTCGCGCTTAGCTAGTCAACTGTCTTCATGCATGACATGAATATTTCAGATCTCTGATCATTGCCACACACTACTTGTTTTCTTTCCCTGATGTTAGCATATTCTTGATATTGGACCTATTAATCTTTCAGCTGTATCACCCATCAGCCCTGTGCTATTTTGCATTAATATTGGTGCAGATTGCTGCTTTGATATATCTGGTTATTATTTTTTAGTTTCTGCATTTTATTATTCTATCCCTCCCTGCACATTTCATTGATAAGATATCTGTGATTTGTGGCACCTCCAATTTCTCTTGTTTCACTAATTCATGAAGTAAAATGTGATGCTTCTCGTAAAAGACTAATTTCTTAGCAAGGATTAACATCTTGAGATAAACTTGGGTAGTCAATATTGAGAAAACAAACCTCATCAGATATAGCAAGCTGGGGTAAACTTTTGTAGCATATCTACTTTTTATATGATCATGTGTTGTTGGTAATCTTAACAACTTTTTCTCACGGATCTATTGCATTTGAAGGTAGCTATAAGAAGGCTTTTCAGCTCAATGTGTTTGCTAGTTTTACTTAGACCATGCTGACTGTTTACATAATCATGCATTTTCTTTATTATTCACTGCAGCATTGTGTTTCTAATCTTTATATGGAAAAACATTTTGTTCTCAGACATAGTTTGAGGGAGGTTCTTGATGCTCCTAATGTCATGAATTTGATAAAGGACACTAAAGCAGCCCAAGAGGTAATCTAGATGGCCCAACTTGGCATACTCTTTTCTTCTTTTCAGTTTGCATTATACTTTAAATTTGTTGCCAGTGATATATATGCATGATTGTGGGCACATGCGCTATAAAGTATTATTTTGGTTTCTTTGCATTTAACACTTCATTCTTTTTCACTTTCCTCTATGTCTAGGTTCAAGCTCTTAAGGATTTCTTCAATATGCTTACAAATGTGAGATACAACTCTTGCTTTTTTCTATTGCTAACTTTGCCTTTTTCTCTTTCATTCTGTTTATGAGTATAGTAAGAACCATACTTTAAGGACGATTAGTGGATTATTGAACTATTTGGAAAATAGGTACATTTTAAGCATGGTTCAAGCCCAAAGTTGATTTACCTGGTCACACAATGGATTATTTAGCTCTTGAATGATTTGTTCTCCAGAGGTATTCCTGAATGAAGCTTTGTTTTGGATTTTTCGTTAGGACCCTGACAGAGCATGCTATGGACCAAAACATGTGGAGGTAGCCCACGAACGCATGGCTGTCCAAACTCTACTTATCACAGATGAGCTATTCAGGTTAGCTTTATTACTGAAATCGGGCGTTTATACAGTCTGCTTTTCTATATCCACGTGTATATTTTTACATTGTCTACTGAGTCGAGAGTCAAATGAAAAAGTATCCTGCTGCATGTACTTTAGCTTGTGCGAATGAGAGTGACATATGTGCTTCACTTCTACTATTTGCATTAGGACACTTAATTTCTTGATCTTGAAGCAATCGCTGCAGATTCTATGCTTTATGCTTCCCAGAACTATATTTAAAAGTCTTCCTGCTCTGTTAAACTCTGAATTGTTTCTCCTCTCGTAGCTTCCCCTCCTCCTGTTAGGCAGAAACTTGGTTCACCCCAACCCAAATAGACTGGGTGTTCCCACATAAGCAGTCTGCGATGGCAATTGAATCGATAGCTTATTCCATCCTGTGTAATACATTTCTGCTTACATTGTCCTATGGATACAAGCTAAGTGTTCCAAACAAACTGAGTAATCTCAAATTTGTGAGACAAGGAGATTTTATACAGAAACGTTGCAAGTGTTTAAAGGAATTGTTAATATTCTCTGCAAATTGTACTGTTCTGATAGTAGCGTGTAGAATATTTTGCGCAAACTGATCTTCTCTTGCTCTTGTTCTCTCTCGCATTACGATTCATCTGTTTGCTCTTGTGGCTTCTTAGCTGCATTTCAATTCATCTGTTTTCATTTTATCATGAATCGTAATATCCTTCAAACTTAAACCTCTTGTAAATTATCCACTTTCAGGAATGTTGATATAACAACAAGGAAGAAGTATATTAGTTTAGTCAACTCGGTAAAGGATTCAGGAGGCACTGCTCATATATTTTCGTCAATGCATGCCTCGGGAGAACGTGAGTATTATCTTCCTTTCTTGCTTTATACTTTTACGAAGTCCATGTAAATTGTCTTGGGATTACCAAAAAAACAAAAAACTTCTTTTGTACTCTAATGATCACCATTACCATTCTAATCCAGACTTTTCTTTTTAATTTTTTTTAAATGATAAATGTAAACAGAATTGGCACAGTTGACGGGAATAGCTGCTATCCTTAGATTTCCTCTGCCAGACCTTGATGACATTGAGATGTGAATAAAAACCATGTGCGGTTGAAAGCCTTGGTCCTGGATGTTTTCCGTTATATCAATGTCAACTTGGTTTGCACATCAGTGATTTTTCCATTTATATATTTGACTAAATGATTGCTGTCAACTGCATTCAGAGTTCTGATGGTTGCAACTGACGATGAAAGAGGATTGAACAGAAATCAAATTTCATCGATAAAAACATAACAATCATTAGTCAACAAACACAAGAGTCTGGTTGAGGAAGGGGAAGGGGGAGGTGTAGCAAATAAATACAGAAAGAGATGAAGATCCGTTAAGGTTTCTTCCAATATTTGTATACTTAAATATTGTCTATTTCGTAAAATTGATCAGGTAGGCATACACTTGAACCTATATCATTTAGGATATATTTTGTTAGAGGGAAAAAAAACTTCAGTCAATCAAAAAATTGTATTATAAAATACCTTTGTATATTTAATTTATAGGGCCTTGTAAAAATAATTACGATAACTTTAAACTAATATGCAATTCGATCAATATATTTAATTAATGAAAAATGATAATTTTTATATTAGATAACTATAATTTTAATTGTAAAATACTTCATCAAAATCTAGCCTAGACTACTAGAAAAAGGAAAGCTTCTATGAGTTTATAGACCCCTAGGATGGTGGACATCACTATATAAAATATTGACAAATTTATTTTTGAAAGATGAAAATGCATCATTTAACTCAAGAAATTTTATAGTTTAAACTAATATTATGAATATCATACTAAACTTGATATTGAATTTGGTTATGATATGATATAATACTGGTATCAATAAATATCGGATATCCTTTTGGATAATTTTTTAAAATTATAAAAGTCCCTCAATTTTATAAAGTTACCATTTTAATAAGAGAATCATATAAATTACTAACCACAAAGGAACAAAGATGAATTTTTTACTACAAATCATGTTGTTGAAAGATTTAGATATTAGCTGTTATTGTTGGTTTGTTGGAGTGCTTTGAGTCTTCTACAATTTCTTTCTATTTTTTTGAAAAATTAAAGTGCATTACCTAAACTGAGGATAGTGAGTAAAAATCTAGAACAAGCCATTAGAATAACTAAGCTATCAAGGGAGTTCATTTGCCTTATGATAGGCCTCTACTTAATTTTTTTTCACAAGTAGCTACATGATTGCACTATACAAGTAACAAGTCAAGAGGATAATTGTGAATTCAAATTCTTGACCTTATGTCTTTTACCTGCTCTTTCCACATACGGAAGCCTCCATTTTAGCAGTACGTCTTGACTACAATTCTTTTGAATTTTTTAAGCTAATAGCCAATCCCTTACAATGTTCACTACATTATTGATAAGCCTTTGTTTTGTGATTGATTGTTTGAAAAAAATCTATAATTTCTTTCCATGTAAATGGAACAAATAGTCTTTCTTAGAGGAAGTTTAAAAACAATCCATTATGTTTCCTTTCGCTTATGATGATTATAGTTCCACTCAATGAAATCTTGCCAATTCAAGCTGGGAATCTAGTGTACCACAATCTCTTAACTATGCTTCAAATTCTTGAAGTAAACTGACATTCAAACAAAAGATGCTCCACATTTGTAGTAGCTTGATTATATAACACATAGACATCATTTAGCTTAAGAAATTTCCTTAGTCGATTCAAGGTGCTTAATCTCTCCTTGATTACAAGCCTAAGCATGATCGAGACTCTAGGATAAGCTTGTTGAAACCATTAGTGCATGTTACATAAATGTATGTGCTTATGTTTGTTTTGTTTGAATTTGCGTTTTGTTTTTGCTTGCGGATAAGCAAAAGTTTATGTGTGGGGATGTTGATAGGTGTAGTTTATACTATGTTTTAATAGGTGTTTTAAAGTGTTTATAGGTGTCTATTAGATGATTATTGCATGTTTAGGCTTAGAATTATGTTAATGTGATTGTTTAGATCTTAATCTTATGTTTCTTGAGGTGTTTGATGTGTTTGTTAGTGATGAAAACCAGATAAGTGAAGAATGAAGAAAGCTGGAATGTGTATAGATTATATGGCAGGGTCACGATCGTGCATGCAATGTCACGGTCATGACAGAAGGTTTTTCTCTAAGGCCACGATCGTGTATGCAATGTCATGATCATGACAGAAGGTTTTTTGTCCAGTGTCATGATCATGATAGATACTTGCCAAACGTGCGATTTTTCATTCGTTTTGATGTTGGGGACATTTTTGGAACCAAATGATGTGGGTCAACGTATAATTAACCCTAAAACCCTAAGCTATTATAAAACAACATAAACACTCCAAAAAAGGTAGCCACCATTTTACTAAATTAGATCAAGTAAGGAAGATCAAGAAGAGCATTGGAGATTTCCAGATTCAGTTCCAAATCAAGTTCTTCTTTCTTTCCTTTTGTTATTTTCATTAAACTTAGATGTGTAAACTGCATTTGAAGATGTTATTTACATTTATGATGTTTTAAATTTCCAGATTAGGATTTGTTCTTGAGGGTTTTTATGACTTTAATAATTATTTATTCAATACAATTTCTATGTTGTGTTAATGATGCATGCATATACTTTGGCAATAAATCGAGAGAGTGAGTCAAAACTTATCTGATTAATTTGCACAACGAGAGTTGGTGAATTAATATGTCACACGATTAACAAATCAATTATCATTCAAAGAGAGATCTTATGTGAGAACATGGTTATTCGATAGATATTGTTGGACCCCGATCTTAGAGTGGAATTTAAAATTATAAAATGAAATAAAATGAGTGGTTTTTGTGTATGTATTGTGTTATAGG
>JAOTBA010000205.1:19661027-19671560 GCA_025629845.1 Erythroxylum squamatum
CGATAATTCGTTCGTTATCGGATGTCGGAATTCGATTCGCTTCTGTTTGATCCGATTCGCTTCGAACCGTATGTTTCTGTTTCGCTTTCGATTCGTTTTCGTTTTCGATACCCTTCGTTTCCGCTTTCGTTCTTTCGGTTTTCGTTTTTCGGTTGGGGTCCGGTCCCGAGATCGGGTCCCAACAGATATCTTTAGAACTAGTTGAAAACATTAGGGAAAGAGTTATGAATTGAGAGATTGCAATTCTGGAATTTTAATATTCAATTAGGGTTAATTGGTTAGGACTTTAGAGAGAGTAATCAAACCCTTCAAAAGTCCATAATCGACACATAATTGAATCAATAATCATTAGGGAAGTAATATAACGAAAGAATAAATCCTATGCTTTTATCCTTGATCATCCTTAATTAATTGTAGCAGCTGAATTATTATTTGATTAATTGTTTAATTTTATTTTATTGCTTTAATTTATGTTATTTACTTTCATTCAATTCATATTTCACTACCTTAGACATATTTAGGTTCACTTAGTTTTAACTATTTCCTTGTGGGATCGACACCTTTTGATATTACAAGTTTACGATCTGTACACTTAAGGATATTGAGGGTTTTATTAACAAGGTGTATGCCCTCGTGTCAAAAGACTAGGTGATCTTTAAATAAAAATATAAAAATGTGGTGCTTTAAATAAAAGTCAAGCCTATTGATCTTTTTGTGAAGTGTCAAGAAATTTCCATAAGTGTAGTGATGGTATACCTTTTAAATAGGTAAATACGACTTAGTGTATGCTTACAAGTTTCATAGATGTATGAATAGGTGTCAATATTTTGGTGCATTTGTATATTTAAATCAAAACTTGAATATGAATGGAACACTAACAAGTTAGTGTCTTGGGTATTATTGAGTGATTAATGTTTTTGGGTAAGTTAATTTCAATAGATTTTATGTCAATGTGCCATCATGACATTGTGTCATTATTACATGATTATGTGATTTGTGTTTTGTTATTTCATGGTATTAGTTTTACTTAGTTTTGATTATGTTTAGAGTGTGTTTTCGAGGTTTTAGAATGTGTCATTATGTGTCTTCTTGGGTGATAATCATGTGTTTAGGAAACAGATTTGGTTGGGTCGGCTGTGCTAGGCCCATGCCCACACTTAGAACAGCACATGGGTTGATCGGCCCATTCCTCAACGTTGACCTATTTCCCACAGGTATTTACTATATAAACTCATTATCTCGCCATGAGAGAGGTACGAGAATACAACCCTGCTTTTCTCTGTTTACAGTAGCCGAAACCCTACAAAAATACTGATTTGAGCGTCGGAGGGGCCTCCCGGGAAACAACCCCCGGCGTGCCTTTGTCTGTTTTGCAGGTGTTCGATAGTCGAGATCACGCAAGATCATGGATCAAAACTATGACAATCCGATCCAGCAAAATCCGGCTGAACCAAGATTTATGTTTTTTATTAATATTCTTGTGTGTTTTATTTGATGATTGTTGAATAGGGCAAGAATTTTATCTTAATGCTTGTTTTAGGTGATGTTAATGTGTTTAGATGACGAGCTGAGATAGGGAACTTCAAGAAAAGTTAAAAAAGAAGTTGGAAGAAGAAGACTACCAATATAGTGCAAGATTGAAGATGGAGCAGCTTGGAGCCTCTATCATGATCATGTAAACTATACACGAACGTTGAAAGGCAGAATTTTCAGGTTGCAAACTTTTGTTGTATTTTTGATAATTTAGGTATTTTTTGGAATATAAACAAGTGAGAAATGATAGAAAGAGCATTGGGAGGATTTAAAAGTGTTTTAAGGTAAACAAAAACATAAGAAGAGATAGATGAAACATCTAACAATGAGATCAAAGAGGCAAAAATTGCAGAAAAACAAAGTTGTAGAATTTTCCAAATCGAGGACTAGGAGAAGAATTTATCCAAGATTCAATCTTCTATTCTTTACTTTTCTTTCTTTGTTCTTGAATATTAATTATGAACAATTTTAGATTTAATTTAGCTATGAATTGCTAAATTTATTTTAGGAATTACTTTTGATTTTTATTGTTAAACTTTTATGTTCTTGATTTAATATAAACATAATTTATGGTGGTTATTATTTTAATCTTTAATCTAAATCGAGAAATTACATTAAACTATCTATGTTATGTTACACAGCGAGAGCTAGTTCCATAATAGACCTATAAACATCAAATTAATAGGCAATTGATGAGAGATCTTAATTGTTTGTTAGTTACTCATAGAATTGCTTTAAGTCCAATTGGATAATTAGGAATAGTTTTGAGAGATCGACAAGTTACAATTCAATTATTATCTATTTTAGTTGGGATTACTTGGCTAGATCTCGAGAGAGTGTAATCATAACCATTAGATATCTAAGGTCAAATATTATTAAATCAAAAAGGTTAGGTGAAAACAAAACAAAGATATAAGTAATTCCTATGTTGTTATCCTTAATTAATCACAAGTTCACTGTTGCTCTATTCATTGTTTAATTTCTCTAGTTTAGTTTATTTTCTAGCTACAGTTATTATATTATTTACCTTAAGCAAAGTGTTACAAAAATTATTAGGTGTCTAATAACAATCCTTATGGGAATAATATTGTTTATACTATAAGAATGCAACTCATATACTTGCGATATATATAGATTTAAAAAAGTCAAACAAACATTGAGAATTATCATTTCTAAGGATATTAAAATGTAGATATGAAATAAGGAAAGAGCTAGCTTTTGGTTTATTGGAACAACTTAAGTCCTTTTCACTTGCTGATAAATGTAAATTGCATCGTGTTTTAGGTTATAGTTTGATACGTGTTTATTCATTAATTCAATCATTTAGTATATGTTTAGGCTAGAATTGTTTTAGTTTGTTAATTATTTGTGTTTTAACAAGATTTTGAGCTTAAATATTATGTTTTTGAAATACCTTGATGTGTTTGCTAGTGTTTAGGGTCAATATCGAAGAACAAAGGAGTTTCAAAAGACATTCAAGCCGAAACAATCCTGACAGAAGCTCTAAGAATGGCCTATGATCATGGCCTGCATGCCACGATCATGACAGAAGGCTCAAATGTGAGCCATGATCATGGCCTGCAACGTCACGATAATGGTTTGCTTCGGCCAGACGCGCAGACACTTACGAACTTCACGTTTCGAGGAACTTTTTAGACCTTTTGGACCGCAAAAAAGCCCTAGGATTACCCAAAACATAAGAGATTATTTAAAGAACAAGAGAGGAAAGAAGGGAGATTTTTTGTGCAACCGCTTTTGGAAACCCTAAGAGAGAAAAAGGAAGAGAAAGAGGGGTGAAGAGGAAGAAAAAGGAAGAAGAAGCGGTCTCGACGTGCTTTCTAGATCAAGAGGTTTCCCGATGCTGCTGCCTTCTCAAATCGTCCATTCTAAGTTTCTGTTTCCTTTTTGTTTCAATTTTATTCATGTATAAAGTTGGGATGGATTGTATGATGATAGATGGTAGAATGTTGATAATGTTCTAACTCTTCTTCAGGATTTTATTATGATTTAATGATAATTTAGTTGATTGTATTTATTGGATCAATGTCGTGATTTGATTGCATTCTTGCATAATTCAATAATAAACTGAGAGGGTGAACTGAATGAAAAAGAATTCAATCGGATTAATGTTAGTTAAGCGATTTAATAGAAACTGTGACTAATTATATTGGCAATTGTGCAGAGAGATATCTCGTGTGATATTATGATAGTTTATTATAGTGCTTTAGATCTAATTAAGGTTTTGGATACTTTGTGAATTAAGAGGTTACAAATTTCGTAATCCAATTAGGGTTAATGGTTATAAGTCAAGAGAGAGTAATCAGCCATAGGATCATCTAGAACCGACACCCATTAATATATAATCAACTAGGTTAGCATTAATGATAGGTAAAATCCCCTTTCTCATAACTTGGTAAATTCTTTGATTAATTTACATTGTGCATGCTTGTTGCTCAATTGTCAAGTCCTTCGTGTTTAACTTTTGATTTAATTGGTTGAATTCAATTCTCATATTTCCTTTCCATTGTATTGTTTATTTTTAATTTCATATCCTTTTAGCCTTAGATTTTTAGGATTAGATTAGTCCCTCTCCTCATGGGATTGACCCCTCTTGTACTGCAATCGTGACCTGTGTGCTTGTGGTATTTGAGGCTTATAAATTTTAAAGCTCAAATGACACGATCAAGTTTTTGGCATCGTTGTTGAGGAGGGAGAAAAATAGTTTAGTTTTCTTAGTCCAAGGCATTTTAGTTAGTTTTTTAAAAAGTTTTTATGTTCTTCCCATCTTTTTTTTCCATGTGTGTCCGTGCTTTTGCATGAACACAAGAGTTACAAGAAGTTCGAGTCATATAGCTAAAATTATAGAGCTTGACATCACTCGTTTAGAATGTTCAATTAGAAGAGCTTAGCCTAATCAAGAAGCGAACCAAGGAAATCAATTGAGAACCTTTATGGACTTCATGAGATCGACCTTCAAGGTAGCCAATCAAGGTGTAGCTAGGCCACTCGTGCAAGCAGCTTCCTTTAAAATCAAACCAGCCCTTCTAAATGTGCTTCAACAAAATGTGCAATTTTATGGATTAACAAATGAAGACCCGAACGCAAGAGAGCAAGAGAGGAGAAGAGAAGTGGAGGAGTTGGTGGGAAATAGGCCTATTCCCACGATCATGGGTTATTATTCTACAGCTCCTCCACTTCTCTTATCGTGGGAAATCTCTTCAAAATGTTTCTGCCACATTAACCCACGATCGTGGGAAGCACAGGGGATAATTCCCACAATCATGGGATCGTGGGAACTGGAGGCAAAATGAACACGCGAGTTTCACTTGTTTTTAGGGTTTTATGACTTGACTTATGATATATAAGGGCATAAATCCCTTGGGCCGAAAGAGAGGGTCGTGAAAGCTTTCATCTTTGAGATAAAAGACAAATTGAGAGGCTAGAGAGAGGTAGAGAATCAAGATTTTCATTCCTAATTGGGTAAAGAGCACACCAATTCTAGATTTTCCAGAATTGGGCAAAGAAGAGAAGGAGCTTGCTTCATTTAGTTCTTATTTCTTTTTTTCTCTTCGAGCATCTTTATTATGGATTGTTTGGTTGTTGGGGACGTTAATGTCATTATGAGTGGCTAAAATATTTTTAGGTTTTATTGTTTGAACTATTTGTGAACCTTCAGTTGTTGATTTAATGATATAAATGTTTGTGTTATTTATTGAGCTTAAACCTTGCAATAAATTGAGAGAGTGAGCTTGGTAATTTGTGTTAAATGTACAACGAGAGTTGACGTTTAATAGACCTATAGATAACAAGTTATTGATTTATCAGGAAGAGATTTCTACAGATTGATATATTGCCTACAGGATAGCTTCATATCTAGTTGAATGTTTAGGAAAGGCTTTGCATATCGAGAGATCCCAAAGTTAATCCTAATTTATTTAACTAGTTACATTTAGTTACACCTTGAGAGAGGGTAGCTAAAATTTTAGGAAATCTTGGACCAAGCATAAATTGAATCAATTAACCAGAGGGGAGCAAATAAGGATAATGACAAGTCCTAATTTTTAATCTAATTATCTCCAAGTTTTAGTTTACGATTTTGGCTTTGGTTGCATTGTTTCCTTTTACCTTTAGTTTGTCTTTGTTTTATTTATCTATTTAAATTTGTTTGAACCAGTTTCTTAAACAAAAAGCAAGCTGAATTAAGCGGTGCCTAAGCACAAGCCTTATGGGATCGATATCTGCTTTTTACTACAAGTTACGACTCGTGTACTTGCGATTTTGAGAGTAAAACTAGTAGTTTATTTTGCAATCAACAATTTTTTGGCGTTGTTGCTGGGGATTGTTTGTTTAGCATCTTAACAAATTTTTTAATACTTTTCCTTGTGTATTTGTAGGTATATGAACACAAGGGGCACGCGAAGATCTACTGAATTTAGTGACGAAGAGTTATCAGATATCACAAGGACGAACAAGAGTTGAGAAGAGCGAAGCGCCAAGATGATATACAAAGAAATATGGCATAAGAAGGAGAGCAAGGAGGAGTTGAGAGGACATTGATGAACTTTATGAGGTCAGGTTTCAGTTCTCAAAGAGTTGCAAGGTCATCGATTCAAGCTAATAAGTTCGAGATCAAGCTAGCACTCCTCAATATACTTCAGAGTAGTGTGCAATTTTATGGGCTGTCCAACGAAGATCCCAATGGCCATTTTGCAAATTTTTTAGAAATCTGCGACACCTTCAGATTTAATGGGATGTTTGATGATGCCGTGATGTTGCGATTGTTTTCTTTCACTTTGAGAGATCAGGCAAAGGCATGGTATAACTCACTCAGTTAAGGGCAGATCACTACTTGGGAACAACTAACCTAAGCATTCCTTGCTAAATACTTCCCCTTGACCAAGACAACAAGAATCATAAAGGAAATCACAAATTTTCAACAAAGTGATGGGGAGTCTTTATATGAAGCTTAGGAAACGTTTAAAGAATTATAGAGAAGCTACCCTCATCACAATCTTCTGAGGGAGTTTCTTTTGCAAACATTCTACAATGATGTAAATCAGAGCACAAGAGGAACCATTGATGTAGCTGCTGGAGGATCTTTGATGAGAAAAACTATTGATGCAGCTTATGATCTTTTGAAAGAGTTAGCGAGCAATAGTTGTATGTGATCAAGTTAGAGGAGTAGATAGGAAAACAGGAGCAAAAAGGTATGATCCCAATTGACTATGTTACAACTTTACAGGCACATATCATAGCCCTCACCAAGCAGTTGAGCAACATGCAAGGAGCATCTTCATCTACAGTTAAAGCTATGCAATCACAGTGTGAGTTATATGGGCAGGACAACCATTGCATAACAGAATGCTTCTTGTTGGGAGCTAGTAGCATAGAATAGGTAAATTACTTGGGCCAACCACAGTGAAGTAACAATTTGTACTATAATACTTATAATTCGGGGTGGAAAAACCACCCAAATTTTTCTTGGAGTACTAATAATACAGGTGGCCAAGCAAGACTGCAAAGACCTCCTGGATTTCAGCAAGTCCGACTTAGATCTTTGGAGACCAAAATGGACAAGTTAATGGATGTCTTGGGGTCTAAACTAGCAAATCAAGAAGAGAACCAAAAGAGGATATTTTCGAGCCAGGAGGAAAGTCAAAAGAGGATGGAGGCAAAGTTTGATCAGATTGTGAAGAACTATGCCTCATCCATCTATAACTTGGAAGTACATATAGGTCAACTTGCTAATGCTTTGTATTCTAGAAGTGTAGGTAGCCTACCAAGCAATACTAAGGCCAACTCAAGGGACCAACTCAAGGCTATTACACTTTGAAGTGGCAAGCAGATGGAGGAACCAAGTGTGCAAAAGGATAGCCAAGAAAAGGGGAAAGGCAAGGAGATAGAAGAAGAGAGGCCTATGTACCACCACCACCCTACAAACCTAAACTTCAATATCTACAAAGGGTGAGACAACATCAAGTGGACACTCAATTTTCCAAGTTTTTGGAGAAACTGAAGAAGCTGTAGATTAACTTGTCATTAGTGGAAGCCTTGGAGTGAATGCCTAAGTATGCGAAGTTTCTTAAAGACGTACTAGCACATAAACACATTTGGGAAGACAATCAGATGGTAACCTTGATGAAGAATTATAGTTCGATTATCTCAAGCACGATGCCTTCAAAACTACATGATCTAGGGAGTTTTACTATTCCATGTGTTGTTGGTGACTTTGAATTTTATAAATGTGTATGTGATTTAGGTGCAAGTATTAACTTGATGCCTTTGTCTATTTTCAGGAAATTGGGGCTAGGAGAGGTCAAGCCAACATCCATGCTAATTTAACTTGCGGATCAATCCATCAAGAGGCCATTTGGAGTTATAGAAGATGTGTTAGTAAAAATGAATACATTTATCATTCCTGTTGATTTTGTTGTGTTAGATTTTGAAGCTGATAGAAACTGTCCATTGATTTTAGGTAGGCCCTTTATAAAAACTGGTAGGGCATTAGTTGATGTGCATGAACGAAAACTTATTTTGAGAATTGGTAATAAGTAGGTTGAATTTAATATGTCTAAATCTTTGAAGAAACCAATGGATGGTACTATATGTATGAAAATTGATGTTGTGGATGAGTGTGTAAAGGAGGTTGAAGAGGAAGTTAATGAAGTTATTGAAGTGCACAAGGATGAGAGTGTGAGAGGAGGAATTATATGAGGAAGGTGAGCTAGAGAAGTTGGAGAGAACAGATACAACCACACCACCTTTCATTGTTAAGCCCCCACTTTAGAGCTTAAACCCTTACCTTCTCACTTGAGATACATCTTTTTAGGTAAGAACCATACCGTACCCATCATTATCTCTAACCAATTAGATTGTGAGCTAGAAGAGAAAGTGGTGGCGATTATTAGGAAGAGGATGAGAGCCATGGGATGGAAAATTTTTGATATCAGTGGGATTAGCTGTAACACCCCTTTATCGCAGGATACACACCGGGACGCCCGGAGATCATTCCGGTACATAACCTATGATAAGGGCAAGCTACGTTCTATCATTTCATTCACTTCACATGGTATCATATCAAAATTTGCTTATAAAACATCAATAGAAAAACCATAATATTTTTGCCGCAAATTATTGTATTTTGTGTATTTGAGTATATCTGTTGTGTATAACTTTCCGATTGGAAAAGGAGAAATTGATCAAAGCGTAATATATTTTGTTTCTGGAATGGGCTAATCAAAATTCTGATATTTGAAAAATGTTGGCAACTCTAGTAAGTGAAAATGTTTCTGAATAAAAGTGGGCCCAAATTTTCGATTCTTGATTTTCGCGTACGTTACAAAAAAAAGTTTATACTGAGTTTTTGACTGACTAAGTGTTCTAGCACGCCACCCTCACGGGGCACGGACTCAGATATCACCCATCGATGTCGGGTCTGGGTCTGACGGGAGTGGGGTGTTACATTAGCCCCAATGTGGTGATACATAGGATTAACCTAGAAAAAGGATGTAAAACTGTGAGAGAGCGACAGAGAAGGTTAAATCCAAACATGTAAGGGGTTTTAAAAAAGGAGCTAGTGAAGCTTTTGGATGCGGGGATTATTTATCCCATTTCAGATAGTGAGTGGATGAGTTCGGTACCGTGTGTGCCTAAGAAGGGAGGCATGACAATGATGGAAAATGAAAAAGGTGAAAAGATTTCTACTAGGACCATCACAGGTTGGAGAGTGTGTATTGATTATCAGAAGCTCAATTTGGCCACCAAGAAAGATCATTTCCCTTTACCTTTTATGGACTAAATGATTGAGAGGTGGCTGACCATGCATTTTACTGTTTTCTTGATGGATATTCAGGGTATAATCAGGTGTTTATATACCCACAGGATCAGGAGAAGACCACTTTCAGTTGTCCTTATGGGACTTTTGCTTATTAGAGGATGCCTTTTAGTATGCAATGCACCTGCCACATTCCAAAGGTGCATGATGGCCATATTTGCAGATATGAATGAGAACTTCATGGAGGTATTTATGGATGACTTCTTTGTCTTGGAGATTCTTTTGATCATTGTTTATTTAATTTATATATAGTGCTTCAAAGATGTGAGGAGTCTCATCTAGTCTTGAACTAAAAGAAGTGTCATTTCATGGTCCAAGAGGGAATTGTATTGGGCCATAAGATCTCATACAAGGGGATTGAAGTGGATCGAGCTAAGATCGAAGTAATTGAAAAGCTACCACCTCCCACCAACATCAAGGACATCCGAGCCTTCTTTGGTCATGTAGGGTTCTACAGATGGTTCATCAAGGATTTCTCTCTTATCGCTAGACCCTTGACTCAATTATTAGTTAAAGATGTGCCTTTTGTGTTTGATGATGCTTGTTTGGATGCTTTTAATAGGATGGAGAAGGCACTTACAGTAGCACCCATTCTGACATCATCGGATTGGTCTTTTCCCTTCAAGATTATGTGTGGTTGCATGCCATCTACTACGCAAGCAACACCTTAGCGAAAGCACAACTGAATCACATAACTACAGAAAAGGAGTTGCTTGTTGTGGTATTTGCATGTGAGCAATTTTGTTCTTATCTTTTAGGCTCACATATTCTTGTTTTTACAAATTATACGGAATTACGATATCTTTTTGGTAAGAAAGATGCCAAGCCTAGGCTCATCCGATGGTTGCTTTTGCTCCAAGAATTTAACATTGAGATTAAAGACAAGAAGGGAGCAGAAAATGTTGTAGCTGACCACCTATCACAGCTTAAAGGGGGCACCATGAAGAAGAAGGGGAAATCAAGGAGAGTTTCCTGATGAGGCTTTAATGATGATAGACAATCCTTTTTGTCCTTGGTTTGCAGATATTGCAAACTACCTCTCAGGTGGTATTCTTCCCTCCGATCTTTCTTATCAACAAGGGAAGCGTTTTGATGGGTGTCGAATCCACCAAAAATAATTCCCAAACACCAAACGAATATAAATTGCGCACAGTGGTAAATGGGGT
>JAOTBA010000205.1:19763200-19779407 GCA_025629845.1 Erythroxylum squamatum
AAAGCAATCCCATTTATTACCAATTATACCCGGAAAATGTCAATTGAGTGCATGATCAATGATTTTAATGTGTGCAATTATCCAATTCATCAATATGTATCCAAATATGATGCATTTTTATCAAAATTTCACTTAAGACCACATGTACCAAATTTAAAACGATCCCAAATATGATTTACTAAAATTGCCCCGTGGATGTCCGTTAAACGGACATAGACTGGCCAAGCAATCCAAATTCATCCAAGAAGGTCCGTTAAACGGACCTGCATGTCCGTTAAACGAACATCAATCGACCAAAGTGTCCCATTCTCCTGAGAAGGTCCGTTAAACGGACCTGCATGTCCGTTAAATGGACATGAGCCATCCAAAGTGTTCCAATTCACCCGAAGCTGTCCGTTAAACGGACTCCCATGTCCGTTTGACGGACACACCATTCTCACCTCCTCTTCAAAGCCTCTAATCCCACGTGCACCAAAATTTTAGGGGTCTAACCCTTCGTAGGGGAACCGGGATATTACAAAAAATTGGTTTCTGTTATGATCGTATGGTGAGCCCCAATCATGGGCAGGAACAAGAATAAATTGAAATGTCAGTATATTAGCGACTGTACATGATGGGAGACTTGATATAAATACATCGCTAGGTAAGATGTAAGGCTTTAGAGGGTTTAGACCAGAGTGTTTGCGTAAATGAAATTGCTTAATGCCACATTGAACCTTATTATCGAGGATGGATTGACCATAGGAGTAATGATACAAACTGATCTTATTACGATAATACGAAGTGTTGAAACGGATTTTCTTGAAATATTAAGAATGACCAATAAGTACTCATGGGCAATAGGTGAGTGACAATATTGAGGTTGGTACCAAGAAATCACTGAGATAGGGCCAGAAAGCCAGGTATTTTAATTTATGATCAATGAAGGCAGGCCTTCCTTGATCAGTAGCTGAGATCATAAGCTCTTCTCTCAATTCAACAATGGAATCTGGTAATTCTTCCATGGTCCAGAGGTTAAAGGCCTCTCGCTTGATTCGATCAGGTTTGCTTCAGAAAGGAACCGACAGACACAACGGAGGAAATTTTGAACTAAGATGACAGGTCTCCAAGAAAAGTTGTGATATGTTGTCTATAGTGAGTCAAAAGTGAATATTGGAGTTACCTTCATAGCAAAGACTCAAGTATAAGAGTGAGAAAAGGCTATTATGCTGATGTAAAGTATCCAACTATTTAAACAGTAAGTCGAGGTGACAGTCTTGTTAACGTGTGGTGCATTTCGGTCTACATCATAGTCTGTGTAAATATGCTCGGGAACCACAAATTATATCTAATGAAGGGGTTTCCTACATAGGAAGTTATGTTCCTAGATAAATTGGAATGTGGGGAGCAATAGGTATGAATGAACAGACATTAGAATAAGTCAATATGGAATCATTGGGATATTGAAAGAACTGTTGAAATCCGTCAAGAAAAAGGAAGTAAAAAAAACAGATTGAGGATAGTATGTGATAATACTACTACACTGAGGAATTAGTTACTCAAGAAATTACAAGAACTAGATATAAGCATAATGAGTTTGAGGTTATTTGGAGGTAACCATACCCGATAGGATTATGATATTGAAGGTTAATATGAGCCAAGTACAATGATATCAATGAGTGACTATGATCATATTGACAAAGGAAAGTGACAATTTGAACTTGGAAAAAAAATAAAAATAAGTAAGCCACGTCAGTGATAACTAAAGAGACAATAGAGGTTCCCAATGGAGATCAAGAGGAAGTTGGTTGTAAGAGCATAAGGTGATTTTAAGTACCTAGGGATAATTATAGCTTCATGAGTTAAATTTAGGTTCATGACTTGAAACTTTCTGCCATCATAGTTGGTTTAAAGGCTTAGAACCATGATGTGTAAAGAAACCTATTGGACATACATATGAGTAGACAGACTAGTAGAGATTAAGGTAAGAATTAAATTGGAAAGGATTGAGAGGATTGTATAGAGGATTCTGTCCGAATTAGGTTAATGTTACAATCAACTGCATTGAATAGAACATTCAATAGCAGAGTACCACATATGTGGATATTAGGTTACTCAATCTAGTACAATAAAGAGGGTATAGTAACGAGTTAAAATGGAGCAAAAAGGAAATCTTATTCATTCTGGAGAAGTAACATCAGTTTGCAAAAAGGAATTAGGAAAGCTCAAATTAAGGATTTGGGGAATTCTACCTGATAAAGGAAGGTCCTAATAAGTATACCTCAAAAGAGCAATTGGCGGCTAAGAATAGCGAACCGGGTGATTATATGTTTGAGTTCCTTGTAGTATTGACTATTGGAGACAGGTATAAAGCTTGTATGTCTGGAATGCTTCAGCAGATAAAATTAATGGATAGTGCAAAGTGACTCATGGTTTGAAAGGCGAATGGATTTTGGTGGATTATATTGAAGTTATGAGTATTTGGAGACAAATGTAGAAGTTAAGCGTAGTAACACCGATGCGGAATGAATTGGGGACGTTTGCCATGATCATATAAAACTATAGCAATAATAGGACGATGGATTGGTGAGTAAGTATGACTCCTAAAAGCAGGGTTAGATTCATACAGTGCCTTATGGACATGTTTAGGAAGTATTGTTACGATCCGATATATGTATTGTCGAGAGACTGGAAGTGAAAATATGAATAATCTAAAACTCTTTAAGGACATAAACAAGGGATTGAGAGACCTATGGAATTCATCAAATGTGGTCTTATGGAAGACAACATTGAGCGGTAAACGTGGGATGAGAAACGAAGGAGCGTATGCGATAATAGTACCCTTACCTTCTTCAGGATCAAAAATGAATTTTGAGGACGAAATTTTTATTAGGAGGGGGGGATTGTAACATCCCACCCCCGATGGGAAGGGTAGATTAGTAATTTGGAAAGGGGGCTAAGAGTGTTTAAAATTGTTTTGAAATATTCATGCATATTTTTCCACGTGAATAGCAAAATTTGCACACGAAAATGACTGTACATGCATTCATGACATTTCCCGGTATATGTGCTTAACTGTGATTTTTGTGGAAAATTATGATGTTGTGCTTGAAGATTTATTTGGAGTGAATTGTTACGTGTTTCTATTTTTGGAGAAATTTAGGAATTTTCTGGAAATTTTTGGAGAAAAATTTTGGACCGAAAAAATCGCCAAGTGGCGGACTGATTGGTTTCCGGTACTGGAAATTTCTGCCCAATGGCATCGGATATTGAGGTACATGATTTTGAGATAGGAATTAGAGCCATTGGAATTGGATGGATTAAAGATGTCATTTTATTAGGGTTCTTTTATTAAAAATGCTTCATTGATTTTGTGTTCCTCTCATTAAGTACCAAGTTTCATGACATGTGTCATGACACTCTTGGATGCATTTAATGTCTTGGTTGAACATTCACTCACGACACTTCCATTTGTGAAAGCCAAATGAACATTTCTTCTTGTTTTCTCTCCATATTCGCATGTTTTTCCCTTCTTTGGTGGTTTTGGAAGTTTGCTCATCTTCTCCTCCTCCTTCCACTTTGCTTTCTCTTCCTTTAACTCACCTAAAAAGGCCTAGCATAAACTTGCTCCCTTGGGATGATGATGTCGTGGGTGTTAAGTGAGAGTTAGGAAGTTGCGATTGGTTGGAAGATTGGAAGAATTGAAGAGTTAAAAGCTTGAAAGGAAAAAGTTGTGTCTTATGCTCTTAAATTGGTAGTTAGATGCATTTATTGTGATGACTTGTACATTAATTACTTGAACTTGTGTTTGGTGGATATGGGTAGGTTATGCTCTTGACTAATTTAAGGATGATTAAAGATGAATGATGTTGAATATGGGATTGGTAAATTAAGTGTTTTGGATTGGTTTTATGATGTTAGATGAGTGGGAATTAAAGAAAGACAATTGTGTGTGTGCTGCCATTTTATGGCTAAGTGGTCAAGTGAAGGTCTGGATGAAATTGTGGCTGACTTCTTGGCTAAATTGGATGCTAAATGGTTTAGAAATGGTATGGAAGTGATAGGATTTGGTTTAGGTATAAAAGCTGGAAAATGTGACTTGTACATGTCTCAATGTTTTTACCATAACTCTTTATGTAGTGGAGCAAATGAGGCGAGGTTTGTCTTGAATTAAACTAGACGTGTTTGGGTACATTTCTTGTGAAGTAAGTGGTGCTTAATTGTGGCTTGAAGGGGTCTGAATTTTGCCTAGAAAGTGAGTTATGTGTGCAGCATGAACAGTAACCGAGAAATGTGACCTGAAACTTTGATGAATTTTTCTAGGTTGATCTAGGTGGAATTTGCTTCTAAGTTCTTCATGCAAGTTGTAAAGCTTGTTTTTATCTTTCCGGTGATATAAAGTGTGAAAATTTTGGACAAGGGAGTGAAAAGTTATAAGGTTCGGAGGTTCTGATGCTGTTTAGTGTGAAGCCGATCAACCAGTCACTTTTGAGTGCATTTTTGACCCCTTTAGAGACCGATTTTGTTGTTGAGTCCTCATGGAAATTGTAGATCGGTCTTTTATCTTTCCGTAGACACCAAGTTTGTCAAATTTAGAGTTCGGAGTCAAAAGTTATGAGCGTTCAAAGTTTGGAGGTCGGATAAGACGGGAGTGGGCGAGCGCCCGCCCGAGCAGGCCAGCGAGGCGCACCGCTAGGCCAATTGGCTGAGCGGCATTTCTGTGGATTTTTCGGCCAACCGACCTCTCCTCCTTGTTTTGAGCATAACTTCTTCGTCCGACCTCCGATCGACCTGATTTTTGAAGCTTTGGATTCCTAAGACATTTTTCTATCTTTCCACACAAGATTGATCAGTTTTGACATTAAATTGAAAAAGATTGATTAGATCAAAGTGGGATGATCGATGGGAATAGTCTAAACATCGATCGGTATTTTGGTGATATCTAGAGCTATAGAGCTCCGATTGAGTTGATTCTTGTTGTAAATTAAACTAGAGACATGGGGCTACAAATATTCTGAAGGGGCTGAATGGCAATTTAGCCCCTAGGATGTTCAATTTCTGGAGTGAAGTTAGGTCTGAAAGTGTTTTGACCATAACTTCTTTATTTCTAATCCGAATTAGGTAATTTTGGTGCCTATGGTTTCCTAAGACATAAGGGAACATTTTGTGATGTGATTTTTAGAATAGTGTAGGGAATGTCGATAACATGCATTGTACACATTTTAATTGCTTCATGTGCATTATTAAATTTCTGATTGTACATTTGATAATGGTGATATATTTTGACCGTTATAGAGGCACATTTGGAGCGTCGATCTACTGACGTTGCTGAGACTTCCCGGCATTAGCTCGGAAGCTATAGGTGAGTAACCTAGATGGTTCTCTCAATTATTATATATTTACTGTGGGAAATAATGGCAGGTTTTGCGACTGATTATGACTGTGGATTCCGGACAGAAGGTCCGATCTATTGGGAGCTATGACATATAAGTGTTATTTGTTTATAAATCTGTGAATTACTTGCGCCTGATGTGATGTGATAAATTGTGATACGTGAATTCATTGTGATACAGTTACTGCTTATTTGCGATGTGTGGATTAATTGCAACACAGTTACTGTTAAATTGGGACATATGCATTTCATACACGAATGCATAATCAGATAATAACAGGTGTGACCGGAGTAGCCACCGATCAGAGCTACAAGCTCCACTAGTGAAAAAGAGCCTCGAGCTTGAAAGGAAGTAGTGCATACCCAGAGGGCTCTCCTACCCCCTTAAAATGCGTTTAACGCTTAATGAGCCCTATATGGGACAGTTCAGGCGCTCGGTCACAACACCGTCATAAATGAGAAAAGTATCACACACGCATTTCATATGCATTTGTTTGGACAATTTTGATTTGGGTGAAAGGCAAAAATGCTTTATATGTATGTGATAACAATCATGTAGTATTTCTGAACATGCAATTGAAATAATGGTGATTTGCTTGAGTGCAATCATGTGATACTTCTGAATGTGATATTATGGAATAACTGTTAAATTTCCTAAGTGTTGCATGTTTCCATTTGGTTATGTAAGTCTAATTGACTGATCTGAATAAATGTTCTATGCTCAAGTGAAATTGTGAAATGTGACCAAATATGCAACAATGTGAGTATACATTATGTGACATGATGTGTTGCATGAATTGAGTGGACCATCGATGATGGTCATCTTACTAAGTTCGCAAACTCACCCAAAATTGCAACATATTTTTCAGGACCAAGAAGAATACCTCGTTAGGCCACGGGCGTATACCAACAGTATGCGAGTGAAGGAGAGGTCGGGATCAGTTCGCGTCTGCATTAGTGTCTAATAAAATTGAATTTTTTTTAATGCAATTGCTAAAGTCAATTTGTAAAGTCAACGGGCTGTCGTAAGTTGTATTTATGCAAAGGGCCCCATGGTCATTGTATTTTCCGCGTGACTATGTGTGTTAATGATTTTCCGCATAGTGTATGTTGTGTTTTAAAAACAAAACAAAAAGATTTATACTGAGTTTTTGACTGAGTGATATAGCATGCCACCCTCGCGGGGCACGGACTCGGATATCACCATCGATGTCAGGTTCGGGTCAAACGGGAGTGGGGTGTTACAAAAAATCTCTAAGGTGAAACGGTCTTCAATCTGTCAAACTAAATAGCATGGAGGACTAGGCATTACATCATTTGAAGTTTATTTGTAAATCCTTAATGGACAAAAGATGTTGGAAATTATGTCAGGATAAAGAACACTTATGGGTCAATTGGACTCACATAAATCACATGAAAGAGGACAGTATTTGGATAGTCTCCATCAACTCCAACATGTTCTGGACCCTGCAACAGATTCAAAAAACAATAGATTGAATGCATTCAGTTATAAGGCACAAAATTGGTAATGGCCAAAATATTTTTTTTTGGTCTGATCATTGGCACCAATATGTTCTTTCATATTGATTTTTCCAAAACCACATCTTTTTCCACAAAGTTATGTATGCGTCGTCTTCAATTTTGCAGTAATTTTAAAAGATACTATTATGTTAGTTCACTTGTTTGTTCTTGTAATCAACTTCCCTTGGCCTGCAATTTATATCACTGTGGAAAAAAAAGTTTACATGCTTCAAATTTTTTCATTTGTTCATTTGTGTTGATAACTAGGGTTTTGAGCAGAAACTTGATAAGCCATTAGTTTACGCTTGCTAGGAGCTTTGGGATTAAACCATTTCTTGGCCAGAAGAACCAAACTTTTCTTTGTTCTGATAGTAGGATGGTGGAAAGTCGATACTTAATCTGTCTTTATGTGTTTACTTTCTCCTTTTGACATTTGCTGGACTCAAATCAGTTCCCTTCATAGGTTCAGTAGTTTTCTGGAAGCGAAATTGACTCGATAAATTTTTGAGATAGAAGTGCATTGATCTCAATCACAGCTTAAACATGTGGTGCATCAGTTTTTCATTTTTCCCAAGTCATATTGAGTAATCTCCACATTGATTTCATCGTGTAGAAGAATAGAAGTTTTAGGAGTTAATGATGATAATTTTAGTTTCACAGTGTTGCTAAGTTGTTTTTGTGAAATATTAGCAGTGAAGAAACAATTTCATTCACATTACCCGTAGGTTACAGCTATATTCAATATATATACAAGTGTCTATACTAAATAAAGTATCAGATTTCCTAAGATACATGGAAATCTGTATCTTATCCTAATCCCTAGAAATCAGGGATTCATAAGATCTCTATAGCTATACAATCTTCTAGATAATACTGCATGATTCTACATATTCTGCATGATTATACATGATCTGCATGATTCTGCATAATCCGACAGTTTTTGTTGTTTAAATAGGGTGAATTTTGATTTTTCTGTCTTATGAAAACTTGGATATGAGCTTGACCCTCCAATATTCACCACTATTGTACATGGGCTTATCGTTGTGGGTAAATTGATTCATCCTATGGGAGTTTTAGAACAGATGGTTAAGAAAGGTTTATGTAAAGCTAGAAATGCTCCTATATTTCTTCAATTAGTTTAGAAGATGGAAGGGAGTCTTTACTTGGTAGTTCTTAGTAGGAGTTAAGTGATATAGTGATCACTACTCTTTTGTGTCATGGCATCATCCTTCTATGTGTAAACTGTTAAAATAGCTATTTTCCAGGCTAGGAAATTCAGCTTTAGAGTACAACAGGGAATGATAATGCTCACAACATCACTTCTTTGATTACCTGTAAATGGAAAAGGTTGAAGATTGCATGTTCTGTATATACATGCATACAGTTCTTGAGAAGAAGGTCAAAGGATCATGCCTTGAAATTAAATATCAGAAATAATTCTGAGCGACATTTATTGATTCTATACTCTATTTAGATTCGCCATGCTATTTATATTTGATTTGAGAGATTTGTTAAGGTTATTGCATATTGAATGCTCTGGAGTTGCTTGGTGAACCAATTACAAAAAGATCCTTTTTGAATGTTGTCAATTATCGTTGTCATAATTGACTAACAATTTCAGTTTCCCAATCCCCATATATTTGGTCAACCGAAAACTGGCAATTGATTTCTTTTCGTAGTATCTCTTTCTTCCAATTTAATTCAAGAGTTATTTCCTCTTGGTCCAATTTAATTTATGAGCTATTCTCTATTTGTATCTTGTGTGTGTGCTCCTTCTCTCTAACTAATTCTTCTATTCTGTTCTGTTTGATTTTGGGGTTTCCATTTACTCTAGGATATAGGATTTGAATGAGGAAATGGCTATTGTATGGTGATGAACATGTATGTATGAGTTGACAGTCTTAAATTGGATCTGCTGTTAGGTTAATGGACCACCAGGCTCATGATTATGCAGCAGCTGCCGCAGCTTCCGCCATGGTCTACGCCCAGCAGCAGCAGCAGCAGCAAAGACAAACAGCAAATATGCCACAACAGCAGCCACAACAGTTTGGATTTCATCCTCAGCAGCAATACCCTCCACCACCTTTCATGCCTTCCCATCCCACCATGCAGCAATTCCCTTACCCTCACCCCTTGCCAGGCCAGCAACCTCAGCTCCACCCTCACCCTCCTCACCATCCTCACCTCCTTCATCAACAGCAACCTCCCCCGCCCTTTCCCCCACATTTACCCACTCACCTCCTTCCTTCACCTTTCCACGGCGCTTATGATTCTCCTCCACCCCCTGCTCCTCCTCCATCTGATCCTGAACTCCAAAAGCGTATTGATAAACTTGTTGAGTATGCTACCAAGATTGGCCCCGAATTTGAAGCAATGATCCGTGAAAAACAGCAGGATAATCCTGCTTATAGTTTCCTTTTTGGGGGTGAGGGCCATAGTTATTATCGTTACAAGCTCTGGATGTCCACTCATCCCCCAACTGGTCCATTCAAATCTCCTTTCCCACCATCATCTATGGCAATGATGCATCCCCCTCCAAATCCTATGATGAATCCTGCTGTTGCAGCTTCAGCATCCATAATGGGTACTCCTCCAATGCATCAACCTCCTTATCCGCCTTTTTATGATGCACAACAGCATCATCATCAACACCCTCAGCCCTTTGGGTCTCATGCACGAGCAGATTTTGACCAGCCCGCAAATTCCTTCAAAGGTCTTTCAGGTCTACTCCCTCCTGATGTTGTTGTGGAGCTGACTAATGTGCTAAACAGCCTCAACGGCACCAAAGAGTCTATCAAAGGTGCCAAGACTTGGTTCATGCAGAGATCCCCTTTTGCACCATCTCTAGCTGAGGGATTAAGGGATAGGATATTTGCTCTTGATGATTCGGAGAGACAGCTACATATCATTTATCTTGCAAATGACATTCTTTTTGATAGGTGTGTTTTAAATGTTTTGGCATACATAAAACCTGTTCGATTCTTATTGGTTGGTTAAATTCAAATATCCACTTTAATGTTTTGTCTCTAATAATTTATTAGGTTGACCATTTCCCTTAGATTTCCTGGTTCAAAGTGTTGATTCCTTCCTCACAATTTTTTTGTCATTCTATCCACTTTTGCCTTATTTTGAGTAGAAGTGTTATCATCACCATGTTTCTTAACATGATAACATTCAACCTCGTTGGTACTTCCCATTTTGTTGTTGAGAACTTCGATGTATCTTGTGCTGTCCTGCCAATTGGTAGGGCTGCTTCTGAACTTGCATGATATACAAATATTGATCTAGAATTATTGACAAGATGCAGGAAGAGGCAAAATCGTTAAAAACATATGTTGTGCTTGCTTTATTTTAATAGTAATTATTTGTCTCTGCCCACATTTTGATCATAAAGACGATGAGAACAGCTTTTCTGGCCATAAAATGACAAGTGCCCCTGATTGGCCTTTTTTAGTGTAATTTTTTGGTGTTTCTCGTCTTAATTCTAAGCCTAACTACTCTGTATAAACTTGTGCAGTCTGCAAAGGAGAATTAACCCCCATGACATTGACAATGAGGCCCTTGCATTTAAGCCAGTGTTGGGGTCCATGCTTGCGAGGGTTTACCACAATCCTTAGAATAAAGATGAAAATCAATCGCGTTTGCAGAAAATTCTTCAGTTCTGGGCTTCTAAGGAGGTTTATGATCAAGAAACTATTTATTCACTAGAGGGTGAGATGCTTGGTGGACCATCAACAAATACTTTTTCGAGTCAGTCACAAGAATTAGCTGCTTCATCAGATTCCATGGCTGCAGGTTGTTGCTTGTAATGTTTCTTTTTTTTTTAAATATGTTGGCCATCACTTTCTGCTTTTTCTGTTGCATATGGGGTGGTTGTAGTAAGGGCGACAAGTGTGTGTAGATTAAACTTGGGGATAATTTTCCTGTGAATTGAAATCTTATTCTGTATATTTAAACTCATAGTTTGAAACCCTTTTTTCTTCCTTTATCTGCAGGCTATCCACAGCAAATAGCTAAAGTGAATACTGCACAATGGCAGTCTGACAGGCAACCTGATCAAGAGCATCCTGATAGACAAGCATCTCCAGCCATGGTACCATCCTCAGGAAACCAGCAATATATTCAAACTTCAGTCCCTCCTGGAGCATTTCCAAGTTCTGTAACTATAAGCTCTTCTGTTCAACCATCAAATCAACAAGCTCCAGTTCTTCCATTACAAACACCGCCTACTGGCACTGGTGACAAATTGCCTGCATATCCTTTATTCCCACCTGGGCTTATACCTGGAATGGTTAAAAAGATGCAGATTGGAAGTGGTGTCCCTTATTCACCTCTGAGCCCTTTGGACATTCCAACATTCATACCTCCATCTGATGTGTCTCCATCAGAAGTCCTAGAAAGAGTGTCTAAATTTTTCAAGGAGATTGGAGAGGTAAACCCATCTGAGGGACCTATGACATCTCATTCAAAAGATGAAGATGAAGATGAAGAATATGAGAGAGAGCCTCTCACTCGTAAGGGAGGGGCTTGCATTCCTCCACCCCCTAATTTACAGCTAGAGCCGGAGACTGGGGCATATGTTGATGCAAGTGTGGATCGGAAAAGTGGTTCAGCAAGATTGGGACTTGGAGCAACTGCTGATCCTAATGAGGCAAATCAGTATGATGATGTTTATGCATCATATAGGAAACAGCGAAGCACCAGCTATCACTCATCCATGAGTGCAAGAGCAGCTACGAGGTAGCAACTCCTCGTTTGTCTCAGGTACCTGTAAAACAAAGAATAACAAGGCAGATGTTCCCTGTTCCATCAAAGTCTTGCAGAAATGTTAATGGTACATAGGACTAGAAATCAGATTTGTTTTACTAATTGAAACTTTTGAGGAAAATGTGATTGCAACCCTCGAAGGTCACATGTGTTTGATGTGATTTGGTCATTTTGGCAGAAGTGGGGAGTTTGGAGATTAATGTTATGATTTTGGAGGTATTAATTAAGATATCATACCGAATAACTTTGATTAACTGAGAACTTGAATCAGCCATTGGGTTCCGTGGACTAAGCATGTTGTCAAGATTACCGTGTCACTCGTATGGTTGTTTTTTTGTTTGTTTGTGCGTTTAATTTTGATTTCTGTACAATCAAGAAATCGAATGGTCAACTTCCGAATGACTTGCGACTAATTATGTGTGTTTGAAAGCTAATTAATGTGGTGATATATACATGGGTATGTAAGTTTTATAGGTAACTTGTTTTCATCATTCATATATGCAACTTGATAGTTGTATTGTATGTGCTTCAAAGCTAATTATTGTTAAACGTTGATATGTGAGCTTTGGATCACTTGCTGCTAATCATGTCTTTTCTGATTAATGTTAGATAAATGTTGACAAGTCATAAGTATCTAAAAATATAGGTGGTATATTATTTAATTCATTGTTCAAAAGGCAAGTGATAGATTATCAAAACCCTAATTTTTTCTATTAAATTAAATTTCAACAATTATAATATCCAATCAAATTGCAATATCATAATTGCGAATTAAATTAGAGAGATATTTACGGCTTGTTTGGTTCACGGAATGGAATAGATAAGGAATAGAATAGTTATTCTTTGGAATAGAAAAGATGAGGAATATAATAGAATGGGTATTACTTTGTTTGGTTCAAAGAATGAAATAAATAAAGAATTTGTATTCCATTGTTTGGTTTGAAAATATAAACTTGGAATAGGAAATGAATAACTAACAAAAAGACTAAATTATTATTATTATTATTAACTTTATTATTCTTATTATTATTAATTATTATTATTATAAATGTTCTACTTATTATTATTAATTTTATCAATTAATTTTATTCTTATTTTTATTATTAAATTCATTATTATTAATTTTCTTCTTCTTCTTTTATTATTATTATTAATTTATTATGATTATTATTATTATTATACAACAATAATTTATTATTATTATTATTATTATTATTATTAATTTTCATTATTATTATTATTATACGAAATTAACTATCTTATTATTATTATTTAATTTTCTTCATCATCATCATCATCATCTTCTTCTTATTATTATTATTATTATTATCATTATTATCATCATCATCATTATTATACTAATTAATTTTCTTATTATTATTATGATTATTAATTCATTATTATTATTAATTTTCTTCTTCTTCTATTATTATTATTATAAGAAATTAATTATCTTGTTATTATTATTATACGAAATTAATTATCTTATTATTATTATTATTACTATTATTTATTATTATTATTAATTATTCTTATCATTATTAATTATTGTTATAAATTTTCTACTTATTGTTATTCTTATAATTATTAATTATTATTATAAATTTTCTAATTATTATTATTCTTATTATTATTAATTTTATCAATTATTGTTATTCTTTTTATTATTAAATTCATTATTATTATTAATTTTCTTTTTCTCCTATTATTATTTTTATTGTTATTATTATACGAAATTAATTTTCTTCTTCTTCTTATTATTATTAAATTATATTTTTAGTATTAATTTTACTTTCCAAATTTTACAGTGGTTAAATTTTTTGGTCCGACTCTTGTCAGCATTCATTGTATAGTCACAATTGCAATATAAAGTAACAATGGAATGATATTGAACCAAAATATAACATATGGTTTTAAATTACTATAAAGTAAGTTAGTTGAAAAAAATAAGTTTCAACCCTATTTTAGATAACTAGACAAAATAACTTGTACATCAATATAATCTTCTGTATGTGGCAAGAAACCTCCTCACCCACCTAAGTCTTCGAGAAGACACCTGAGCAAAATTAGTTTCCAATTTTATCATGCTTCTGTCCTGATCACAAGAAATTGTCAAGATCAACTCTGACAATAAATAAAGTAGGATAAAAAAAAAGAAAGAAAGAAAAGGCACTCACCAGGGAACACCAACACCAGTTAAACTGCTTTGATCTAGTTCCTTACATAGCACATCTAACAGTTGCTCTACCAAAGAACTTCCATCAGCAGCCCCTCTTGTCAGATTTAGCTGCAGCTTGCATAAAATATAAGTAGATCCTGGGGGAAAAAAAAGGGACACATTTGAAAGAATGAAGCATTGAAAAAATGCTGTAATTTAGAATGCCAATCAACCTTAAGCCCACGGTCACGAGTAGTGAGCCACCAACAAAATAAAAATTGCCACACAGCATTATGGATCTCCAAGGATAAATAACCCAAATTTGGACCATCCTTCAACAAGTATGTATTAACACACTCAATAAGCTTTCGTGATATTTTTCCATCATCCCTGTACATGTTATAATGGACACACCCTCGTTGATATTATGGTCAGTAAATAAGAGAAAAAATAATGTTAATACCCAGTGGCGAAGCCACTTGTAAGGGAGGGTGGGCACATCAAATTTTTAAAAAAAAGAAGATATATATGCATATAGGGGTTGCCCACCTTAAAAGAACATCGTTGCCCATGATGGATTGGATTAAAAAAAAACTATATATATATACATTGCCCCCTGAAATAAATTCTTGGCTTCGCTACTGTTAATACCTAAAGGGTAAACAGAAGAAAATATAATATTATGAATCATTCTTGTACCTCATAAAAGAAAAAATCTGAACAAAACCCTAAACAATGCCCTACCTAACATCATCTGGGAAATCCCCAGAGGGATGTTCCAAAAGTGCATGGAATGTTGAGATACAATAGAAGGCCTCCTCCTTTTGGTTACAACGACTACTACTTTTCCCACCCATACTTGTTTCTACCCTTTCTATGTACAAAAGCACCAAACCTTTGCCAAAATAGGTTTAGATAAGATGAAGATCAGTTTCATATGCGTATCTCAGCAATCACAAACAAAAATATATTGATTGTAATCTATCAAAAGCCACTCACCAAAATAAATGCGGTTCTTCAGGTGAAATTGATAACTTCTTACTGTCAACAGATGTCGAAGTATGATCCCATATCTATAGCAATGCTTACATTCTAAAGCATCATTGGCAGTAATTTGACTTTAAAGTAAGAAAAGCACAATAGTCATTGCAACCTCAACATATTCTGAAGCCTTGATTCGAGACATGCAAATTATGTTTCACATTTTGCTAAACCTACCCCTAACAACTAGAGCATAACGTAATGAATGAACCTTGTTCTCGTCAGCTAGACTACCAGAAATTTGAAATCGTGGGCAACAACAAGTGATTCATGATATGCTTTTAATTACGTCTGAACTACATTGAAAGTGCATTATCCTCATTGAAAATGTTTACTTGCTTTTAGTATTTATTTCAAAATAACAGTGACAGTAAATTACTCAATCTCATTATTGAAGAGCGGAATATGACAATAATTCAAAGTCATTATTGGTCAGCGAGAAAGGAAGATCAAGCTCCCTCTTCCGCCTCAACTAGGTTTAGGCAAGTGTTAGTAAGGAAACTCTACAGTGGTGGTCCTAGGAGAACATCATTCAATTACTCATTGATCTGGTAAAAAGATGCTAATCTAGTTTAATATCTTCCCGTTCCAATATCCAATTGTAAGAAATGTTCATATGAAGAAATTGCAATATTGTACTAAGGTGATATATCCAGGAACTTTCTACCTAGATACAAAATCTTTTTGTTTTTCTTAATCAAGACACAGATTCTCCTTTGGACAAAAAAGAAAAAGTTGAGAACGTCCATATATGAGCAATTTACTCAAAAATGGCCATGTTTTAGCTGCGTAATCAATTCAAACATTTCAATTTCACTAAAGAGATAATTGAATCATATAACCATAACAAAAACTCAATCACATCTTCCTCAAACCAATATTTTCTCTTACTATGGGGAATATCGTCTGGTTTGAGCTTTGAAGTATTTTCTCCAAGATTTTTGCAGAATCTTGTCGATCTTTCTCCTTCTAACCAAGTGTGCAACAACTTTATCCCCTCCTACACATTCAAAACAACAATTGAATTTTCAGTCTTATAATGCAACCCTAGGTGGGACAAAACAGCAATGAAATGAATCAAACAACAGCATTGTCTAAATACCCAGAAACAATGTCTCACTCTCACTTTAGCTTTACAGTGTCAAAACTTCTAAAAGAACATTACCATGGCGTCAGTTTCTTTCAACTTTCATGGCACAGTTTAAAAGTAAAGTCCTATGGTGTCATTTCTTAGGAAGAGAACAGGATAGAGAGAGATAGTATGAAAAGAGAAAGAGTAAAGTTACTTCACGAGGCCTGGCTTTATCGGAGGAGAGCTTGGAGACGATCTCTTGAACGTCTCTGGAAGT
>JAOTBA010000205.1:19784525-19796664 GCA_025629845.1 Erythroxylum squamatum
ATATTTCTGATTTCACATTTGCAAAAGTTATAGTTAATCTGAATTAACCAAGTAATTTTTAGAAGGGATAAAAAAAAAGGATTACACAATTCAACCCCCCCTTCTTGTGTGTTGATTATCTTATTACTAACGTGTGATTCACTTCAATTTGTGAATTAAGAGATTGCAAGTTCCATAATTTGATTAGGGCTTACAATTTAGGGTTTAAGGGTTATAACTTGAGATAGAGTAATCAACCCTACGATCATCTAGAACTGACACCCGTGAACACATAAATGGCTAGATTAGCATTAATGATAGGTAAAATCTCCTCTCTCATAACTTGGTTAACTCTCTTGATGGATTTCCATTATGACCTATGTGACTGCTCAATTTAATTTTGTTTTGTTGAAATTTTCGCTTTACAATTCTTGAATCAAATTCTCATATTTGCTTTCCATGTTCACTTGTGTAGTTTTTTATTTTATTTTTTCTTTTCTCTAAACCTTAGACTACTTAGGATTAGGCTAGTACCTCCTCATGGGATCAACCCTACAATATTACAAAGTACGACCCATGCGCTTGCAGTTATTGAGGGTTTTATAAATTGTAAAACTTGCTCAACAAGTTTTTGGTGTCGTTGCCAGTGAGGCGTAGATTAGTTTAATTCTTGTAGTCTAAGGTTTTTTCACCTTCTTTTGTAAAAAAAAAAAAAAGGGTTGGGCATAAAGTATACAACACATCAACTTGGATATCACCAAACAACAATAGGGAATCTCAAAAGTTGAACGCTAAAAAGAGATGGAAAGAACGTTGGTGGAGAAAATACATCATGGAGAGCGACGGACCCTTATGGACATCATGAGGCCTCAACTCAACGCCCATCATCAAGGGATTATGCGACTATTGGTGCAAGCGAATACGTTCGAGATCAAACCATCACTGCTAAACATGTTGCGAACCAACATGCAATTCTACGAGTTATCCGATGAGGATCCCAATGCTCATTTAGGTAATTTCTTAGAAATTTGCGACGTCTTCCAATATATTGGGATGTTGGAGGATGCTGTTACGACAAGGTTCTTTCCCTTTAAACTTAGGGATTGAGCCAAGGCTTGGTTAAATTCTCTCCATCCATCCAACATCACAACTTGGCAGTAGTTGGTGCGAGTTTTTCTAGATAAGTATGTACTTTTATACAAGACAACAAGACTAATCAAGGAAATTATTAATTTCCAGCAAAATGACAGGGAGTTTTTACATGAAACATGGGAGCAGTATAAGGAGTTGCAAAGGAGTTGTCCTCATCATAACCTAACCAACAAATTCGTAGTACAAAACTTTTAAACTAGAGTTAATCCACCCACAAGGAGCACCATAAACGTAGCTGCTGTAGGATCATTCATGAGGAAAACAGTTGAAGTAGCACACAATCTGTTAGAAGACATAGTATACATTAGTTGTCTTTGGACATCAGAATAAAGTAGAAAGCAGTCAACCTTTTGGGACCTAAGAGGAATGATTGCTGCTGCAAATTCAATGACAACATTGCAGACTGAGATTGACAACCTAACCAAGCAATTAAATAGCCTGAAAGCCACCTCTTCCTCTCCAGTCATAGAAATGCAGCACAAATATGAGTCATGTAGACAAGAGAGCTATATCGCAGCTGATTGCTTCTCAGGGCAAACCAATGTGCAGTAATTCAACTTTAATGGAGCACAAGTTGGTCAGGGAGATAGTAATCCTTATTCCAGCACATACCAGTCGAGGTGGCATAACCACCCAAATTTTCATTGGTCTAACAATAATGAGATTTAGTTTAGAAATCAAAGGTCACATGGATATCAACAGGATAAATACAATGACTTTGATTCCAAACTGAACAAGATCGTGGACAAGCTCATAAGTATGGATGAGGCCCAAAAGAGGTTAAAAGAGGGAACAACTTGCCAATGCGTTATCTACAAAAAGTGTGGGAAGTCTTTCGAGAAATACGAAATTGTATCCAAGAGAGAAAGTTACAGCTAATACAATTAAGAATGGGAAAGAGTTAGGAAAACTAACAGATAGACCAGCTGAAGCTCACTCTGTAGAAGACCAAGAGAAGCAGAAAAAGGTGAGGAAAAGAATGAGGACCCTCCCTAAGTTCCTCCTCTGCATTACCTACCGAGAATACCATTAATAAGAATTGATGATGTCGAATCTTTAAGGGAGCATGAGGATGAAAAATAGATGACAACGGACATCGAGTTTGAAGAAGCTATGAAAGTCTTTATTCGTGAAGCAAAAGAATAAGAAGAAAAGGGAGTGACTAAGGAAGAACAAGAGCATCTTTGTTGGACCCCACTTTCGGAGCCCAACTTTCGAAGCCATAAACTGAAACAATCTCATTATAATTTTTTTTTTAAAACAATTAAAGCGTATGTGAAAAATCGATAATCAAATCGGCCCGATTTATTTAAAACCATTTCAGTCACAAAGATGCAAACATTATTAAATACATCAGAGTTTCGGAAAATCACTTGGGCCTATACAGAACACGATGTTTGTTTTCATAATATCTTTACGTTCAAAAACCACCTCTTTTTGCCTTAATACAAATATAAAATACAGAACACAAACTACACATGATACAATTGAATGCTTATACTTAAGATGATTCCAAAATACAAAAAGTTCCTGAACTAACTTAATTACAAAATTCTTTAACTATCTTAGAGTTCCAATGCCTTGCAAAGATCGCTTATCTTCTCTTTCTGCACTCGAGGAGGGAAGCGTGGGGAGCTACATAGCTCAGTGGCTAATATATTTATAGCCATTGGAGATGAGCCACACAATCAAACATATACAAATATTCATATAGACTAACAATGAATTTCAGCATTCACAATTTCAATACACATCTCATGGAACATATTGGATTAAATTTCACATCTAGACATAACACTCAAAATGTCATCAAAATTCAAATGCACACACAATTGGCTCGAGGGTTCTGTGAACAAAACAGAGAAACCGAAGTTTACTCCATGAATGAAACGAGTCTACTTTTTGAATCTCGTGGGCCACAAGCGGGCAGCTGGGAGAAGACTTTACATCGACGTGCACGTGACTACGAAACAGTTCCTCTCTTGCCCAAACACAATCAAATCGCATGCTTAATTCAATCATTCACAATTCCATATTCTCATGCTTTTTCTTCTTTCTATTCAATCAAAATGCCATGATATAAGGCATAGCATAATCATACTCACAATTCAATTTTTTATCACAATGTCATACATAAATATGCATAACATAACATAAAAACATATCATAGAAATTCACAATTTATCAATTCAAGCTTATACATACACATATATGCACATTGCCCATGTACATAATAACTATAAATATTTTACCCACATCCTTTCCTTGCTAAGATCCAAGTTAAGGTTGTCTTTTTCTTTGCTCTTGGGTAGGCTTTGGTTGGTTCCCTAAAACAAACCAAGTTTCATTCAAAAGGAATCCAATAGGAAATCCCACACTACAAAATCAGTAAAATTGATGCTAGTATACTTAAACCCAAGCATTTTCTAGACTCCATGAACAAAAATCCTTCCAAAAATTCAAAGGATTCAAAATGATCTTACCTTCATTCTTCACCAAATGAAGGAATCTTTAGCTCAAAAGAAAGCTCTTCTTTTCCTCTACCTTTTTCTCCTCTTGAATAGCTTTAATATCTTTCTTGAAGACTAAGAATAATTAAACCCTAGCTCAACTCTCATCCTTTCTCTCAAACCACCAAACTCTCTTTCTCTTTCTTTCTCTTTTTCGTTATTCTCTTCTTTTACCCCTCCATTCATGTTTTCTTCTTCATTTATAAGCAAGACAATACTTCTTCTTCCAATTATACCCTTAATGATTGAGAATTGTCCCATTTTCCCTTCCATTTATGCCTTATGTCTTTTATACTTAAGTGTCTTGTCAACAGCACCCTTAAATATTCTAACATAACACTTTCTTCTAGAAAAATTTCCCCCATTGTCTCAAGTTCCTAATGACACCAAAATCATTTAATTTGGTTCAGTGATTCAAAAGATATACCTCAAACATTTTTGGACTGCTCTTGTCCAAAATAGTATACTATGCACAACTTCCATCTGGAATTTAAACATCTTAAAGACTGAATTAGATTCCAATTTCTTCATACCATTTGTAGCTCCATGTCTCTAGTTTACCAAAAATAAGAAATCATCTCATTTGGAGCTCTACCGATCCAGAAATCATTAAAATACTGAAGTATGTTCAGTGGAATAATACCAGTTCATAATATTTAAGAACACACTCACTATACCCGTCACACGTTTTTCACTCAATCATTCTCAATTCAATTTATAGGACTATATTTTTGTTGTAGATGTAGAGCAATGTCTTACGAGTCCAATGGTTCAAAAATCAGGTCATTTGAGTGTCTAAAGAAGAAATTATGGCCAAAAGAATCAAACATGTTTTTGTCCTCAATCATACTGAACCTGTTTCGAGGAAACAGCCATATCCTTCTCTAGAAATTTCTGATTAAGGTGCTCTTTAGATGGTTCGAAAGAGGACTTCAAGAGCCACAACTTTCATGAAGACCTTGAAGACAAATTCTATCTTCTGTGTTTTCTTCCTTCTGACTTTTGTATCTTCTTACTTTTGTTTCCTTCTTAGTTTTGCTTCCTTCTCAGTTTTGCTTCCTTCTTTGTTTTGCTTCCTTCTTTGTTTTGCTTCCTTCTTATTTTTGCTTCCTTCTCAGTTTTGCTTCCTTCTCAGTTTTGCTTCCTTCTCAGTTTTTGCTTCCTTCTCAGTTTTGCTTCCTTCTCAGTTTTGCTTCCTTCTTTGTTTTGTCACCAAAATTATTGGACGTGACGTCATTTTGACTTAACATTCCTCACATCTCCAAAAGTTCTAAATCACTATCTACATCTCCAGAGCATCTCCACTTATAAAGATCATAACTCTAGAATCAAATGTCCAAAAATTCCATACTATATGCTGTTGAAAAGTTAGAAAGAAAGACCTACAACTTTAAAGAAGGCAACTTTGCCAAAATCTTTCTAGATCAATCCATAATTTCCTCTGAATTCAGAACACGAATTTTCATTCATCTTCCAATGTACTGCACCCAGTTCTCAACTTCATTAAATTTTGAGACTCTTAGAGACAGAATTGAAATTTGATGTCTTCACAAGAAATGTATCCATATGTTTCTAGTTTAATCCAAACAAAGAATCGTCTCATTTGGATAACTAGAGAAAAAGTTATGGCTAATAGACTGAAGCATACTCAGTGAACATTTTCCAGATCATCTACCAACTTTGTTTTAAAATCTTTCCTTAAAACAACTCATACCAAGATCACCTTTACTACTTCATTTACTCCTCATTCTCAACTTCATTTCAAATCAATGTCCTCCATAAAGAAAATTTAATTCATGATTAATCGTGAACACCAATAACAGAACATACACATATGTACATATTCTTAATCAACTTACTTCACCAATTTAACTTCATTTTTGCTTTCCTTTACTTCTAACTTTCACCTTAATTATTTCCATTTCAAAATCTCTTATCTACCAAAAACACCATAGCAAATCTTGTATCTATCCACATTTCTTAACTCTACTTTACTCTTGTCTATAAATTCTTGGTTCAAGAACTTTCATTCATTTGTTCTGTACTTGTGACTAATCACCAAAATTTCTCATTCAATATTTCTAATCTTCTACGAAAAGTTCGGGGTCCAACAATCTCACCTTTTTACCAAACAAACTATTAGACTTAATAGAAGATTCAAGGAGTTTCATTATTCCCTATTTTATTGACAGTTTGTTAGTGAAAAGGACATTACTAAAATTAATTGGTTTTCTCAACTTTATAAATATTTCCCTTCTGATCATTTGCAATTTTTAGCTTACTCACAGGCTACAAAATTGATGCTGAACGAGAAGGGTGGTAGCAAGCCACTCATAATTGATCCGAGCTAAGCTTTAAAGAATGCAAGCTCAAGCTAATGACCCTAAATTAGCATGTTTAGTAGTTAGATTTAAACTATTGTGTAGTTAGGTTTGTTTTAAATTCTAAAATAAGTTTTGAATGGTTTGGAATGGTTTGGATTGCTAATTCTTTCTCTTGAATCACTTATAAGATAAGGAAACATTCTTGATGTCAAGCGGATTTGGTCTCAACACTATCGCCATCACCACCTCTATCACCATAAACGGTTTCGTGTTCTAACCTTTTTTTCATTTTTGTTAGTATTTTCTTCTTATGTTTTTCGTATAATGTTTTTTATTTCCCCAGGTGTGTTTGTGTAACCTTTTCATATTAAGGATAATGTGTTGGTCAAGTGTAGGGAGGGTTGTGTGTTTTTACCTTAAGTATGAATTTTTCATATTATATGATAGTTTATTTAGATTGCATGATATGAATTATGTGAATGCATCAATCGCTAGGACTTAGCGGCATAGATTTGGCCTTAAACATAGTCTTTTAGGTTGCGATGAATTATTAGCTTATGAAATTAGTGACCTAAGTTACTTAGGGCTAAATATGTTGGTTAATTAGAATATATACAATGTTAGTCGATTCACCCTAGGAATTTTCTATATTCATTTATAATTTTAGGCCAATCAAATAAGCAGTATTATTAGTACATTTTCATGAGAATGATTAGCTAAAGCAATAACGTAGGTAAAATTTTGTGTTAAAAAATGTTTTATAATTTCAACTAAAATAACTATGTCATTGTCCTTCAGGTTATGAATAGAGATAGTAGCTAGTTGAGAATGTGATGTAGCTGAGTAACTAGATCGTCACGCATCACAATTGTGTGCCTACGTGTAAAAAGGCTATGATGACATTCCAACCAAGTAGCTTAATAACAACATAACTTAGTTGAGTAATCGGATCGGCATTCATCACAAATGTTTACCTTTACGTAAAAGACTAGGTTCATGTCCTTAAAGAAAAATCAACAAAAAGAATGTTTTCAAATAAAAACCTACCAAACTTGTCAGTAGCTTGATTTTTCATGAAAACCAACTGAGGAACAACTACACTTTTGTTTTGACTGAACGATTATCAATATGTGTATGTAAGTGATAGAGGTGAATAGACTCAACATTAAAATTTTGATTAGTTGTATATTGAGTCCAAGGTGCTTAGACGTAGATTTCACATGTTAATAATTTGTAACAACTTAAATGATTGTGTTTAGAGTTATGTTATTTTGTGAAGTAATTACCTCATCTGTTGCATTGTGTGTTTTGTGCCTTGTGTTGTTTATTATTTTGTTTGCTTAAGGACAAGCAAACGTTTAAGTGTGGGGACGTTGATAGGTGTGAAATGCATCGTATTTTAGGGTATAGTTTGATATGTGTTTAGTCGTTTATTCGATTGTTTAGTATGTTTTTAGGGTAAAATTGTGTTAGTTTGTGATTTATTTGTGTTTGAAATGTTTTATGGGTTAAAACAATCCTTTGAGCTTAAATATGATATATTTGAGGTACCTTGATGTGTTTGTTAGTGTTTCAGGGTAAAGATCGAAGAATGAAGGAGTTTTAGAGCAAATTGGGGCCGATTGCATGGCCCACGACTTCCAAACTTAGCGTTTCAAGGAATTTTTTGGACCTTTCGGACCCCAAATAAACCCTAGTTCAACCCTAATCACAAAAGAACATAAATAGAATAACAAGAATAGAAAGAAGGAGCTTTACATTCAGCCACTCTTGGAAACCCTAGAGGGAGAGAAAAAGAAAGAGAGAGAGAAGAAGGAGAGGAAGAAGGAAGAAGAAGAAGTGGATCGATGCCGCTGCTCCCCAAATCAAGTGGTATCCTGACGCCGCTGTCTTCCTGATTTGTCTGACCTAAGTTCCATTTTCTCTTCATTTCCTTTTTCATTTAAAAGTATAAAGTTGAGATGGATTGTATAGAAATGGATTTCAAGTTGTTGATAATGTTCTGAACTTTCCTTCGAGATTTTGCTTTGAGTTAATGTTGATTTAGTTATTTTTGCGTTTATTATTTTGGGTGTTGTGATTGATTAATCTTATTGCATGTTTCGGTAACAAACCGAGAGGATGAGCCAAATAAAAATGATTAGATCAAATTAATAAGAGTTAGGCGATCTAATTGACCACTTAATCAATCTAGTCGATAATTTCATGGAGAGAGATCTCGTGTGAGACTCGATTGTTTATTAGAGAGCTTTAGAACTAATTAGAATTATGGGTAATTTGTGAATTGAGAGATTGGAAGCTCCATAATTTGATTGGGGTTTACAATTTAGGATTTAATGGTTATAACTCGAGAGAGAGTAATCAACCCTACGATCGTCTAAAACTGACACCCCGTGAACACATAAATGACTAGTTTAGCATTAATGATAGGTAAAATCCTCTATCTCATAACTTGATTAACTCTCTTGACGGATTTCTATTGTGACCTGTGTGACTACTCAATTTAATTCTGTTTTGTTGAAATTTTCTCTTTACAATTCTTGAATCAAATTCCCGTATTTACTTTCTGTGTTCACTTGTGCAGCTTTTTATTTTTTTATTCTTTTCTCTGAGCCTTAGATGACTTAGGATTAGGCTAGCACCCTCCTCGTGGGATCGACCCTTCAATACTACAAGGTACAACCCGTGCACTTGCAGTTATTGAGTGTTTTATAAATTGTAAAACTTGCTCAACTTTGTGAACTATAATAGGTAAAAACATTTATCCATCTCAATTATCTTTAACATACCTTAAAGATCCTACATTGAAAGGAGGCATTTAGATAGCAAAGTAAACCCCACATTCCTCCCTAATACATTTTCAATTAGCAAAACCTCCAAGCTTTTCTGGGTTTTTCTCATTACCTTAGTGACTTTTATTTTTGGTCATGGCGAGTCTTCTAGAGTTTTTCTTTTTTGAGAAGTCATCTAGGTAGACACCTAAATCGTCTTTCCTCTCTAGTAACTCAAACTCAACTTCATCAATCACCTCTATGATTTGGACATTTGAATTGTTCCTATAAGAGTGTCCTTAAAAGAAGACAAACCTCTATGCCATTCACTCGTCTTGTTGGTAAGGCCACAACTTTCTCTTTAAATCCTCATATGATCTTCTTCCATACTAGTATCAGATGTTCTACTCTCTGAAAGGATTTGGGTGTATTGGGTGAAGCTTGACATTGTGTAGGTGGGTGGTTGACCATAGGAGAGTCGACACTGAAATTGGGATAAGTAGTGCATGATAGAAATATTGAGACAACAACGTATGATAGAAGGTACTTGCCCATTATTGGGCGATTTTGTACACATTTTAGATATGTAAACAACACTTAGACCAACCGATGAAAGATGCCTTCCTCTAATTATCATTTTGCTCATTTACATGATTCTCTTAGTTTATGTTTCCAAATTCGACTTTTATTCGTATATCATGCAAGAATTATTCAAACCTATGGTTAGCAAAAGTGGGATAATAATTCCTTATACTTCTTAATCTTATTGAATAATTAATTGAAAATCGAATATTTTTAAAAATAATTATATTCTTTTATTACAAACGGTAATACTTTAAACTTCATAAGATCTAAATTTTATATTAATTTATACAAATTAAAAATATATATATTTAAATAAGAAATAAAATGTGTTTTTAAATTTTATAAAAATTAGCAACTTTTAGCGTTTTAAACAAAATGCATTTGGAAATTAAATTTGACATACTTCAAGCTAATTTTTTAAATAAAAAGTCTCCACTCTTATTTATTAAAATCTAGATTTATAGGTTGATACAATTGTAATCGACTTATATTCTAGATAAAATAATTAAAATTCAAATTTTAGAGTTACATTTATGAAAGGGTTTTAACTATTTTGTTCTAAACTAGTATCATAGAGGTACTTAATTGAAATCAGTAGGATGTTATAAGATTGTTATTAGTTGTTATTTTAGAAACATTACAAATGCTTTGTTTTTATATATATCTTAGTAAGAGTAAGGTTTACCCTTTCACAGTTAGGAAACAATTTCAGTAAGACAGGTGGTTAAATATGATTCATCTTCTCCTGGACTAAGTAGTTGTTATAACTCTCTATTGAAAATTAATATAAGAAAAAATTTTGGTGTCATTATTTGGTAGTTATTAGTGTTCATCATTGTAATAAATAATAAAATAATTTTTTATATAATAGTAATTTTTATTTAGTAGTGATGGCTACTAATAGGTACCAAATGATGGTCATATAGTTAGTCCCTTAAAGTAAATACAAGTTTGTTGCAAAATATCTCCTTCTTATCATTGTAGAATTCTCTATTCTTTTTACTATGTAGAGTTTCTTAGATATTCAAAATTTTCCATGCAATGTTATTAATATAAGAGTAATTAAGTCTTTGGCTAAGGAAGTATAGCGAAAGGAACTAGAAGCCATGATTTCAAATGATTTGAGAGTGCGAAAGAAGCTCAAGCAAGAAGTGACAAAAGGTATCAAAAGGTAATAGAATTTCATGATCATGAGCTTAAGGAATTGAAGATGTTGTTCAACCATTTTTTTCTAGAATCAAAGAAAACTGACTGCTCATATTTTTGTGTCACTCAGTCATCTAATCCTACAACTCAAAATCATGTACCAAATGTAATAGCCGGTTTCCAAAACTTTCTAAGGGTTAGAATGTTAGACTTTTGATTCATATCATTTTAGAATTTATAAGGTACAGTTCATTCACACGTATAATATGAGCATATACACACATGAATGCTGATTTAGAAAACATTGCAAAGATAGTATATGCATTCAATTGACATATTCCAGGGTATGAAAGGTTTAAAATGATTATGATATGATTGTGTATTGTTTATGTCTTGAATTTTGGTTTGATGGATTGTAATTAGTATTTTGGAGTTAATTGTTACAATTGGAAGAGTGATGAATTCAAATGTACATTTAGTCTAGGAAAAATGTAAAGGTGTAAGGCAAGTTGACATATGAAAAATTAGGATGACTAAGTCTATAAAATGAGTGACATTTGGTATAGAAAATTAAATGACTAATGGCGGCAGTAATTGAGTGACAAATGGCCTAGGATTTTGATGACATTTGGCAGCTACATAAGAGGACATGTTGCTTATCTCCTTGGATGACATATGTCCTTTTAAAACAAGGACACCTTGCACCAAAAGGCTTAAGCAAATGCAGAGTCTCTCATCTTTCCTGAAGTTTTTACTGCATGCTTTCTTCTCCTTCCCTCTCACCACCAAAATACCCACACCCTTACATCTTTGTGTTTTACCAACGTTTGTGTTCAATTACCACACCAAAATCCACACTTTTAGCCTTCATCAAGATAGTTATAGAACAATATCATTGTTGTATTTGGCACTATCTTTTGATCTTTGCTGAAAACAATTCTACTTTCACGTTCTTCTTGGAATTGTGCTTGCATGCATGGAAGGCTAGGTTAGCTTGATAATTGAGGAGGCAATTGAGTTGATCAAGAAAGTGAAAGACTGATCTCTTATGATATATGTTAATAGAACTTAATTATGATTGAATTAGAGATGGATTGATTGTGATATTGGAGTGAAATGAGTGCTGGAAAATGATACATGAATGATAGTTTTGTTTTGTTTTTGCATGCATGAAAGACAATAGTTTATGAGCTGCCAAATGAATGATTTTGAGTTAGAATTGGAGATGAATTTGATAAGGAATTAAAGAATAATTAAGGTAGGTGTTTTGAATTTGGTATGAAGGTGTTTGAATCTATAAAATTAAGGGAAATAGGATAGTACACTTTGGGGCACTCATCCCACGATCATGGGAAGGTCTCCCATGATCTTAGCCAAAGCTTTGAAATGATAATTTTGGTTTTACGAATTTGTTAAACCAAATGAGGATAAATCACTCTACATTGGTGTATTTGGACTTGATTAAGGATTGAAATGAACCTAGATTGTTGCTTGATTAATTAGTTAAGGGTTCGATAAGTTTAGGCTATTAATTGATGTCATTACTTAATGAATAGATTATCTTGATATCAATTTATTTAAATCTAGAAATTTTGAGTTGTTAAAGGAATAAAGGTGTTCTTATGAATGCAAATATGATCCAAAGGATATGAGTAAGGTGTATTAGGTATGA
>JAOTBA010000205.1:19803024-19817090 GCA_025629845.1 Erythroxylum squamatum
GCCCAAATGGACATATGGGAATTTTGTAAATTGCATTGTATGAGTGGAAAGGGCTTATGCCCTATTTGATTATGAACCTTCGCATATTGTATTTTGTGAATAAAAAAAAGTACCGATTGTTAAATAGATTGAGCATTGTAGCATGCCACCCTCGCGGGGCACGGACTCGGATATCACCATCGATGTCGGGTTCGGGTCTTACGGGAGTGGGGTGCTACAAATATACTCAACTCCTTAGTTGTTCAGTATTCCAATGGGATGTTGTAAATGTTTATCCATAAAGAAATACTACTGACTATAATATTTTCTAGCTTTGTTCCGTGTTGCCAAAATTGAAGAAATAGGGGAATATGAGCAATATTTCATAGCCCTTCTTCAACTATCTTTAGTGATGCAACCTTTAAGGAAAAAGTAAACAACGAGTGATTATCCTAATAGAGGAGAACTTCAATGAGAGACCCTTCCCTTCTAGAGGTTCAAACCCCTTTTATTTGGATAATGGTAAAAGCAAGTCTACAATCCATGAATAATCCTACAAATGTGGTCTCCCAACTCTAAGTTCCTGCCTTCAAGATACATAGGTCTGGTACTACAATACTCCTACCATTCAACTCCTTGGGTGGCGAATAGTGCAAGGTAATGCTATGAAGGTCACCTACAACCTGCTTCCAGCTCTTGGGATGGTGAATTAAGCAATTGCTTCAAAGCATTAAAGAAACAAGGATGAAATTTTCTTTTTGTAACAATCATAAACTTGATTTCCATTCTTAAAATATGAACTTTAGACGAACTGAACAAACACCAAAATCATAGCAACTAATGACATCATTAGAGATTTCGTGATGAATATTAAAATAATATCTTTTTTTTCGATAAATCAGAAGATATTTTATATAAAAAAATATAACGTTATGTACATGGCCATAGCTACCGAAACAACGACCCATTGCTACCAAAACGCTTCACAAGACCTAATTTCATACTACTTATCCACACTCCCAATCATCATCTTCAATTCTATCATTCTTCCATGTTGCCTTTCCTATCTAAATATCTATGTCATCAAACATACTCCAGAAAAGGTACTGCTATTTCACCATCATAACAAGCAAATTTATATTTCACAACCTAAGCTATCAATCCAAGACCGTAGAAGAAGAGTTGTAACTTTGATGGTGTGCTGAGGTGGTGTTTGATGGTGGTGGACAGTGGTTGATGGTCGAAATTTGTTTTCGGGAGATTTGAAGTGTTTGGACAAATTTAGGATTTCTCGGGTAAAACTGGGACAGGTTATTTGAAGGCATTTTCTGGGTTAATTGGCTGGGAATTTGGTTTCCAGGAAAGAAGCAAAGTTGTAGAACTTTTTGTGAAATACAATTTAGACACAAGAATCGGATTAATCAGATAAGGAATGTTTGAGTTATAGTGGATTTTGTGGTGGCATGTTAATTTGGACGATAAAATGAAGGCAGATGATGAAAACGGGAATTTTGAGGAAGCTAGGGTTCGAATGGGGTGACGATGTCTTCTAGATATTTGTAATTTAAGATGTGAGGAACAAACTTGAAGAAGGGAATTTTTTTGATTTGATGAACATAGGAAATAGAAACTGAAAAACGAAATTGAAACTTAAATAGAATTCTGGAAATCACACAACACACAAACGATTGAATGTTTTCGGTAAACAAACAAGTCCTTTTGATTATTTTCGGAAAACAATCAAACCCTACAGATCAAAGTCAGAATTTTGAGAGGAAAACATCTCATTTTTTATTTCTTAAAAATCTGTATCTATCTTTTTTTTACAAATGAAAAGAACATGAGTTTAAATAAGGAAAATGCAAGGAATGAGGATAGTCTTGACTTCTCACATTCCTTTGGCTGCTAATTGTCTGTAGCTAATTTGTGTCCATGAATAACCCATTAACATGTAATTAAAGTCTAAACATAACATAAACATGGTAAATAATAAAGGTAAATAAGAAAGTAAAAGACTAAATTAAAAGTCTTGTGGTAAATCTTCACTTATTCATTTTTCTGATCATGTTTGGATTTGCAAACGAGATTCTACATTGTGGCCAGCGTAGGCTTCTTCCAAATGGGCTTCAATATTTTGCTCATCTATGACAACCTGCTCCTTTTCTTCGGCTTGGACGAAAATGGGATAAGATGGTCCTCCATCAAACTTGTGTATGTCTTTTTTATTGTCAAGTTAGTTATCCTCGTGCATATTCTCATTTCTAGGAACTGTCTGGTGCCATCCAAGTAAATAGTGCTAGTTGCTGAAAAAGAGCTGTTAGTATTGGTCTTGTCTATGTTGCTTCTGCTGAGTAGACCAGGCAATTCTTTGTAATAATTTCCTTCTGCTGGAAAGAGATGTGATGTCCACCTATAGGCAATCTGCAAAATTCACTTTGGCTTGTAGGCTTCCCACCTCCTGGGCCTCATCTTTGAAGATTCTAGCATTCCTTTCTCTCCATAGGTTGTAGATGGTAGCCGAAAGGATAATGGTTAAAAGGTTTGTGTTACAGTTTCGGTTGTTGTCTGGTTGGTGGAGCCACATTGGAATGGAGTAAAGGTTAGTGAAGTGAGGAAAACTAGGCTGAAAGTAGTTAAGGCAATTAACCCACACTGCTTTAGAGAAGGAACATTGAAAAAACATATGCTTCGTGGTCGCATTATCCGATATACACAGGGAGCAATGGTTTGGTGTTTGTAGGTATAGAAGCTTATCCCTAGTTGGCAATTTTTTAAGAAATGCTAACCATAATATGGAGTACCTAGGGCTATTGGTTTTACTCCAGACTAGGTTGTGCCAAGGAACCTTCGACAATGAGGGTCTCAATAACTAGTAAGCTAAGGTATTGGTGTACTGTTTTGATGGGCTAGCCAACCATTCCAAACAATCACGAGTTGTACAATTTGGTTGGTAAGGTAGAGGCTCAAGATTTCCAAGTAGGTTTATCTCTTGCTAATATCATGCATTTGCTCGGACAATATCTTGTTATCAGTTAATTACAAGTTTAACTAATATTTAATTACATTATTTAATTTTATTTAAGATAAATTAAATTTTATAAAATATTTTAATTAACAAACATTTTAATATAACAAAATAATAAAATATGATTTATGTTCAAATGTAAAAGTTAAAACCAATTTTACTCTTTCAATCAAAGGAAAAAGGAACAATAAACAATATAGGTAAGCACCAGATTCTTTCTTTTCCTTTTTTTTTTGAAAATTTTGAACTTCAAACTAAACTCAAAAAGAAGTTTCGAAAATAATATCATTTTATATTTTTCAAATTTTTAAACTTTAAAAAAATAACTGGGCTTAACTACCCAGTCCAATCATGCTTGAATTCTGGCTATATGCCTCAGACCCAATTAGACTACAGGCCAATGCCGGAGCTGTAAGATTTTAGGCTTGAGCCAGGCTAAGGTCAGTCCTAGAAGAGCCTGGCCTATTGCCACCCTTAGATATAAGCCGCATAAATTTCTCAATCTTGGGCAAGAACTTTAACGTACTTGAAGCTGCTGTTTGAACGAAGGCAATAATAAAATGAACTGGGAGTTGCCTCTTCCATCTCTTTTGATGTTAAGAAACGCTTTGCAATTTATCAAAAAAATTTCATTTATCTCAGGATTTGAATGTAATATGTAATTGCATATGATTATAAAAAAGAAGGATTGACTAATTACATCATCTGGGCTACTATAATTACCAGACTCCGGAATTGGACGTAGAAAACTTAGAAGTCAAAACCATTGCCCACCAACTCCTCGTCACCACTGCTAAAAGATTCAAGAACCTGACTATCATCGTCATCCTCATCACCCTCTGTGACAATCTCCAGGATCCCACCTCCTCCATCAAAGTCTGCATCATCCATGAAGTCCACATCATCATCATCGTCATCAAGCTCACTTCCACCATCATCATCACTGTTCATATCATCTCCATCACTATCAACATCCCCATCCAGTTCTGCACCCAATATGGGATCCACATCAGCATCATCCTCATCATCTTCCTCATCTTCCTCACTCTCAGCATCATCAGGATCAGAATCATCATCAGTTGGCCTCCGTCTACCAATCTCATAAACCCTAGCTGATGAGAACATCTCCTCTTGATCATCCATTGTTATTAGTCCAAGGAACGAATCAGTTAGCTCAGTTGCAAAATCAAGGACACAACGATCAACTGGTATAGTGGCAATTTCAGAGTAATTGATGGCATCCACTGTGCGAAATGCATCAAATAATCGGTGCTTCATTCGACGGGTTTGAACTGCTGACATTACATCATCAAGGTTTCTCCTCAGGATAGCATAAATTACATCCCCACGTGCATTGAATGTTATTGATGTTTGGTCTAATGAAGGCACACTTCGAAGAAGTCTAAATTTTCTTAGGTCCCAGACTTCAGAATTGATAATCACCTAAGTGCAAAAGATGGCCACCAATCACAAGTTAGGGAAAGAGAAGGAAAACTTATATATTGACCCGCAGATAAGAAGAGGGAAAAGGTAGTTCATGCTAACATTTTCTTTTGTTACAAAGGGAGAATGAAACCCAAACAAAGGTTAAGAGAGGGAGTACACAACTTGTTAGTACATAAACTATACCCAATAATACCGGAATAATACTGGAGATCAGAGGCACAGCAGTAAGACTAGAAAGCGTACATGAAATCAGGTACTAGGTATAAATTCCATTTATGTTTTAAACAACTTTACCAAAGTTACTATTGAATTCACAATAATGCTAAATGCAAGAAACTCTTCAGCCCGTAATTGAACTTACCATTTTCTGTATTTATATCTAAATTATGAAAAAGTAGAATTATCAAAGAAAAAGGGATTTTCCTAAAAAAAAGAAATGGTCGGACTGCAGTACATGATTTAGCATACCTCATTCCCTGCAGGATGGAAGCCACCGCCTCCATAATCTGTAAATTGGTCAAATCGATGTACACGGCCAGATTGACGCCTGTCCCATAACACACCATTCCAAAGTAGCATTGTATCTGAAGGATTGAAGTGTATCAGGGAATACAAATGTCCCCGTCCTGTAGAGTTTGAAGTTGGATCTGACAGGGATGATTCCACATGACATGTTTGGACATCATACAGAAGAATTTCACGCCGAGCTGGCTCTGTCCTCAGGGCTGCAAATACACTCCCAGCATTGCTAAACCTTGCAGCCTTCAGTCCATCAAACGAATGCATAGGACCACCTGAAATTGAAGAGGCGTCCCACAAACACACATCTTGGGCACTTGAAGACAGTAAAAATTGTGTTTCATTAGCAAGGTGGGATTGAACAAGTGTCAAAGGTGACTGATGGTTTGTGCAGCTCTCCAACACATTATTGTTGTTGGAATAAAAAACTTTCAGCTCTCCAGAGTGACTACCAACAGCAACATGAGATGAATCACCAAGAAAAGCCACACACGTTAAAAGAGCACCGGCATCATCCCTGCAAGTTCTCCAAGGTCTGAATCTACTATATACAAATTGCCGATCTCTTCGATTCCCATGCACCCCTCCATAAATACTTCTAAACTCACGTGTGCCAAGCCTCGCCGTTACATTTGATGGGGCATCAAGGCTCCTTTTTGGTTCAGGACATATGTGTGGATGTAAGAGAGAGAGGGGTGGTAGAGTGGTTATAGGTGCTGGGCATTGGCGATGCTGATGCTTCAAATACTGAACAACAATATTGTCTAAAGTTAGCCGTTCTGCATTGCTCAGCTGGTGATCATTAAGCCCATGATGGGTGGAATTACCGCATTGAATGTCATCTGTGTAATCTACTATGCTACTTGATGTTGGGCGACCATGTACATCTTTCAAACTAGAACTAGGAGTAGAAAATGCAGTAGCATCACTAAGTAAATTAATCTTGCGTAAAGTACTCGGAGTCAAACATACAGGAGAACAAAGTCCGGTCTCACCAGTATTAAATCGCTTCCCTGGTGAAAAAAGCCCAATATCTTTCAAATCTGCTAACTTTCTTTTCATGTTCAATTCTGTAGGAGTCTTGTATAGAGATTCAGAATCAAGATTGCCTTTCATCAATGACTCTGAGGGGGGCTGTAATGCATTGACAGGTGTGGCAGATTGTCTTGAACTACTACAGACCCTTTTCAAAGACTGTTGATTTGACTCATAGCACTGAGCTTGATTTCTTGTTTGTAGACCAAAAGATGGTGAGAAAACAAGTGGTTTTTTCTTTGAAGACACAGATGAATCACATTTCAAGCCAGAATCTTCACCACGAGCAGTTGCTGCTTTTGATTTGTCTGGGAGAAATCCACTAGGGATTCTACCACATGGCCACTGAATCAGTTGTGAAGAGGTTTCTTGTGTTGGAGTTTGGTGTGCAAGAGACGATGGGGCTGCCAATGACGGCAAAGGACTCAACTGGGCCTCTTTCAGCAGTGTAGCAGCAGCTCCAGTCAAACCAGATGCCTGAAGATGTTCATGTATAAGCAGTAAAAGTTCCCTGTGGTCATGTGCATAAAGACGGGTCAAAAGAAAAGGGAGGTCATTATTAACTCTTACTTCCATGGTATTTAGGGTCAAAGAATACCTGGAATGGTAAGTGATAGGTGTGGCTGCAGCAATTGCAGCTCTTTCAATACGTTTCAAAGTTGGGGTAGCAGCATCTGTGGCTGCTAATGTACTGGCACGCCCTGAATTGGTTACGATCTGGAAAAAATATAAACGACTGACTATTAATAATTATGAAGTAACACCAAGTTAAAACCAAAGAGAGCCCACACTCATCAGAAAAGAAGAAAGAAAGGTCACTCTCTCCAAGAGAGATAAAATCCATTTCTGGATACACTTTCCCTCCTTTAAATATTTCTCCCTAGAAGATTATAAATCATTATGAATGAGCCGTAACAGGAGGCTCATATCTTCTATTAGCAGTTCCACACAAACCCTTAATCTTGTACAACTTCCCCTGTAGATTACTCTCACTTGAGTACAACAGTGCAAGAGATGGGAATTATGGTTAGCATACCAAAATTCAGCAGTAGGAATAACATCTTGGTAAGCACACCCCTTGTTGTGCAAAAAGAAATAATATTAGAATACATGTGAGAGGCAGAGCTAGGAATTTTAGAGGAAAACATTTAAATCAGAAGACATCATAATCCACTGGCCACTCCTCCTTTACAAAGAGGAGGTCCTAAGTTAAAATCTCTCCATCCCTCTCATTCTGTAGGATAAGACAAAAAAGAAGCAAAGGCACAACATTGAATCATTAAACAACATATGCGTCTTCATTGAAATTCATATTCAGAATCAGGTCCAAAGTTAAAACCTCTCCATCCCTCTCATTCTGTGGGATAAGACAAAAAAGAAGCAAAGGCACAACATCAAATCACTAAACAACATATGCGTTTTCATTGAAATTCATATTCATCCTCCACTATGAATTAATACTAGTTCAAAATATCATAAGAGACAGAGATAGTTACCGCAATTAGCTCAATGGCCCCCTGTGCAAGCTCAGATTGCCATCGGCCTTGTTCAGTTCCAAGTGTCTGGCTACCTGAATCTCGAATAAGCTCGGAGAGCTTTTTCCCGACCTAGAACACCAATTTCACATTTATTGAGAAATTTGAAAAATGTGTGACAATTCCTATCTATTCACAATAATGTTGGTACTACAATGACAACATTGATGATAGTGAAGAGAACACTAACTATGGTAATAATAACAACCTCCTCAACAGTTTAAACAATGTTAATGCCTATGAAGCATTTTACCTGAAGTTTTGTTAAAATGTGTGCAATTGTGTCATCTCTAGCTAAACCGAGTAGCACTCGGCAGGCAAGAGCACGAATACAGTCAATAGCAACAGGAGGAGAATATGCACGAGGCTGGAGAAGATGGAGAAGAACTTTTATGCCATTGTTTGCACGAACAGCCTCCCTTGCCTGACGATATCCTTGTTCCATTTGTGCAGCAAGGCCAGCACACCCTGCTCCAGGACCTAGAGATATTCTTCTATCTCCAACCAAACAAGAGGTACCATTAGGAACAGCCACTTGTGATGTACCAATGGATCGTCCAATAGAAACGGCAGCCACCCCTCGATCAACATTAAATTCACCACTCCGCTCTCTTGGATCGCCCTGAATAAGAGTATGAGCAGTTCGATCTGAGGCATTACGTTCTGCATTTCTATCTCTAGTCTCAACAGCACCAATGTTGAGTTGTCCAGTAATAGACTGCTGGCCTTGTAGAACTAGAGATGGCTTGTTGCTGATTGAAGGTGGCGGGCAAACAAGATTGATAAGCACATTCAATGCTGGCTGTATAATCTGAAAATATTTCAACAATAATAGCATGAAGAAAAGCTGATAGGTAAAAACTGCAATAAACGCCAAGATATTCTTGAATATGATAAAAAGATATGTTATGAACGAAGAAAACAGTAGCAGAAAGCAATTAACCTCAGGGTCCACATAATTGCTGGCAATATTTGCTGCGTCCAAAATGACTGCTATGCCAACTCGATTGTTGCTTAATGTGGCATTAACAATCATCCTGCGGCTTTCATTCACCAGTGTAACTATGTGCAGCACACCCAATGCATATTGAAGCAAGTCATGTAAGTAACGGTCCACAGGAGGGGCCTACAAACATCAGCAAAATGGAGAATTGAAGGGTATGGGCAGGCAAAACAAGAAATAACATCTGAATTCATAGTATCTAACCTGACACAACTCTAACAAGGTAACATGGCCATTAAGGCTTAAGAATTTATCAACAGCAGGAAAACGTGTTCTAGCAAATAGAGGACCCAGTTTTCGGTCCTTCTGCAGCTGCAGAAAAACAGCATCCATAGCCTCATTACTTATATCAAGGGGCTTGTATGCTGCCCTTGCACTGGAGACATTCCGAGCCAAACTTCGGTTGATCTTATTGGGACGGATGGAATCAATAAGTAACAGTAGATGTGCTCTAAAATACTGCCGCAAAGCAACACAAGTATGATAGGCAATCTGCTTCTCAGAAGACGTCAGAGCTTCTGCTTGTGAAAGATCATTACGAAGAGTTGCTGAGTTAGATAGGCTTAAAGAACTTGAATTAAAGCCAGATCTTACTGTTGCAGCATCATTTAAGAGGCCCAGTAATTTCTGTAGACCATCCTGAGCATCAAAAGAATCAATAACAGCTCTGAAAACAAACGCAGCACTGAAAAACAATGCTGCATTTTTCCTGGCTTGTTCCTGATGAGGGCATTCGAGAAGTTGTATGGCTAATTTGACAACTTCGTATACAATATCTGCAGGAAGGGCACACACACGTTCCATTATACCCTGGCACGATAAACTATAAAGTGAGATGTCGCATAATATGCTAGTTGTAAGTGAGATCCAAGAAAAAGAAAATCTAACTAGTAACAAAACATAAATGCTCCAATACCTGAAGAGAACCAATTGTAAACAAGCATGAAGAAAGACCAAAGAAGGTCAAGTCAGTTCTTGGGACAGCAAGCAGTTTCTGCATACCACCCCGATCCACAAATAAAGCAGCAAATTTGCGGTGAGCAGCCAAAGCACAGATAAGCTTCATTACATCAGGTAATATTGCTATGACCTCAGATGGTTCATTATTTTTATAACTGCGTTGCAATAGTGTAAGGCATACATCTACACCCTTTTCATGCAGGACAGGGCCAAGAACTTCGACATATTCCCCTAATATCTCAAGGCATTGAATGCAGTATTTTTCCCTCAACTGAGCCAGAGATTCAAAGTCAGGGATAAAATATTCTTCAGCTTCCTCAGTTGCTTCTGTTTCTGTAGCACTAACATTCACCAGATCATCACTGGTGTTATTCAAGTTCCTATCATAAAATCTTGAAGATTGTTAGCGGTTGCTCCACATAGATCATGCACCCTCAACTAACATTCTTAAAAAGCAGTAAACATATCAACCTGGAAATTTCTATTACATTAGCAGCATCAATAACAGTTGATGCAGCTCGGGAAGCCGCCAAAACAGCCACTTCTTCATTGTTGTTAGATTTGAATTCCTGAGAACATGAACTTGTGAATTAAGAACAAACAAAATATAAATCATCTTAAAAACTACCATCAAATATAATCGTATGAAAAAAAAACATCAAACATAAAAGAGAGTAATAGGCAATGAAGTAATTGTGATAACCTCTAAAGCTGCACTCTTGACAACCTCAGCAGCTGCATCACCAGCTGCTTTAATCGCTTCTACAGATGCATTTGCTGATCTAGCTTCAGCTTCAGCTGCTCTAACTGCTTTCTTTACTATATCAGCTATGTCTTTGTTCCCAATTCTGCATTCTTGAAAGCAAACATCATCATCTTCTCTCTCCGCAATCATACCATCAATATTTACATTTTCTGAAATTTTTCTTGTATCTGATCCTTGCTTTGCATCTGAAGCTTTCGTAACGTTCCTTTCTCTGCTGTTACGTCCCGGCCCTGATCGACTACCAGACGTTGGAGATGTCAAAATTTGCTCAGTTTCTGGAGTTGCATCACTAGCCCTTCCCTTCCCTCTAATTCTCACCAACCCACGAGACGCCCTACGTCTTGTTGAATCATCTCTCCCACTTTCCTCAAGATCACCAAGCTTTGTCTTACTATCACCACGTAGGTCTCGACCACGCCATCTGTCCCCACCATCAGCATCTATCTCACAATTATCAATTCTTTCAACCAACCTATCAGGAGGTTCTCCACCATCAACCCAGTACTTGTCAATTGGTGCTTGCATACTGATATTTCTCTCTTGGTCCCATTCAGCATTCTGATCTTCTAAAGGTCTCTCATCAGTTATCCTCAGACCATCTACATGAGTCACCTCCAAAAACTGTCTTACCCTCAACCTTCCTTCTTCTCTCCCTTTTACAGAAGAACTAGATGCATTTTTACCCTCCATAACATGGCCAGCATCCTTTTGACTTGCTGTCTCACCAAGGACACGAACTCGAAGAAAATGCATGAGCTTTGCAGACAAGCCAGATGTCAGTACATCCTCAACCAATTGACCACCACTGCCACCACTGAAAGTTGAGAAGAGTTTGTATGCATTAGAAAAATAAACTAATAATGAAAAGCAAAATAAGTATATCAGGACACGCAAAGAACTGGGGAAAGATATCTGCCTACACCGCACCCTGCCAAACAAACAGCAAGAAGGCCAGTGGAGTATGTTTTCAATATCTCAAGATCTGAGACCTCTCTTTTCCCCATATTATGCTTCCAGTTGTGATCTTCAAAAGTCTCATTCATCACCCATCCTTTTATGTTCATCATTACAGGTTCTTCAAACACATGAGGGTACTGGAAACCCCATAGATATTTCATCAAACCAAGAAATGGATACAAAATCAAACAGTAAAATGAAACTATATCAAGTTATAGTGCAGAAAAAAAGAACTTACAACCCAAGTAAGTGAGCAGCTCATAAGAAGCCTGGCAGCTGCTGCCTGGATGGAGGTTGAATATCTTGTTTCAGACAGGAATTTGGAAGATATTAATTCAAAAAACTCATCATTCTCCTGAAAGAACATGAAAAAAAATGTTTAGGGTAGAGAAATGCAAAACCATATGTTAGTCAACTTAAGTCATCAAAAACAAAAATATGCAGTTAGCAAGTAACAACATGAAAAACCCAGGAACCAAGCTCACAAAAGAAATTAAAGTATGCGTACACGAACTAAGTTTCCTAGTCGCCCAATGTTATGTGACGCGCGACTATTATGAAACGAAGGATGACCATTGTCTTCCAGGTACCTGCATGTAAATATGCTCAATGTTGTCAAAGTGATGTGATCACACAAACACAAACTGAAGTTTAGAGACGTGTGTTAGTAATAAACATGACTCAAACACTAATGCAATAAGGCTTCTAAGATCCCAACTATCAAATACAAAAAAGAAATTATCTAGGTTATCATAAAACCATTCAAGCATACATGGGACACTCTCATAATTGGCACACCGCATAAACCACCCTGGTTATTCAGAATCAAGTTCATGCTCAAGAAAAGGAAGGTTTCAATGTACGACAGCAATTTAATACTTCTTTGATAGACCAAAACATGCTGCTGCGATCAAGAATTAACTTAAGATCCTTCCCCAATTATTCAGAAATGCACACTTCAAGTAAACAAAAAGCCAACAATACCAGACACTGACTGCTACAGAAAGTAAAAAATTGTTTGTATCCTCACATGCCATGTTAATTTTCACGTGAACTAGTGATAAAACATATATGAAAATAGAAGAAATTAAAAAAATTGAGTAGTGTCCCCAAAAGACACCAAAATTTCTTAGCATGAAAAATCATCAAGAGAAAAAAATTGTTATATGGCCACTGTGCTTTGATATGTTATCAAACTCACATTGAAATTAAGTCAGAACCACCAAAAGCAGTAACAAACTAAGGTGTTATGATGAACATTCAATCAGTTACAGCGCATGTATATTTCGCCCCATGATAGAATTAGTCAATTTCAACACAATAGCATGACCCTAAAATTCCATTAAGTTTAAGAAGCAGATTGAAATGCATTGAAACACAATTAAAAACTTCATTTTGAAACCAGAGTTCAGTACGTGGAAGCAAAATAATTCTAGTTAAGGAGATGAGACACAATACACATGTCACAAAGCATTTGATATTATATGGACACACATACTGGTATCATAGTTTTGTCGTGCACAAAGCTAAGCTAGATAATAGCAAAATTAGTAAGCCAGTGAGCTAAATTCGGAAGAATATAATAATTCCGATGGAATTGAGCGAAGCAACAACTTAATGTATCAATCATGAGAGCAAAACCTTTTTCGAAAAATTTTGGATTAGAATCTTAAACTGAGGACATAGTTGAGAGGAAAATACAAGGTCCTGTAAATAAACAAAGAAACAAAAGTGAAAATCCACAACCCCCATGGAGAAAACGAAACGATAATACTGATACAAACAGACAGGGCACATTCTATCCCACTCACACACTCGTTGCACAAGGGCATACACCCAAAAGCCAAACAAGATCACAACGAAGTAACTATGATGGAGAAGCGAACCACTGCGACACTTCACTTTAGTTAACAACAGAACTAATACGCCATTCTACGATGTGTTCATAGTAAAGCAAAAACCAATAAGAAATTAGAGAGAGAGATATACAGTTTCTCCTGGGTTTCGAGGACGGAGGAAAGAACGTGAAGAACGTTGGGGTTAGGGTTTTCAGGAGACGCAGTGATCTTGTCCATCAATTTCTGGGCCTTCTCCACCAACTCCGCCTCTTCCTTCTTCCTCCCCTCCTCCTCATCGCCACCGCCTCTTTGCTCATCCGATTGCGATCCACCGTCCTCAGCCGTCGAAGCTGGAGCTAGTCTCTGCCCTTGCGCCGACGATTCCTCCATAGATGCCTCCATTGTATTTTGAGGAAAAGTGCGCACGTATGTGTGTGGATAGAGATGTATTATTTAAAGGTTAGGGTTTGATAAGACGTGAAATGGAATTAAACAAAGTTAACAGTTCAATCGGGAGCTCAGATGGATGAGAGAATGGATTTTTTTTTTCTTTCTTCTCTTTTTTTTGGGTGCTTCAGAGCTTCGGTTCCGGTGGAAAACTGGAGAAGAAAGGAAGGTAAACAAATTAAAGCGAGAAACTATGGAGAGTTGTATTTGGAGTTTTACGAGAATTCGGAGCAGAAACTTCTCGACCCAGTTCTCTAACCCTACCTTGGCCCAAACATGGTCCGTGTTAGTATTTGTCCTCTTTCCACTATTACAGCACAAAGACAAAATGTTCAAACTGATAGTTACTGCAAAGTAAACGAAGAGCCCGTTTGGTTGAGCTTTTATCAGTAAAGCTTTTATTAGTAGAGCTTTTGTCAGTATAGTTTTTTTTAGAAGAGCTTTTTTTAAAAGCCAGTTGACTGTTTAGCTATCAATTAAAAAAACAGTTTTTTTAAAAGAGCTTCATACAGTAGACTGTTTGGCAACATAAAAATAAAAAACACTTTTATTAATT
>JAOTBA010000205.1:19879852-19891576 GCA_025629845.1 Erythroxylum squamatum
ACCAATTCCTTGCTGTTTTGGGGGTGAAGGGTCTTGTTAGATTGATTGAATTTAGGTTTGGGAACAATCATTGAAACGGAGGTGATCTAGACATTGATTCTAGGTTGTTGTCGTATCACACATACTTGAATTCATATTATGATTCCACCGGTTATAGAACTTTTTGTTTCTAATTTATTGCAGAATTATTCTTCTCTTTTGTGTAAAACTTGAGGGAAGAAAAAAATAGAAGAAACAAATACACGCAGAAATTTTTTATTATTAAATGTTGCGTTCATATTTGTCATCATATAACTACCAAAGGTAGTTATTTAAGAGTAGTGACTATTATATCATTCATGGGTATATATTAGTTATTAAAAACTCTCCTCTTAAACGATGGAATAATATTACATTTCATTTTATTTTATTACTAACCTTCCTATCAAACATTTGTAGTTGATTTCTTTCATTGTATTTACTCAACAGGGGACATAAATGCAATTGACATTTAGAAATCATTACATGTATTGACGAAAGAGAGAGGACAAAGACAGTTCAAATGGGCTCATAAGCTACTTTGAAGCAAGATTTAAAAATGACAGTTGGCTACTGTATTTGGCATTTTAATATCTGATTGGCTCGCTTGCTTGTCTTGTCTTGCCTTAGTCCATTCTTTTCATGTTCCACTTGTTTTTGTAGTAACTCGGAATGAAAAAGAAACAGCATCTGATTATTGACTTCCAAGGCCAAAAGCATTTTTTCTCCGTTCGTAGAGGTTTTGTTACAAGTCAACAATAAAGAAAATAATTAGTTGCAAGTTGAAGTGATACCTGCGTAATTAGAATGCCTATACAAAGTCGGACCATTTCATACTTTTGCTGCCCACTTCTCGTAATCTTGCAGCAGCTGATCCAGAAGCAACGGTACCAGCCTATCCACTAGAGCTTGCATCATTCTGTGTGACATTACGTTATATTATATACATGGAGGATTGCAAGATGCAAAAAAAAAATTTGGAAATTGAATCACCCACAAATTTCCAGGACCCTCAACAGCAGATGTTGGTAGCAACGTGAAAGGGCGTGTGTATATCTGCATGAAAGTGATGATGCATTAAACAATTGAGACAGACGAAAACGAGTGCAAATGTGGATCTCACTGACTAATGTTATATCGAAGATAGTACCAAGGCAGAGCTATGTTCAATTTACAAATTCAACTTGAATAACCTCAAGTGTGAGATTCAACTTCACGTCAACCTCCAAAAATACTTCTGAACCAATGGTGTCCCATGTCATGCGATTTGTCATGAAGGCTACAAGGTGAAATCAAAGTAAAAATGAAAATCAATTCTAAGTCTACTAGGTGAAATCAAATTGAAAATGAAAATCACTTTCCTAATATAGAATTAGCATGAGGAAAGAACAATAAACAGATATCCTGAAACCTGGCAAAAGGAAAGTATCTAGACAAGCCCTTAATTTTCCAACATGAGATACGAAAATAATAAAGCTTTACTAGATTGCAGGAGGGCTTTTGTACGTTGAAAACATGCCAACAGCAGACAGGTTTCAAGGCCCAGAGCTATTTATATCAATTGATAAGTTGATAAATTGATTCATCTGTTTGAATGATTTTAACAAGGACATGCTATCAAGTTTGCCTTTTTCATTGTTCCTTTTCCAAGTCGGTGCATCCAATGCTGCAGATTTACGAATCCTAGGATTCCAGGATTAAACAAAACATGCTGAAATACTCGAATTCTACTTCAAAAAGATGTCCTGTTAAGAAATTCTTCTACTTAACCCTGATAAAAACTCTCAATTTGCCGAGTATAGTTCATTCCCCAACCTGAAAAGTGGTCATTTTGGTATTCAACGACCTTTGAACCCTGAAACTGCAAGTCAAAGCATCAAAATATATGTTATATCAGATTCCACTAGAAGATTTTTTTTTTCTTTCCTTTTTTGGTTCAGAAAACAAACTAATAAATCATCTCACGTACTCTGTTAATTATGAGGAAATGACCAATTCGTTTTTCTATTTAGTGTATGCCCTCTACTACATTTTCTTGCAGCTGAACCAAATTCTCTGCTGAGTGCCACTACAACTTCATGTACATAAAGAGCAGTAGAGAACATAGAAAGCTCAATGTATACGCATGAGGAAGTAATAATTCGTGTGTTTTATAAACGAGTCCAATTTTACGGTTTATCTATAAATCATCCAGGGTATTGTTCTCTTGTCAAATTTTGTTCGCGTTTTACCCTTAGATAGACTAGATAGAAGCGCACCTTGCAAGAAAGCATCTCAACAGTACAATCTTCTTCCGTTGGGGTTACCCTTAAGTCTAGTACAGGAGCAGCTTCAAAGTTAAGAAGTTGGAGTTTTGGCAGAAAGCATCTGTAAGTGTTGGTGTCAAGCGTTTGAAAATCCTGCAAGGCGCTAGTATTCAACATGGCTTGGGTCCCCGATGGTTCCCTTAGAAATTCACTGATACGACACCCATCATAAGAACTTGGCAGCTTAATCCTTTGCTTTCTGGCAGCAAACAAGTTTGCTTTCTTGACGTTATGCACTGACATGCTTGCTTTGCATTCTTGGAAAAGAGCATTTCTTTTCCTAGAGCAAATTCAATACAACTAAATCTGAAATCCCAGTAAACAAACACCAATATAACAAACGAAGAACAAAAGACAAACCAGTTGGTGGTTGTGACGGTGGCGTACTGGTGGACTGAAAAAGCCATGGATGTTAATGATGGAAGGCATTTTGGTGCGCTTGTTGCTTTCAAGTGGCCGCTACTTGGCACCTCGATTACCACCATAGATATAAAACTAATGGTCTAAAAACTCGGCCAATCAATCAATGAGATAAATGGGAATGGAAATAGAATTTTGTTAAAGAACCAAGAACATTAAGCCTTCGTTTGTTTGGATCTTTTACTTGCACGAGAGAAAACAGAAATCAAATAAAATATTGAGGGGAAAAGATAGAAATGAACGGAAGAGAAATAAATTTTTTTTTCTTTTTTTTGTTTTCCTAATTTATCAAGGGAGGGAATTGAAACTTATAGACCTCTATGCCCTTGATTATAGAACTTGTTTATCTTGTGTTAAATAAGGATATAATGGTAATTTACTTATCTTGTCTTGCTTTGTCTTAGAATTTCTCTTCCTTTCTTACCAATTTGGTGAAAAATACATTTGGTTCAAATTTCTTTCTCTCTTATTCCTCTCCATTCTCTTACTTTCCCTTTGCTTATTTTTATCCGAACAATGAAAACCAAGAAAAGTATAATTCTCTTCTTTTATTTTCTCTTGTTTTTTTTCCATCCAAACAAAGGCTGACTGCTAGAAAAAGAAGGGGGAGTTAGACTCACTTCCCGCGTGGTGTTTGTTGTTAGCCATTTTCCAGGAGGAGAAAACAAAAGATATGGACTTATTATTATTATTATTTAAATCATCACCCTGTCGAAATATATGAAAAAATGTTGACCGAAATTCCCGAAGAAAAGAGGAAAACACGTGGTCTGGTCACCGGTGATCGTCATTCTCCCCATTCTTTGGGGTCGTTTTATTTATGTTTTAAGCTATGGTGAGGATAAAATTCCCTGATTTCTCAACAGTATAAGCTTATGTTTTCCTTGTTTCAATTAAAAGTTCAGAAGCCTTCTACCTTGTTTTTAATGAATTGTAGGAGTGAAAACCACCGCTTGAAAGTGTTCAAATGTCATAGTTCATTTTAAGCTTAGATGACTCCAGAGTCCATGATTTATTTTACAATGTAAATGGTTCAGCTTCTCCTCGAAGCCCTGAAAAACATTTCTTTGATGTTCCTGCATTCAGTCTCCACTTTAGCCTTCTTAGCTTGCTTGCCCTTCCTCTTTGTTTTGCTGTCACTCCCACTCTTCTCCTGACCAAATAAACATGATGCCACAGTAAGTTAGCAGATTTCCCAACAGTTTGTGTGCCAACTTCTTTTACCACCTGCTCACTACAACTTGAGAAGCTAGTTGGACTATGCATCAACCCAAATTTTGTCAACCAACACCAAGACAATACCAGACCTTGTTCATGCACTTCTAATCTTTTGAATGGCTCTCCCCTTAACTCCGTACAAATCCCTCCACACACACACCATTTAGCGTGGTGTCAGTAAAGGGAAGTGAAGAATGTAAGTTACTACAGATTCATACCTGTGCAATATCAGAAGAAACTTGTTTGCTTTCTACAGCAGTTAGATCAGTATCTGACACTTTGCTACTTGCCTCCGGTAAACTTAATCTGCATTCATATTTCGGAACTCAGACCTGGTTAGAAAAATTAAAACAACTCTTCAAGATGCAGAGTTCAAATCTTTATTCACACCGAAGATCGTTCATTAAACTAAATGGAACATTCAAAGTTTTCAATAGAACGAGTCTGAAGGTTGCAGCTGTACTTCAAATGGTTGCACAGAAGTTTTATCCAAGGCTCATCCTTCAAGTACTCTCCTAATATGGCAACTGCCTCAGCTACTGCAAGAGTAAAAGAGCTAAATTAATCATAAACAACCCAATCTAGAAAATTAATCCCTAGTTTATTGTCTTCAATAACAGTATCTCTTCAAGTTCCCGAATGTGTTAAAAAAATGTAACCTATAGAATAGGACAAGCTTCAATCTAACTTTGAAGCTTTCAGTCAACCTTGTTTTTCGCTTGTACTGATGAACTATTTCTTTAATACACAAAATGAGTTCCAAACTGTGAGTGCTCAAATGCTAAGTTCCAGAAAAGCTATTACCCTTGGCTGTCTATACACAGACAAATGCAGAATTTGTTCCAATTCTATACATAGAGGGAAATAGAGGCTGAAAAGATGAAAACATTTTACTATATATAGAGAAAAAGAGAGGAAATACATACAAGTACTCTTCTCGTCTAAGGCAGCATAGTTTTTGTCAATCATGGGTAGAGTCTTTTTTAAATTGGACACCTGCATTACAGAAGCTTGAAAAAAATTAGGGACTTAAAAAAGAAATCAATCTCAAATGAGGAGAGTGCATTTTCACCTAAACAGTTGCATTAATGACAATTGTAAAATAAAGCATCAATAGTTATGTCCAAAGAGGCACAAATGACATAGGGAATAATGCAGCATATAGAGTGAAAGACAGTTCAACTAAGTTTCAAACAGAAAAAGGCAGACCTTGCAGTACAACCAAACTAAGACTTTGGAATCATCAAGTCGGAAAAACTTAGAAGATCCAATTTCTGCATATAAGACGAAGAAAAAGAAGGAACAGGTTATCAAATAATATCCACATATGACAAGATAAGGAAATAAATTACCTTCACCAATTCTATTACAAGCATTTGACATCAGTTAAGAAGAACAATATGATAGGTTCCAAAAAACAGGTAAGGAAATATATGTATTTGCTATTGATTTCTATAAAACGAATACACGATAATCTGGTTTCGAGGACCAGAAACCTCCAGCCTTAGGCTCACTCACTCAACAGTATACTCAATCTCCGCCTTCTCTCCTCGTGTCTTGCTTATTTATACTAGGTATCTGTTAGGAATAACAGATTCGGTTAGCTGACAACCAATCATAAGGTTGTCAGCCCCCTCCCCACAACCAACATCACATACGTATATATATATATATTTACTATATATGTAAATTTATTTCTGAGTTGTCCTGGTTCTACCACAATACTGTCATAATTGATAACATGACACGATTCAAGACAAGCAATTCAAAGAGACATGAGACCAAAATCCAGTCAGATATGTGTATTGTCATGTCTTACATATGAAGTGATCATGCTTCAGATTTTACAACTTGCATAAGGATATAGAATGCAGGACAACATCCCACTATTATATAGACAATGTATGTCAAATGACATAGCACACTGTGGCTACATTAAAAGGAAAAAAGAACAGATACCTACTCATAAGATTTGATTATTTGATACTTCTAGACATCATTGTGACTAGCTCACACTCCGATTGGTACTAGAATGACAGATAAGAGACAACCTTTGATTTCACAAACCACTTGCATACAGTTCTCTGCAATGGATATCAAATGTTGATAATCAGGATAACCATTGACAAAAACTAATTCATCCAATTGTCTGAACTTCCCAGGATCATCCCCCTTCTGCAGAACACAAAACATAAACAAATTAAGAAAACCACTGGAAGTAAGGATACGAGCGTGCCTTCAAGAATAGTATCGTGTCACACTTGAACATTTTTATTCGAGGAAAGGAAACAAAGTTAAATGGACCAAGTCAAGTCATTCGATATAAACATAAGCATCATAAACAAGTTGAATAAGGGCGAGAAGAGAACAAGCCGATTGATGTAGAACTCTACCCAGGTATGATTAGTAGTTTATTTTATTTTCCGACAAGTAGACCTGATATTATGTTTAGTAAATGCTTATATGCTAGATTTCAAGCTAGGCTCAAGAATCCCATCTTCTAGACGTTAAAAGCATAATTAGATATTTGTGTTGTACCAGGTCATTAGGATATCCTAAGTATACATTCATTGATTTGGTTGCTATTTGGTTATGAATTATATCGATAGTCTTTTTTTATGGAGAAAATATATTTGGTACATATCAATTCCTAGGCGATACAATCACCTTTACAAACCGCAAAAAGTCAAATATGAGACAGTTGGTAGTTGTTGTGAATAAATTCTATAACTTAGGCAACAATTTATAGATTATGACATAGAATTCACAAAGATACCTATTTGGGGAGGCCTAATCCTAGAGTGAGGGCCCCAATCCTTCTTTACCTCCGCCTCCTCTCACTATAAAGCACTTAGTCACTCAAGATTCGGGATTACAAGTCTAGATATCGTCATGTCAATAGGATTAATCACCAAGATGTCCAGGAGTACTTTCAGTCAATTGACTTGGTACATATTTTTTGACCAGGGTTGAGATTCCATTTTGTGTAGAACATGTAGGATTAACCCTACCAATGTATCTTTTTATTGTAACCTGAGGGAAAATAAGCAAGATACTTTGAGAATATTCATTTCTCGAGTTCATGATATCAAGATTCTGCTATTCCACAGATTCTCAATGACATATTAGGTATCCTTACTCTCAAACATTTCGTTCATTATGACTGTTTGACCAAACATCATGGTCTTGAGAAAGGTTTGGTCTCCCACCAAAATCAGGTAGAATGATGCCAACATTCTTTCACTGCTCTCATAAGTATAACAGAAGCCTCCCCATAAATTAGTAATGATGGTGAAGCAATTTTAATCTTTCAAAATTAGGATTGACCATACAATTATCCAAAAGTATAAGAACTAAAATGAGATAGCCCATTTAATATAAGTGGAAGCATTGGTGAATAAAGTCTAGAATTATGTGTACATAGAATAAAGCACCACAGGAGAAAATTTACCTTCATTCTAGCTTCTTCAAAAATTGGCAACAAAATGAAAACAGGATCAACTGGAGTGGCAGAATAAAGACGCCCATCTAATGATAAAATAGCAATTACATAATGCAGAATAACAAAAATTAAGTAAAAACATAAAGGAAATACAGGTGTTGGTTACTTAATATCAGATACGTAAATAATAATAAATTGAATCACAACAAACCATACTGATATAGGTTCACATCATACACATCCAGGAGTAACTCTTTTTTCTATTTTATGAAAACATAAGTCCAATATTTATACCAGCACATTGTCATCCATTCTATCAATTAGGGTTCTACAATTTCCTATGAAGGATTTACTTCTTGAGTGCTGAAAGAAAAACCATGGTATGAAATCATACAAATTTCTCAAAGTGCTTATTGAAAGGAACATATTAATTAAATGTTTGGTTGCAGTATTAGTGTAATGTACTCTTCATTAGCATCCGGAATAGCTATTGGCAAACATTACAGCTCAATTTAAAAGAAAAGTAACAAGCTACACAAGCTACTTCAAGCATTCCATAGTTATGTATAGAACTTACCTTGGCAGATATAATCACCCAAAAACCAGGAGGTATAAGATTGCTTGAACCAGTGAAGTTCCTGGAGCACGCTGTTAATAAGGAAATAACATGCTGCGTTTCCTGCCAACCATGTTAAATATCAATAGTTTGTGTGTCAGAAAAAGAGTATGGCTTTTCCATAATTTCAGTTAAATCTTTTCACCCACATTCGGGAAAGCAGCTCCAAATTAAAATGTGCAGAGTATGATAGCAGCTAGCCAATCTTACATGGGATAACCACCATGTCAATGGAATAAAAAGAGATGAATAATGCATGATAGGAGTAATAGTTGATGAAGTGAAACGAAGCTGAGAGAAGGTCAAACAAAGCTGCGGGAGGAAGAAGACGACCGAGACATTTAACCAAAACGAGGTCGTAGAGAGTCAGGAACGATCATTGTAAATAAGAATATGTCGTAGCATAGATTAGTTGACGAAATATACATGTACTGTTGTAATTGGATATGCTCTAACGGTTACAATAGTCGTTGGAGCGGTGAAGGAAGAAAAATGGAAAATAACAGAAGCTTCTTACTTCTCTACTCTCTCTTTTCTCTTCTCTGAATTTCTCTGTATTCTTTCTTCTAACTCAACTTTTGTAACCCTAATCCCAAATTCACTTCCACAAACAAAGAACCTTATCATTGGTGTTAGAGACCGATTCTGCCTATAGTTCACGTTGCGTAATGGCTAAAGGGACAAGAGGACAAGAATGGCGTCAGATGGAAGAAGGATTGCGTAGTTAAATGCAAGATCTGGAGTTGAGGCATGAACGAGGTATGCAAGAGCTGAAAGAGCGAATCACGTAGCTGTTTTAAAATGATAACAGTAACAACGGAGTGAGAGGAAATGTTGAACCACGGGGTCCAGAACACAGAAATGGAGATGGTTACTACGGGGGTCGTTATACGATTCATACAAGAGGTAGCAGAATTGAGTTACCTGTGTTCAAAGCGGAGAATCTGAGTGCATCGGTATTCAAATGTGAGCAATTTTTCATGCTTGACCATATGCCATCAGAGATGAAGGTTGGACTGGCAACGATGCACTTGGAAGGGGAAGCTATAACCTAGCATGAGTTGTACATGAGAAATCGTATGACAAAGGATCCTCCCAATTGGGGGGAATATTTGTTAGCTCTGGAACAACGGTTAGGAGGGTCAGCTTTTGAGGATCCAATTGAAGAGCTTAAGGAGTTGAAATAGAGAGGCTCGGTTAAAGAGTATTGTGCGGAATTTGATCTATTATCTCAGAAGTTAGTGATGCTGGAGCCATACTTGGTGAGCATGTTCTTGCAAGGTTTGAAAGTAGAGATTGAATACCCTGTTAAGTTGTGGAGTCCCAGAACTCTTCAACAGGCGTATGAGTTAGCTAGAAAACATGAAATGGTGGTGCAACACTCCACAGGAACAGGTAGAAATCAACCAAAGGGGTCGTATCATGTGGGGAGTGCGATGAATCCATCAAAATCTCCTAGGTTACTGCCAACACCTGTACAAGCGAGTTCGAGGGGTGACAAAGAAACAAGGTGGAGTAAAACGACTTCAAGTAAAGAGCTTGATGAACATCAAGCAAAATGCCTATGCTTCTGATGTGACGAAAAGTATGTGCTGGGCCATAGGTGTAAAAAATGAATACTGCAGATGTATGTAGTGGAAGAGAAAGGCGAGGTTGAGGAGATCAATGCAAGGGATGATGACGAACAACCAAGCATCTCCTTACAAGCCATGTCTGGAGTTACTGATGTGAGCGGGATCATAGACCATCGAGCAGAACCAGGCAAAGAGCTAGCCATGCCAGAAGGGTCCATGACCAAAGCTAGGGCCAAGGGACTTAAAGAGGTTATTTATACGCATATGGGCTTCTATCTTGAGAGGATGGCGAGCTCAAAGCCTATTGGAGTAGAGTTTAATGGAATTGAGCCCAAGCTAATCCATTTAACTCAAATCCTTGGACCGCATACACTTGGAGCTTGAAGACAAGAAGACTTGGGCTATTTCAATGCTTCATCATTTAAGTCCAAGGAGTGTTTGGTGCGCCACTTATTTTATTAGTGAGAGTAGGCTATTTAATTCACTTAAACCCAAGAACATATGGATCCAATGGTGACGCCACACATCAGACTTATTTATTTAGTTTTTGGACTTTGTTTTATTTTGGGCTTCTATATATTTTAGCCCAATCTTTTATTATTTAACCTAAGTATAAATATGTATCTTTAGGTCAAATTTTCGCAACTTTTAGATCAGAATTGCTGGAGTGTTGTCGGCTTCAATAGGAAGAAACATTATTCTCTTGTTCTTGTTACCTTTCGAACCATCTTTCACTTATCAATTGCTTTCCTAATTGTGGCGTGTCGATTGTTCGTTTCTCTTGGTTTTATTTTGATCATCAGGATTGTTTGGAACAAGTTTCCAAGAAGTATCGTAAAAATCAAACCTTGCGTATCCTTATTTTCTTGATTGTTGAATTCGAAATTTCCATCCTTCTTAATTCCTCAAGGTTGAAAACACACCAAAACAAAACACCCATCGAAAATATCATCAAATCGACATCAATTCTTCCGTGGTGCGCATTATTTTGGTATCAGAGCCTTGATTTGGAGGAGAATTCTTATTCAACTCCATCAAAATTCAAGAAACCGCCGTCCATCACCATCCAATTATCGTCGGATCATCAATTCAGATGTGAATTAATTTTTGGCCTAGGATTTCAATATTTCTTGTTCTTATTTTAGTTAGGGTTTTCAATTATTCTTCTTGTCGCTTTTGTTGAAACTTTCAGCTTACATCAAAAAAGAAAAAGTCGGAAAAAATCCGAAAAATTCTGAAAAACGAAAAAAATCTAAAAAAAAGTCGGATTTGAATCAACCGTGACAAATAGTTTTAAGATTTTTCAGATTTGATAGCTTGTTCTTGGTTATTGGTTTGGGTTGCTTGTTACTTGTTATTTGAGCTACATTTGGGAACATTGACTTGTTGAAGCTGTGGTTCTAATTGTAACTTGGATTTCAGAGCACATTAAGTAGTAAAAGGCAAGAGTGTGTGAGCTTATTTAAGGGAGTCATTGCCATGACTTAAACACGAGGGGAGTGATAAATTCTTGAGTGAAACACGTGAGGGAGTAATTGTGAGGTTGTTTTTTAGTAACCTTCATTTTGCAGGAAAGAACATTCACTAAAATGTCACAGGAAAGTGGGAATTAAGATGAAGGTAGAGTGGGGGAGATGAATGCCCTTACATTGAGAGCCATAAAACAATCATTTGAGAGGTTCAATCTCTCTTTTGAACGCATAAGGCAGACATTGGATAGTCATGCTTAGCAGATAGAGGAGCTTAAACGTGGGGGACGTGAGGAGCCTCAGGTTAGGCGTGCTACCTTTCGCCAACAAGCACCACTACCTCATTGACAACCATCACGGTATGAGCCTGAGGAGGAAGAGTTTGATGAGGAGGAGGAGGACTATGAAGAGCGCATGCCCAGAAGAGCTTGGAGAGGAGAACCCCTCAAAGGCGAGATGGAGACCTCAAATCCATTAAGATGCAAATCCTAATATTCAAGGGGAGGAATGATGCTGAGGCATACTAATAAAGGATTGAATCCATAAGGATATATTATATCCATTAGGATAAGGATTTGTTATAATTCCTATATCGATTAGGATTTGTTTCTGTTTTATTTTATTTTAAGTTTCCTAGTTAGGAAGGTTTCTTGTCCAGCAA